>CM038673.1:9168288-9588984 GCA_021605145.1 Aegilops bicornis
GGAGGCGAGGGCGGCTCAAGGCCGGCGCTAAGTTCGACGGGCGCTGACATGATTGTAGTGTATTCGGGGAAGAACGAGAAGCGAACGAAGGCAGATTCCGGGCAAGACTTCTACCTACCGGGCGCGGGCCAAATGCCTGGATTTTGGGTTCTACAGACTCTCTTAAGGTTCGAATCCCTGGGTGCGCGCGGAGATCCAATCCTCCCACCATCTCGCATCAGCCGAATCACAAGGACCTAAACTACTAAAATGAGAACAACACAAGAGACACAAGATTTATACTAGTTCGGGCCACTGCTAGGTGTAATACCCTACTCTAGTTTGTGGTGTGGTGGATTGCCTCTTGGATGATGAGGAACAAGACAGGAAGAACAGCCCCTCACAGGGTCTGTCTCATGGGTGTGATGAACTGCTAGGTTGCGTCCCAAGGTCAGCCTAGCTTGATGATCGGGTCTCTATCTCTCTCTCTGGATTCCAAATGCCGATCCTCTATCCTTATGATCCTCCCATTTTCGATCCCCCGCCCTCGAGTGTGGCTACTCCTATTTATAGGCGAAGGCCTGGCCTCTTCCCAAATATTGAGATGGAAGGGCGCCTCACACTGGCCATTTTGAAGGGGAACAACCGGGTACACTTATCCCGACTCAAAGTTGGTCCCTCGCCAAAGGCTCGTGACAGACGCCCGCTTGGGCTCCACGATTACGATTCCTTCAAATTGCTGGGGCTGATCTTGGTCTTGTTGCAAAACCAAACTATGCCTTTGCTTTGATGCTCTCGCCTCACATTGCCCCTTTGCACCAAAGATAGGGGCAGGAGGATCGGCCAAGGCTGGCCGGGCGCCTCGACCGGGCGCCCCTTGGTCGTCATGAGCCATACCACGGGCACCTCATGAGGTACCCTCGCCTGAACTCTCGGGCCTCATGAGCCAAATTTCGATTTGAGGCCGTGGCCTCGAGGAAGCCCCTCGTCGCCCCGCCTCATGAGGTTTGGCCCCTCGCGAGGGTCTTGAGCTCGTGTTGATGAAGATGGGCTGTCCTGGCCTCCTTTGAGCCACGCCCGCAGTCAGCAGTGTGTGTCTGGGGACCCCTGCTCAGAATTCACGACAACACACACTTGCTAACAAGTTCTGCCTCTACCTTAATTTTGTAAACTTGTCAACCACCACTAGGAGGTGGGGTCTTTCTTGTCCTTGGACCTTTTGAAAGGTCCAACCATATCCACTTAAAGGGGTTGCAAACTGCCAAGCAATTGGAATCATCCTCAATTCTGGGCTTGGGTACATGAGCACATCTGGAAAAACTTTTGGCAACCATCACATCGCTCGACCGAATTCAGATCTTCCGTGATCAAAGATGAGTAGTGAAACCAATAGAAACCGTGGGCGGAACG
The DNA here is from genome assembly GCA_021605145.1 of Aegilops bicornis. Lineage (NCBI taxonomy): Eukaryota > Viridiplantae > Streptophyta > Magnoliopsida > Poales > Poaceae > Aegilops > Aegilops bicornis. Next base: position 9,169,678 of record CM038673.1, read on the forward strand.
CTACACCAAGGATTTTGAACCATGCAGTGACCACAATCTCCTTCGTGGGATCTGGCAATATTTCACAGCCTTCCTCGTTGAAACGCCTCGGCACGCTGCAATGATGCAATTCGCCATTAACAATGGTCATAGACTTGGATCGCCATTATCCGCCGGCTAACGCCTCATCTTTCCGTAACTCGCCCGTTCATGTACGCAAGATAAGGAAGGTTCAATCCGGAGTGACGTAAAGAGTTACCACCAATTGAGCCTCCGGATCGTGAGAATAGCCAAACTGGCTTCATCGTGGAGCTTTGACCGACGGGTTGTGCAGAACGCCCAGAAACATCATGGACCGCTTTACGTTTGAGAGCCCAACCGCTTAAAGCGTCCGGCCGCTTCATTCTTCCAACGGGTCCACGTGGTCCACTGATAGCCCTTGGAAATGACCTGCAACAATATCCACCTCAATGCACGATATGCAGCCATGAGTGGGTCCCTTTGAATCCCAAGTGCTGCATTAATTGCTGAGCCACTAGGTCCGAAAGTCACCGAAGCACTTAACCCAAGCTTAGATTCATCTCCTTAGCCATCCGGAGACCATGGAGCAAGGCTTCATAATCAGCTGCATTGTTAGTACAAAGGAACATTAAGCTTGAGAACGGAATAACTTGTCACCGTAAAGTTACTACTCAAATGTACCCCCGAGCCTCCAATTGTTCGGATCCGCCAAAATGGATGGTCCAATATGTGTGATCCGCTTTTCTTCAGTGCTTGCAACTCCGGCCCAATCATTAATGAAATCCACAAGTGCTTGAGACTTCACCGTCCGAGGCATCGGTACTTCGCATCGCAGGCGCCCAAGCTCTATAGCCCACTTGGCAATCCGCCGCCGCTTTCCGTTCTGTATGATATCGCCTAAGGGAGCAGAATCCCACCACCGCGGATGGGTGCCTATGAAATACCGCTTCAATTCCGCTTGCCATGAAAAACTCCATATACCAGCTTTCTCGCCAATGTGGATACCTTTGCTTAGATTCAATAAGTACTCGGCCGATATAGTAAATCGGACGCTGAACCGGATGCTCCTTCCCGCCTCCTTCCGCCCACCACAATGGCCAATACCGACCGCCCGGCATTAGCAGCAAGATATAGCGTAAGCAGCTACTTGTCAATGGGAGCAACAGCACATGCGGTTGGCCAACGTCGGTTTAAGTCCTCAAATGCCTTATCACCAGACTCCAGCATTTAACCGATCCGCCTTTCTTTAACATCCGATATAAAGGAATCACCTTCTCACCAAGGCGTTGATAAACCGCTCAACGCGCAATCCGCCGGCCACACGCTAAACATCATTAATACACCTCGGTTTAGCCAGGGAGGTGATGGCTGCGATCTTTTCCGATTAGCCTCACTGCTCGGTTCGACACCGAAAACCCAATAATTTGCTTCTTCTGTTGCACACCAAAAACACACTTGGCCGGATTGAGCATCATCTTATACGCCCTCGGTTATCAAAGGTTTCCTTCAAATAGTCAACTGTGGTCTCCTTCTTCCTGGTGACTTAACCACAATATCATCCACGTAAGCATGTACATTACCGCCACCCTGCTTTGTGAAGGCAATTTTGCATATACTGTTGATAGGTTGCCTGGCACTCTTGAGCCCAAAAGGCATAGACACATAGCAAAAAGGCTCCAAAGGGGAGTGAAGAACGCCTGCCTTTCTCCGGGTTCTCGACCGCCATTTTGATCTCGATGATAGCTGCAAGAATATGCATCCAAAAACCCTCAAACGCCGCAGAACCCGTCAGAAGCATCACCGATTTGATCAATATGAGGGAGGGCAAAAGGATCTCGCTGGACAAGCTTTTATTAAGGTTCCGTAATCCACACACATACGCCTGTGTGCCGCTTTTTCTTAAGGACCACATTCGTGATTAGCCGTACCACCAGATGGAAAACTTCAACAATAAAGCTACCGCCAAGAGCCCTCGGCTACTTCTTCACCAATGCTACCATGCGCGTTTCTTTCGTTAAACCGCTGAGGAACCGGTTTCACCGTTTGTACTTAGGATCCATATTAAGAGTGTGCTCACGAGTTGCCTCTTTATACCCGGCATGTCGGAAGGCTTCCATGCGAAAATGTCCCGATTCTCACGGGATGAACTCGATGAGCGAAAGCTTTCCTATTTTGAATCCGTTGGCACTGATGTACGAACCGCTTGGACGTAATCACTAGGCACCTAAGTCAACAAGTTTAGTCTCTTGAATTTCAGGTACGGATCATGCTCTCTCAGAAGTTGGCTTCTTCAATGGAGTCATGTCCGCCGGATCAACATTGTCCTTATAGTACTTCAGCTCCTCGGTGGCACAAACCGGATCACAGTAAGTCAGCATCTTTTCCTCGCATTCCAAAGCGAATCACAGCCTCTGTGTGGGACCGTTATGGTCCCCAGACGCGTGCATCTTGAGTCAGAATATACATAATGTATTGCCATATAAATTTGGCGAAGTCGGTCATTCCTAATGTGGCAAAGTGATATGGACTTCGATTTTTACCACTTCAAACGCCAATGTTTCCGATCCGGAGTCATAATCATCACCAAAGGCCACTTCCGAGAGCTATTTGCATCAACAGGATATGCTGACTCGCTGTGCATCAGACTTTATCGTACCGGCCTGGCAGGCATCCTTCAAACTTACAAGGGCCTTCGCAAGCCTTCGCCTCCTTCATCTTTCACAGATTATGCTCCACGGACTCGCACTTCGCTTCTGAGGTCCTCGAGCTCCTAATCGCATCTTCGCCCACTCTAGCATCTTGCTTTCAGCTGGCCCCTCGCATTCCAAGGCCGCTGTTTTCGCCCTGACAACACTCTTCTTTCTGTGGACGCCCACTTTGATGGTGGCCCTATTACACAGCTCACGACGCCTTGTTAGATTGAGAAATTTACTATCCTTAAACGCATATGTAATTAATTACCTTTGTTCTCTTCGAGCTGCCTCTTCGTGAGTACAAGCTCTCCACGCTTGTTCCAGTGCCGCCTCGCCTGCAACCTCTAATGGGTAAATACAGCTGAAGCAGCATGTACCTGCTTATTCACAACAATACTTATTATTAGACTCTAAGGATTATAGTTGACCTGCTTACTTTTTCTTTCGCAACACCAACCAAAGTCTTAGGGATACTACGATCTGGGTGGTAATTTCTATACATTTTACTTACCTACCAAGCCCGCTGGTTACGTGCAAGTTTTCGTTAGTCCGCTATGGCGGGCCAGAACTTGAATCACCGCACTCATAAGAGTACGGTGCTCTTCTTCCATGGAGGTGCCTCGAGCGCTTCCATTCTGACTATCCGGCCGCTGATGCTACTGGAATTTTCGGCACGAGCGGCTTCCGCCTCCCTAACGAGGGCTGCTCAGCCCAAGTCCGAACTGCCGGGGGGTTCCTGCAAAGTGTTCTTGGTCGTAGAGTCCGCTTTGTTGCGTTTCTCCTCAACGCCATCCATGGGGACCTTGAACACCGCATGTCCAACATTTGGAAGTCCGCTTTGGGCGCTCTGGTCACCTCCCCTGCCGGGAACCTTCAGATAACACCTCCGTCATCCGCAGTTGGAGGAGTGGTGGCCGCCGGAGCGAAGTTCATCTCAAGAGCCTGTAGACCCGGGTCCGAGGACCTGACTCCTCCGGGTGAGCCCCGCCGGACTGCATATATACTCGGCCATTAAAACATCTATAACTTAAAAACCACGTAGAATGCGGACACTTACGATCGCATCAGGCTTCGGGCAGCCACCCTTCATCACCGAGGGCGGCCGGTGGGAGAAGTCCGAAGGGATGCTTTCCTTCTTGACGCCTGAATTCTCTCCGGGCGGGTTTTTCTTCTTTCTCCCCCTAGTGCGGGAGGTGGAATTTCTTCTGATTCACCATTCGCTGGAGGAATGTGTTCCGTCACACCTGGACAACACACAGAAATGGTCTGCCTTGCATGGAGAGGGGACTTTTTCCTACTTCGACTCCGGGCTTGCTTGCTCCTTCATCCTTCCCCGGATGGGGCGCTCTTCTTCTTCCTCCTCCCTTTCATGGAGGAGTCCGTCATTATCTTCGGACGAGGTTTCTCGGATAACTCTTACGCCGGAGACCCTTCCCCGTCCCCGGCCTTCTTTCTCGGCCTTCTTCTCCGAAGTACCTTGTATGGTGTTGTGGACTAGCATCCCTGTCAGAGAGCATCCCATTGATCTTCCAGCAACGGAGCTGACAAATAATCTGTTGCGCTTTCTTCACATAATCATGAGGCAAATATATATAAATACTTAAACCACCCCTCATGAATGTATTGAAAAAACTAAACCCGTGGTGGTCCCAAGACTCACCTGGATTCGGCCGTCAAGGCGTGAAGTCCGCCGGGTCCTCGTAATGTGAGAGAGGAGGTGCTGGAGGCCTTGGAACAACACTTTCCATGTTGTGCCATGCCGTAGAGCATCCGGAGTGTCTAGTGTTCGGCCGGGACGAACTCCCACAGATTTACCGCCTCACTTAAGGTGGGCAGGATCCGCCAATCTAGAAAGCATGACTCGACCACATTGACAAGCTTGATGTTCTTGTCCTTCATGTTTTTGATCCATAAGCCGGATTCCGCCAGTTCGCGGAATTACCCCAGACGTATTCTCTTTTTTTCCGTGAGGTGAGCCGCATGGGGATTCCGGGATCGGGAACTTCTGGGGTCACGCCTGGCGCCATGCCGCTGCCTTTGATGTAGAACCACCGGCCACACATCTCTTTACTTGCCTTCGCAAAGGAGCCGCCCAGCTGTGTGACGTTAGAATATCTTGCTTCACCATGGCCCTCCGCTCGTTTGTTGGTCACAGACAATCTTTTGGCTTCACGCTAAGATTTGCAGCCATGTCGGGTTGAGGCCTGGATGCGGAGGAGTTTCGCAAGTAACTAACGGTCGGCGAACGCCGAGATGTTGAGGATTTTAACGAAGCAGCAGATCATGTAGCCGTCTAGCCCATAGTAGAACATGGAGCCCACGGGACGAAGGGGTGGAGTGGAAATCTCAGTCCACGGACGATTTCGGGCAGCTAACACGACTCTCTCTCGTGGAGGTCCTCGGGGTCGAATGACCTCCACGTCAGTCCGGAGCAGTCGGCGGGCGCTTATGTCTGCGGCTGGCCACATCCGCCGCTCAAGATCTATGATGTGCTTCTCCTCGACCGTGGAAGCCACTCACTTGCCTCCGGGGCCCGGATATGTCTAGCTGTGCGTGAGGGAGACTTGGGCTTTGGGTGTCGAGCTCTAGGGGAAAGAGAATGGGCGAAAGAACAAGGCGGGTAGAAATGAGGAAATCTATCCTTATAGAGGCTGTAAAGCGGTGCCGGGCAGCCCACTCGCCTGCTGAGAATCGAAGCATTCCCAAGCCGCCACGACTAATGACGTGGTGGGACTACTCAGACCAGATTAAGCTGGAGAATCCCACGATAAGGGGGCACGATCTTGCTGACAAGGACGTGTCAAGGAAACCGTCAAGCAATATGCGCTTTTAGCTGGTTAGGGAAGATTTGCCCTAATAATCGAGCCGATCAGAACACACGTCACGTTGTTTGAAAGTTGTCGCTAGATTGCATTTAGAAACATCATTCTCTACTACGGTGGCATACGAAGATCATCTTGTGGATCCTATTACACGGTTTGAGTGTTCGATAATTTACCTGAGAGTATTCGAGCGTAAACCCGCCTGCACGCCGGGCGACACATCAAGGCGGTTGGACTCCATCACATTGAAGCCGGTTCAGGCTACCGAGAGTCCTCGGATTAGGGTATCCGGACAGCCGGGACTGCGGTACTACGTCCCGGATTCACAAGCGTGAAGACACAAGACTCAAGACTTGGCACAGTCTGGTGGGACTTTCCTTGGCGGAGGGCAAGCTATGGCCATCCGGATATTATATTTCCTTCCTGTAATCGACTCCATGTAGCCTTCTCCGTGTCTATATAAACCGAAGAGGTTGGTCCTAGAAGGTCATAATTACAATCATACATCATAGGTTGTTTAGGTTTTATGATCTGTGAACCCATTTGGTAAGATCTCCTTGCTTCCTGCTACCATCGGCCTTGACGGGTTTATCGTTCTTACCCGAGATCCACCGGTTTTAACCACCGACACTTGGCCCCCTTGTTGGTGTCAAAACCGGGCGGATCTCGGTAGGGGGTCCCGTAACTGGAAGCGCTTCATAGGCGGATGGTAACAGAGACAAGGACACGATAGCTTTTTACCCAGGTTCGGGCCCTCTCGATGGAGGTAAAACCTTACCTCGCTTGATTAATATTGATGATATGGGTAGTACAAGAGTAGATCTACCACGAGATCGTGAGAGGCTAAACCCAGAAGCTAGCCTATATATGATTGTTGTTCGCCCCACGGACTAAAACCCTCTCGTTTATATAGACACCTAATAGGGTTAGGGTTACATGTGAGTCGGTTATAATGGTAGGAGATCTACAAATACCTATCGCCAAGCTTGCCATCCACGCCAATGAAAGTCCCATCATGCACGGGACGAAGTCTTCAATCATTTATCTTAAAATTCCAGGAGTCCGGACAAAGGCTATAGTCCCGCTATCCCGACACTCCTAATCCAGGACTTCCTCAATAGCCCCCTAACCAGGCTTCAAAGGACGACGGTCCGGCGGCATATTGTCTTCTTCGACATTACAAGGCTGGTTCCTCCTCGAATACTTCATAGAAGATTTTTTAACATAAGGATAGTGTCCGAAACTCGGAAAATAAGTTCCACATACCACCGTAGAGAGAATAATATTCACACAAGTTCAATTCACCGACGTATTCGCAAAGCATGACATCACACCACGCTGGCCAAGCCTTTATTCGAATCGCTTTTATCGTCTCCACCCCAGCGTTTAACGTAGGCGTGTTTCCTTGGCACGCCTTGTCAAGGTAGATCGTGTCCCTTTATTCCGGGATCCTCATTAATACGGGCGTGGGTAACCTAGTCGTCTTCGCAGCACGCTTCCTCTATCAAGGCGAGTCCCGAACGGTTACGCAGGAGGCTCTGGTATTCAACTCTCTTTATAAAGAGACCAAAGTCCCCGCCCTTTTCTCAATCTCCATCGAATCTGGCCCTCGCTTCAGTTCCAACACCCAAAGCTCCAGTTCAAAAGGCGCCTGACCTTCGATGATGTCCTGGCCCAGAGCCTCCAAGGTCGGTGGATGCATTCCTCCATCACGGAAGAAGACGCCCTAAAGCTAAGAGATGCCAGGGTATCTAACCGGAGAAATCTCGATAGGCTGCCTTCGCTTCAAGGGCAGGTTATTCCCACTCCCCAAGCCCGTGAAAGCGTGGTGTTAGCGTCCTCACTTCCTTCTGAGGGCTAGGCTTCCCGACGGACCCCTTCATGAGGGGGCTCATGTTTTATTACGGGCTGGAATTTCACGACTTGGATCCGGAGTCCATTCTCCACATCTCATCATTCATCGTCGTGTGTGAAGCCTTCCTCCGCATTACTCCTCACTTCGGATTATGGCTCAAGACCTTCAAGGTGGAGCTGAAGATGATCAAGGGGCAACAGAGTCTTGAGAGGGGTTGTTATAAGCAAGAATGCCGACGCCTCCATGGCCCCAGGGCTCTTTTCAAGAGGAGCTCAGCCTATGGCAACAAGAGTGGTTTTATATCACAGCCTCCCGTGGGCACCAAATGGGTGGCGCCACCTGCCTTTCTCGGGTCCTCCACCACGGTGGCATCGTGGGTCAATAAGGAGTGGCTTGGCGGGGGCCGCCCAAGGACGATGCCCTTGTTGCGTGGCCATATTAGGTGAACCTCCCTAGAGAGAGATCAATCTGTCGTAGTAGCGCAGGTCATGCTCGATTAAATGCATCCTGCCCTACAAACATCGCCCCCTCCGCACTGTGGGAGTTCAATCCGAGGGACCACGAAGCTCTCCAACATTTTATGGGCGTAACGCCAGTGGGAGATGTAATAAATCCATTCTTGAGGATCACCAAGCAGTAATGTGTCCGACTTGACCGAGGACGCAGGTCTGAGCTGCAATCTCCGGATGCTCAAGTAAGTAGTTCCTACCGGGACCACGCCATCCGTGATATTTATCATAAACTTGCTCCTCAAAAGAGCTGTCCCTAAAACAGAGTGGATAGCGAAAGCAACCGATCAGTGTCCGACCTCTTCCCGAGACCACGCCGGATCCCGTGGTTAGCTAAGATGTCAAGGATGCACCTTTAGAAAGAAGGCGAAGGGGGGGAACAAGGAAGCACTCCGTCTCGAAGGAGGTTATCAAGCAAGGAGGGATCGTGGAATCCCTCCATCCAAGGGGAGAAGAGGACCGCCTCTGAAGATCCGGAGACCAAGGCCTCAAAGCGCTGGAAGAAATCCTCGTCAGAGGGTCCTCATACCGAAGATGCCTTTGGTCCGCATTATCAGCCCTCCAAATGAGCCGTAATTTTATCTCACGAAGATGACCGAAATTTTACCTTGTAGTTCGGATCTCATCCCTTTCAGCAGAAAGCTCGCCTTCGGAGATCTTCATCCGGAGATGATGGAGAGCGAACGCAGCCTCCCACTTGCATCGCTTAGCAAGGCGGACGATCCCGAGGTGTCGCCGCGGAGGGTTTCCCGAATCCGCAGGGGTGGAGGCGCATCAGGGAGCCCCAGAGCCCTCCGTGTCCGTAGTCCGCCTTCGAAAAGGCCATCGAACGCAGAGTCCGGCACCTCCCCGTGCATTGCGGGTCGGAGGGGTTAAAGGGTCCTTTCGGCCGTGAGTGTCTATCTCATAGGATCACCGGTGCATTGATGGGGTATGGTGATTGAAAAGATTTAAATCCGCGGAAAGCGTGTTGTACGAGGCCACCAGAAGTTTACTGACAGGTTTTGAGGTACGTGCAATGATGTACCTTTTGACGGTTCCGCATATATAAGATGCGTCCTGTGTAGATAGTAGCCCTTGAGACTCGGTGCATTTGTCAAAATGACAGCTGCGTGTCAGAGGATCATAATCCCAGGTTATAATATGTCGCCTTCATATGTAGGTGGTAGAGCATCTGGTGGCTAGTCGGACTGGATGATTTTGCCGAACTAAAGCGGCAACTTGACGCCGCCGATGTCGACATCGCGCTTTGTCAATAAGCGGCTTGACGAGTCACAAGGTATGCGGTTTCTCCGCGGACACGTGGTAAGGGAGCTTGATGCCCGTGCCTTACAGCATGTATGCTTGATGCAGATGGTGCCGCTTCCATGGAGAACCTTCGGGCGGAGCTTGCCCGAGCCAAGGAGCAGGCCAGAAAAACTGATGCCGCTACCTTAAAGGCGGCCGAAGAGCTAAAAGCCGAATAGGCTGCTCAATGCCGAAGCAAAAAGGAAATGGCCGAAATGGCCGTGGAAGTTGAAGAATAGCTTCAGGCCGCTGCGATCTTCTTGAAAAAGAAGGTCGAAAGGAGCAAGAGGACTCGAAGAAGGCCACCACCGAGACCAAGGATGCTCGCTCTGCGATGAGAGCTTTGAAGGAGGAGCTACGTCGGTCGGGAGATATCGCGCCGGAAAGCCTTTTCGCTGGCGGAGGAAGTTCACGGATCCTAAATATGCTCGCTTGGACCGCCGTGGAGTAGTGAGGATGCTTATCTGGACTTGGCGGCGACTGCCACGGACGCGGCCGAACACTTCAGAGATCAAAAGGATCACGAGATGGAAAAGCTTTTTTGGTCGCAGTTCCGTAGTCCAGAGCGTCCTCTTCCATTAACCGATCGTTTGGCCGAATGGGCAGAGCTGAATAGGTTGTCCGGACTTGCCATGAAGAATGTCGTGACTCATTTGTGACCGAAAAGGCCCGAGCCGAAGAGTTATTTTGGCTTGGTGCAGCAGTTCCTTGGTACGGTGCCGCATATCAAAGCAATGAGGCGGTCAACATGCATAGAGGGTGCACAGATGGCTCTTGCCTGTGTTGAAGGCCACCGATGTTGCATCCCAAGATTGACCCGGAAGCCGGAAGTACACAGCCGAGCACTATTTTCGTGAAGTTCTCGCTGGGCGCCGCTTAATAGAGACGCAGTTCTCGAAGGATATTATGTTCGAATAACATGTATTATTGTGAAACAATGTTTCGATGGAATATAAAAGCTTTTTTATACTTGTGCCTTCAAGAATTAAAAATACTTCATGTCGCGGACCGTTAATGTATATGTGTATATAACCCGAAAGATGGTAGTCTTTGGTTTCAGCCCCACGCATATATAATGCGGGGTGTTTGCAGAAACGAGATTTTCACACTTGATCCAATGTCTTGGTCCTACAAAGGAGGTGATAGAGCAGCAAACTAGGCAACTGGACTATAATGCTTTATCACTTTCACTTAGCCATAGGAGTTAAGCAGTGGGGCTACTATATAGCCCCTAGGGGCACCGGGCGTCACCCAATTGGCGCCAGAGTGTGCCTGGCCGGAAACGGCCCTTCACAATGCGGAGGAATTCTAAAGATTCCAAATGGGTCATCGAAAGTGGTTGACCAGTCTCACGCTATATCAACATGACAGCCGCTTTCTTTCTCTACCGAGGTGCTTCCTGGCAACAACCGGGGCACAATCGCAGAAGTTCTCCGGTGCCGCATTAGCTGATAGAGCGAACGTGAAGGCAGCAAAACACTGAGCCGTAAACCCAACATTTGACCAAAAGACATGATTCGAGCTGATGCATGTAAGGCCTAACTCGAGACGCGAACACTCCCTAAGGTATTCGGTCTTTATGAAAACGGATCGAACAATCGCCCTTGGTAAAAAGCCCTCGTGTCCGTGTATCGCTACGAAATTTTGGCGTGGTTTATGCCAAAAACGCCACCTCCTCCTAAGTTATAGCAAGAAACCGGGGATGTATCAACAAGAGACGGTGAAAAAGGTTTACGTAGGGTCTTAATCAAAAGAATCCTTGCAATGGGTCCCTACCGCACGCCTCTGCTTTGTGTCTCATGCAGTCAGATCCTCGACGGGTGTAGTAACGGTGTTCATCTCAGCAAAAAGAGAGGAACTTAGTTGAAAAGATCGTATGCGAAATGTATGTTATATTAAATAAACAAAGTACAATTCAAAGAATGAACAAAATTGAGCTTTATTGTCTCTTGTTGTGGATGCACGGAGCCCCTTGTACGGGGGTATGCATCTAATGAGCCCTTGTATGTTTACGCCGGACTCGTCCAGCCGTGTCCGGGGTCTGGACGACCTATCTAAGTGCTTGTATTGGTTAAGCCGGTTTATTGTGGGGCTGTCAAGGCATCCGCACAATTTTCTGGACTGGAGGAACCCTCGATGTTTCCCTTTAATGAGATGATGCCGCGTGGATCGGGCATTTTAAGTGTAAGAGATACATAATGCGGTATTGCATTAAAGCGGGTGAAAGCTTCACGTCCCAATAGTGCTTGATAGCTACTTGTAAATGGGGCGAGGTGGAAGGTTAATTTTTCGCGTGGTTGTCGGGTGAGCCAACACAACTTCTAGCAAGAGAGAGCCTGCACAATGGGCATATGGGCCCCGCATTACCCCTTGAAAGGAAGTGTTGCTATGGCTAAATTTGGTTGGGTCTATCCCCATTTTATGGATTGTGTCCCGATATAGCAGGTTTAGATCAACGCCGCCATCCATTAGGACTTGTGAAAATTGGAGTCCGCCAATTATCGGATCTAATATCAAGGCAGTCCAACTTTTGCATTCCAGATACTTTCTAGAGTAATCCCGATGGTCGAAGGTGATTGGTTTTAACAACCAGTGGCCGGGACTCCTCCCGGATAGGGCCGATGGCGCTGCACTCTATGGGCGCCATTTATTTTCCCTTTTGTCACGTGGAGTGAGTTCACCTGCTTTGATTTCTTGTGGGAAATTCTTTTGTTTTCCGGTGCTTTCTGCTTTTGGGGTTCGCCATCGCCCTCGCTTGGTGTGTCGAGCCCCTTGTGTTCGGGCGTTGAGTTTGCTGATCGCTTGAGGACCCAACAATCTCGGTGGGTATGGTTTGCGTGGCTTCAGAGTACTGTGGATTTGGCATATCTTGTCCAAGATTTTGTTTAAGTTGATAGCTCGTCCTGTTATCCTTAAGGGGCAGCTTTTTATGATTCTCGCCGAGAGCTTTTGAATCCGGGCGCTGACTATCGTGCTCTTCGGTTGTTTCCCTTGGTCCGACGCTGGTCCTTGCTGCGCCGTGGTTTCTCAAGCTTCCATCCCTGACTTCGGATGTACTTGGGTCGCTGGTGCTACATCTTGCCAGCCAGCTATCCTATCCCACGCAAAAGCGGGTCATGAGGCTTGTTAATGCGGCCATTGTTCTTGTCTTTTCTTGGCCGAGGTGTCTGGCAAGCCATTCGTCTCGGACATTGTGTTTGATAGCTGCTAAGGCTTCACGCCCGCATACCGACTATTTGGTTCTTTTAGTAAGGAATCTGTTCCAAAATTTCCGGATGACTCTCCCGGTTGTTGAGATATGTGACTTAAATCGTCGGCATCCGGAGGTCGGACATAGGTCCCTTGAAAATTTGCCCGAAAGGCATCCTCGAGCTCCTCCCAACTTCCAATGGTGTTTTCGGGAAGGATTTCAAGCCAATGCCGGGCTTGCCCTTTGAGCTTGAGGGTTAAGTATTTTATGGCGTGGAGATCATCTCCTCTAGCCATGTGTATATGGAGGATGTAATCCTCAATCCAGACTCCAGGGTCTCTTGTTCCGTCGTATGCCTCTATGTTTACGGGCTTGAATCTCATTGAAATTCATGATCCAAAGCACCTCATCGGTGAATCATAGTGCGGCACCCCTATATCTAGGTGTACCGTGATGTTCGGATACTTGATGTGTTGCATTGCTTATCGAGCTTGCTTTCTTGGCCAGTAGATAGATCTAATCGGGCCATCTTTTGATGCGAATCCTTGTGCGGATCGCGTCTTTTAGCTTGTGTGCGCGCCGCTTTTCCGCCTTCTTTGCTATGGGGTCTTCCATCCGACCGGTGGCCTTTTTGTTTTTTGATTGCGGGGCTCTACGGCCTCCTCATCAAATTCATGTAGTAGTTTTCGCTTGGGATAGCTCTTCGCTCGCATGATCGTCGCCGTGTTGTCCGCGGTGTTGAGTACTTTGCTCCATCTGATTCTAAGTGCATCTTCGCTATTTTGAGCTTTCGCTTCGCTTTTTTCGGGCTAAGGCGCGGTGGCGACGAGCCTTTTGTGGAGGTTCTTCGCTTCCAGCAACTTGTCCGGCGTGAGATCGTCCGGACTGTTATCTTCGCGGGGGACGGGTTGTTTATCCAGATTGTCCTGATCGGACGGTTGCTCGATAGCATCTTCATCGTCCACCGGTTTGCCCTGCTCTATGGCTGGGTCTGTATGGCTGTTGTCTTTGTCGAGGCGGGACTTTGAGCCGCGCTTACGTCGCCGTTTTGACTGCTTTTCTAGGGAATGATCCTTCGTAGCGACCCGTTGTTCCTCATCGTCGCTTCCTTTAGGTGTGTCCACCATGTATACATCGTGAGATGAGGTGGTTCTCCAGTGCCTTATAGGCGCTGGTTCATGTTCCTCCCCTACATCATCGTCCATACCGTCGATGTCTTCGGAGTCGAAGTCGAGCATGTTGGCTAAATCATCGACAGTGGCTACGAAGTGGGTGGTGGGTGGGCTTTGAATTTCTTCGTCGTCCGCATCCCAACCTTCCTGACCATAATCCGCCAGGGCTCTCCGATAAAGAGAGAGACTTTAGTGAATTCAGTGATGTCGCCAAAGGCGAGTCTTTGAAAAGATGTCCGCGGCAGTGAATTCCATGATTGGCGCCCAATCAGATTCAATTAGCGGGGGCGCGGAAGGCTCCGAGTCCGGAGAAGAGTCCGGCACCTTGGAGTTACGAGCTTCGCAAAGGACGGGGTAAGTGTATGAATCAATCGCCGTAGAGATTGCAGCCCCCGAGGCGGTGTCCAGCCACCCGCCCCTCGATCGGCAATGGCTCCGAGCTGAAAGGTCGGGCGGTTCTGGTGCGGACCTCCAGGACACCGTGTGGCGGGCAGAGCTAGATAATGCCCTCGTGGCAAAGGTCTTGGCGCTGCTGATCGTGGGCTCGAATCCATCAAGATCAAGTCTCCGCGACGTCGGTAGAAGTTTAAACTTCCAAATCTGACACGGTGGCTGGGCGTAGCTTTCAATCTGCTCCAGATGGCTGCTTAATTGCCCAGTCTGCAAAGCCACTGAATATGAAGATCTGTCCGGGAGAAGAGTCTCACCTCGAGCGCAACGTTGTTGATGATCGGAGGAGCCATCGGGCCAAAAGATGACGACACGGAGGAACTCTCAATGAAAGCACCAATGTCGGTGTCAAACCGCGGATCTCGGTAGGGGGTCCCAACTGCGTCTAGGCGGATGGTAACAGGGAGACAAGGGACACGATGTTTTTACCAGGTTCGGGCCATCTCGATGGAGGTAAAACCCTACTCCCGCTTGATTAATATTGATGATATGGTAGTACAAGAGTAGATCTACCACGAGACCAGAGGCTAAACCCCAGAAGCTAGCCTATGGTATTATTGTTGTTCGCCCCACGGACTAAAACCCTCCGTTTATATAGACACCGAATAGGGTTAGGGTTACACAGAGTCGGGTTACAATGGTAGGGAGATCTACATATCCGTATCGCCAAGCTTGCCTTCCACACCAAGGAAAGTCCCATCCGGACACGGGACGAAGTCTTCAATCTTGTATCTTCAAAGTCCAGGAGTCCGGCCAAAGGCTATAGTCCGGCTATCCGGACACCCCCTAATCCAGGACTCCCTCACCCCTTATAAAGAGGACAAATATCAAGCATCCCCCGCGTGACCGTTGGGTTACCCACACATGTATTGATGAGTCATATTAAACAAACACGGTTGGGTTACCCACACATGTATTGATGAGAATCCCATGATAAGGGGGACACGATCTACGCCCGACAAGACGTGCTAATAAAACTGCCTCATGTTAAGCGTGTAGTGGCCGGTTGTGAAAAATGGTTCGAATAATGACCGGACCGTGGCGTGATGTCATGCTATAAAAAGCTGTCAGCAGATTAGATTTGTGGAATATTGTACTCTCTATGGTGGTATATGGAATTTGTCTTGCAGAGCCGGACACGATTCTCGTGTTCAAAATCTTCTATGGAGTATTTGGAGAAGGAACCCGCCTTGCAATGCCGAAGACAATCTGTGCGCCGGACTCATCGTCATTGAAGCCTGGTTCTGGGGCTACTGAGGGAGTCCTAGATTAAGGGGTTCTCGGATAGCCGGACTATATACTCTGGCCGGACTGTTGGACTATGAAGATACAAGATTGAAGACTTCGTCCCGTGTCCGGATGGGACTCTCCTTTGCGTGGAAGGCAAGCTTAGCAATTCGGATATGTTGATATCCATCTCTGTAACCGACCCTGTGAAACCCTAGCCCTCTCCGGTGTCTATATAAACCGGAGGGTTTAGTCCGTAGGACAACAACAATCAGAATCATAGGCTAGCTTCTAGGGTTTAGCCTCTACAATCTCGAGGTAGATCAACTCTTGTAATACTCATATCATCAAGATCAATCAAGTAGGAAGTAGGGTATTACCTCCATCTAGAGGGTCCGAACCTGGGTAAAACATCGTGTCCCCTGCCTACTATTACCATTAGCTTTAGACGCACAGTTCGGGACCCCCTACCCGAGATCCGCCGGTTTTGACACCGACATTTGGCACGCGCAAGCCCTAGCCACCATCCACGGAGCGGAGCTAATCGACCACCTCAACCCCGATCACCCGTTCCCGGAGCCCAAGCTTACCGACAAGGATGGTAAGCCTACTGATGTGCCGAATTCGGCGCATCTCATCACCCAAGCGCAAGACTCTCAGGTGCTGAGTTTCATCTTCAACTCAATCTCACCACCTGTGATGATCCAAGTCGCCCACTACACAAAGGCCGCAGTGGCATGGACCGCCATCAGGGAGATGTTTCTCTCCCAGAAGCAGGACGACATCGTCAATAGGTGGATCACCTTCTCCACCACCAAAAGGGGCACCACGACCATCGTCGACTACATCGGGCGCATGAAAGCGATGGGCGACGAGATGGCTTCAGCAGGCAAGCCGCTCGACGATGATGACATGGTCTCCTACATCCTCACCGGACTAGACTACGACTACATCTCGTTTGTCTCTTCCATCTGCGCTGCAAGGATTGAACCAATAAAGGTAGCTGAACTTTACTCCCAGTTGATCGGTTTTGAAAAACGTCTTGCTATGTTTGAGGGTGGTAATCACTCCTCTTAGTCCTCGACCAATGCTGTCTCCCGTGGCCATGGTAATTTTGGCCGTGGTGGAGGCGGCCGTGGAAATGGTGATTGTGGCAATGGAGGAGGTGGCCGCGGCAACAGAGGGCGTGGCAATGGAGGCGGTGGCCGTGGCAATGGAGTCACGTGAATGCCAATTGAGGAGGTGATGATCTTCCTAAGGTCATCTATCAAATATGCGAGAGGCCGAACCACACTGCCCTCGAATGCTACCGTCGCTTCGGCATCTCCTACACCAAGAACGAGAAGAGCGCTGGATCAACCACTACCTCATCCTATGGAGTGGATACCAACTGGTATCTAGATACAGGCGCCACCGACCACATCACCAGCGAGCTCGACAAGCTGACCGTCCACAACAAGTACAACGGCAACGAGCAAGTCCACACTGCTAACGGAGAAGGTATGGAAATTATTCATATTGGTCATACTACTGTTCGTACCCCTACTCGTGTTCTTCATCTAAAGAATATCTTGCATGTACCTGATGCCACAAAAAATCTTGTCTCTGCTAATCGCTTGTCCACTGATAATAATACTTACCTTGAGGTTAACCCAAATTTCTTTCGTCAAGGACTAGGAACGAGGAAAACCCTTCTTCATGGGCAGGTGTAGACGAGGCCTCTAACCCAGATCATACAAACTCCTTTTACTTCAAGCAAGCAAGCGTTTGGTGCAAATAAACTACCCATTGAAAGGTGGCATATAGTAATTTGGGGCATCCGTCATCTACCATAGTGCGTCATGCTCTTAGCCGTAATGATATTCCTTTTTCTAGTAGTGAGTTGAATAAAGAAGGTGTTTTGTGATGCATGCCAAATGGGCAAAGTCACCAACTTCCTTACCCTAGTTAAACAGTGTATCTAAAGCTCCTTTAGAGCAAATTTTCTCCGATGTATGGGGGTCTGCCCGTGATTCTATCAATAGGAAAAACTATTATGTGTCTTCCATTGATGATTACATTAAATTCACGTGGATATATCTTCTCAAACACATATCTGAAGTGTTTAAAGTCTTTCATAAATTTCAAACTCTTGTTGAAAGATTGTTCAATAAGAAAATTATCACTATGCAAACATATTGGGGTGGCGAATACAAACGCTTAAGTTCCTTCTTTCACCAATTAGGAATCACCCACAATGTCTCTTGTCCCCATGCTCATCAGCAAAACGGGTCGGCAAAAAGAAAACATTGACATATTGTCAATGTGGGGCTTTCTCTTTTAGCACATGCCTCCATGCCCTTGAAGTTTTGGGATGAGGCTTTCCTCTCTGCTACATACTTGATGAACCACACCCCTAGCAAAGTGATCAATTTTGAAACTCCTTAACTCGTTTGTCTCAAGAACAACCAAACTATAATTCTCTCCGAGTCTTTGGATGTGCATGCTGGCCAAATCTTCGTCCTTATAATTCAAAAAAATAGAATTTTGTTCCAAACGGTGTGTATTCCTTGGCTACAACAATCTCCACAAAGGATTCAAGTGCCTAGATGTTGCTGTTGGTCGCGTCTATATATCCCGTGATGTTATTTTTGATGAAACAGTTTTTCCTTTTGCCTCTTTAAATCCCAATGCAGGCACCCTCTTGATCGGAAGTCTTGTTACTTCGAATCTGAACCTATTGATCATGGGGGCGTAACATGTAGTTGATCAACAGGGTAATTTTTGCACTAATCCTGTTGCTAACCGTGGAGAAAATTCAGCCTTTGTGTATGATTTTATGCAGCCAGAACAAGACAAAAATGATGCAGAACACGAGGTTGATTCAGGTGCTGCGGGCGGCGACCCCGAGACTGTAGCGCCAGCGGGTGCAGGTGACACAGGCGGCCCAGGGGGCGAATCGCTTCGAGGATGTAGACTCCACCCAGGGAGCGACACGTGGCATGGGTCGGCTCACCAGACAAATACAGACCAGCACGAGCGTCTCCAGCGCTACACGTGGCACAAGGGCAGCCGCACCAACCGTGACGGATCTCCTCGCTGGCATCGGGTTGTCGCCACGTGGACCAATGAAGCAAGGGAGCCGTGTGTGCAGACCTTGGCACGGATCTGGCCTGATAGGATGGAGGATCCTCTGCAGCTGACGTCAGATTTGGCACGGGATCCCATGTGGATGTTCCCCTCTTCAGCGGATCTTCTGTGCCACATGCGTCTACAACTCCTGATGTGCCAACTCGGCGAACAAGGTCACAACACAGTATTTTAAAGCCTCAAGTTCATACAGACGGTACGGTTAGGTATGATAAGCTCAAAGTTTGTTTTGGTGGTTTGACAACTACCGGTGTAACCTTGAGTGATACAAATTAGAAAAAGGCTATGAATGATGAGTATGATGCCCTTCTTAAAAACAAGACTTGACACTTAGTTCCACCAAAAAAATAAAAATGTTATTGATTGTAGGTGGGTGTATAGAATTAAGGGAAAGGCAAGTGGTCAGATTGACAGATATAAGGCAAGGCTAGTAGCAAAGGGTTTTAAGCAGCGATATGGTATAGACTGTGAGGATACTTTTAGCATGTCTTTAAAGAAGCTACTATCAGACTTGTTCTTTCTGTTGCAGTTTCAAGCAATTGGAGCCTCGGGCAATTGGATGTACGTAATGCATTCCTCCATTATGCGTTCTAGAGGAAGAAGTCTATATGAAACAACCACACAGCTATGAGGTAAAAGGCAAGGAAAACCATCTCTGCAAACTTGACAAAGCCTTATATGGTTTAAGCAGCCACCTAGAGCATGGTACTCTAGGTTATGTGAAAAACTTCAAGCACTTGGTTTTAAGCCTTCCAAGGAGATACTTCCTTGCTCTTTTCAAAAGGGCAAGATCACTATTTTCATGTTGGTCTATGTTGATGATATTATTGTTGCCAGCTCATCACAAGATGCAACTGTGCCATTAGTGGAGGATCTAAGAAAAGATTTTGCCTTAAAGGATCTCGGTGATCTACACTATTTCTTGGGAATTGAAGTTAAAGTGAAGGATGGCATTCTTCTAACCCAAGAGAAGTATGTTTTGGATATTTTGAAACGTGGAGGTATGACAAATTGCAAAGTCTCAAACATGCCTCTCTCTCTACATCCAAAAAGTTGCCAAGAGAAGAAGGAGAAGTTTTGGTGGCCGAAGAGGCAACAAAGTACATGAGTATGGTAGGTGCCTTGCAAGATTTCTAATAATCGACAAGGCACGACATCTGTTTTCCTGTTAACAAAGTATGTCAATATTTGCATTCTACTACTTCTCAACACATGACCGCAGTCAAAAGAATCTTGAGATACCTTAGAGGTACTATGAGTACAGGTCTCAACTTTACCAAGTAACCTTGCAATATGGTTAGTGCCTTTTGAGATGCTGACTGGGTAGGATGTCCTGATGATAGAAGATATCCAGTGTCGGGGAAGCTGATCGTGTCCCGCGAACACCTATGGGACTTGGTCCCTTGTGGTTCGGAGGGGGAGCGGAGGATGCACGAAGAGCGGATCGAGGCGATGCACACGAGCAGATTTGCAACAGCTGAGCTCTCCGAGGAGATAATACTCCTACTGCTGCTTTGTGGATTATATTGCGTTCTTGCTAGGGAGCAATGGGAGCTACAAAACCTAGCCTGAGTGTGATCTCGTATTAGTCGAATGAACTAAGCCGGAGCCGAACCAAACCCTTTCTACGTTGCACTTGGGCCTCCTTTTATAGGCACAAGGGGTCACCACAGGTGGCAAGTAGACACGGGTAAGATAGTAAATGCAGAGGTTGGTACACCGGTACATGCAGGTGTACGGTGATCTATACCTAACTTTCGACGGCAAGGGACAAGAATCATAAATGCCCGTCTCGATCGCTTTGAACAAGGTAACAGGACCGTCAAGTGCGCCTCCGTTTGCCACGATGGTAGCTTGTCAGCTTATCGCTCGCTGCTGCTAGCTGCACAGCCCATCGACACGCGTTCTCGGGAAAGCCCGCGGTGACACGTTGGCGGATGAGCTGGAGCGGAGATGAAGAGAGGTTACTGCCGCGGCAAAAGCGCTTTTTGCATGCGTAACCCTTTGTCGCTTTGGGAGCTCGGCGCTCACCAAGCCTTCCCCGCAAGCTCCTCTTGCGGGGCCTTGTTTCCTTCGCCTTGAGGGTCTTCCCGGCAAGCTCCTCTTGCCGGGCCTTGATTACTTTTTTCTCGAACGGCTCCAAAGGAGCTGGAAGATCTTGAAGGTCACCGGGCCAGCCTGGGAGGTCGCTGCTGCCCGTGCACGAAGTTAAAGTGCTAAGGTACCCCTACTCTACTACACCGACAGGAGCCCCGGGCACGGGCCACACACGGCGCCAAGCTTCTGTTGGGCCAGGGCCCAAAAGCGATTACGGCTCGCCATGGCAGTCTGGATTACGCCATTACTCGCCCCGGACCCACCACGTCTCCCATGAACGTCACGCACCGGACGTGGCGTCGTGGGGGAGATCGTGGGGCTTTCTTTAATGAAAAAATTGGAACGCCCGCCCCCTCCCCCTCTTTATAAGCAGGGGGGACAGGGGCAGGACGCCCACCATTGCTTTGTCGCCAGAAACCCCCGTCGCTTCCCCTTTCTTCTCGAGCCCAAAAGAGAGCGGCTCCGCCCCTCCATTGCCACCGGTGCATTAACGCCGTCGACCTCCTCCACCACCTCTCCCCATGGCTCCGGCCGACAAGGGAAAAAGGCGTGAAATCGGCCGAGGCGCAGCGGCTCATGGGCGTCAAGGAAGGAGCGGGCCTCTTCGATCCCCGCTTGACAGGAAGGAGCTGCGGGAGTTGTACTATCTTTTCAGTCGACGGAGACAGGACTCAGCACACGAGAGTCATCTCCGCCACATCCGAGAAAGTTTCCATCGGGTACCCTTTCTTCGCTTTTCTTCCATCAAGGCTCTGCCTCACTTTTCTGAATTCTTTTGCGATGTCATGAACACATATGGCCTCCGCCTCCTTGATTTCACCCCCAACGCCGTCCCCTCACCTTGGCTGTTGCACACCTCATGCGAGAACTTTGTCGGGTCCACCCAAACGTAGCACTCTTCCGCCATTACTTCATGCCCCGCGTAGAGAGAGGAGAGCCGCTTGCCGGAGGGAATTCATGGGTCTCTAGGATCGGCAAGAAGGAAGCATATCTTGACGGAGAGCTGCCTAGCAAGTGGGAGGAGGTGGAGCCGACTGGTGTTGGATCTTAGAGGAGGAGCCACAGCCTTTCACCGCCTGCGCCAAACTCCCATAGTTCGCGGCAATGATTGGAGCAACTTGGCTGGAGGACGACAAGTTGAAGATTGACGTGACTAGGATTTTTGCGTCTCCGCAAGCAGTGGCTTACCGTAGGAGCTGTTGGTGCGGATTTCTTCGCCCGCCGCATTGCGCCCTTGCAGGAGAGGAGGAGGCCTGCTTGGGAATTCCAAAATGCGGTGGACATCATGAGGCTGCGCCTCGGTCTCGAATCGGAATTTTACTATCTTGGAGCTGGACGGCATGTCAGCGGGGAGTTGTTCAAGCTCGACGCGGATCACCCCGAGTGGTGCATGTTCTTGAGGGAGTCGTGCCTGTGCAATAACTCGTCGCTGACAAAGATCCGGCGATGATGTGGTTGTCGCGATTCCTATGGAATCGTTCCAACTTGGCAGAGCTTGCCGACGACGTCGTGCAGCAGTTCTTTGACAACTTGGTGGAAGTGCTTGCCGATCCGCTACCGACGAGCAGAGACGGCTCACCCGCGATACCACCGATCAGGAGATGGCGCGCGATCGCCATTAAGGTTGGAGGAGCGGCAGAAGCCGCTGGCACGCGTGGTTTGGGTTTACCGTCGAGGAGGCGGAATAGCGAGGCGGCAAAGTCTTGCCGACCGGGAAGAGCTCGCCGGTGAGGAGGAACAGGCCGAGCCCACGTCCAATCCGGAAGAGCCGGGCCGAGATGCTTCCTCCGCCGTCAAGCAACTTGCCGCAGGAGGAGCCCGCGGCCCCGCCAAGGAGACGCCTCCGCAAGACCGGAGAAGTGGCGGGGCGGCAGATGCCATGTCATCATCTGCATTTTATATCATGTCGTCATGTGCATCGCTTTTGCATACGTGTTCGTCTCATGCATCCGAGCATTTTCCCCGTTGTCCGTTTTGCAATCCGGCACTCCTATGTCTCCCGGCGCCCCTTTTTACCTTTTTTTTCGCAGGCGGGTGTTAAACGTTCTCGGAATGGATCGAGTCTTGCTAAGCGGCCTTGGTATAGCACGATGAACCGCTGTCAAGTTTCGTGCCATTTGGAGGTCGTTTGGTACTCCAACGGTTAACCGGGTAACCGCGGAAGCCTCTTTTGGTTGCAGCCCAACACCCCTTCCAAAGTGGCCCAAAACCCAGCAAACTCCCCTCCATGCTCTCCGCCGTTCGATCACGATCGCGTGTCCGAAAACCGCACCTCATTTGGACTCTCCTAGCTCCCTCTACCTATAAAACTAGATCCCCCCGAAAATTTTCGGATCATTCTACCCCTAACCCTAGCAAATCCTCCGAGCTTGGCCGACATGTCCGCCGGCGCTTGGGACACGCCCGCCGAGAGCCTCGCTTAATCGGCAAGGCGCCAAGTCCCGTCGCCATCTCCACCTCGCCCGGCCCTCCTGCCCAGATCGGGCCCGCTGAGCCCATCAGGGCCCGGACGAGCCCATCCGCCCGCCCGCCACAGGTCAGCGCTCGCCCGCCGCCCTTGTAATCGACCACCGGCCTTTCGCCATGCCCGCCCGGCCCATTGTTACTCCACCGCCTCATGGCATGCTCCCCTGCCCGGACCAGCGGCCTCCTCATGGGCGCCATGAGGCATCCTGGCCTTGGCCGGGCCCGCCAGCGCCCGGAGCTTGCAGGCGCCTCAAGTCTGCGCCCTCGGCCGGCGGGGCTCGGCCAGCGGCAAGCCCGCCTCTTCCAGCGTGCTCGGCCCCAACCCCAGCCTGCCCCGTCAGCCTCCTCCTGCCCGGCGTACCGTGCCCCTAGCCTGCCTCCCCCTCGCCGTAGATCATTTCATCCCATTGCATCATTTTTATTTGAGCTCATCTTGATTCCCGAAATGCTGTTAGAAAAGTGCTATGTGATGTTAGTTTCTGTTTCTTTACAGAACATGCACTTCTGTTATTTTTGCCATGATTGATGTGTGCATCCCATGAACTTGAGTCCTACATGAGTTTTGTAATATGCCATGCCATATTTACAGGGGTGTATGACATGTATTTTTGTGATCTATATGGTGACTAGCACAAGCATGCAAACTAGGTGTCCTGATGTTGCTGATTTCAGCTCTGTTTTGCTGATATTTTGATGCCATGTTAACTTGATGCTACCGAGAGATCCATGCGTATTTTGAGATACTTCAGTAAGGATGTTTTGTTCTACATGTCTTGCTCTATCAATCCATGCCCTTGTTTGCAATTATGGAGTGCCATAGCTTGAGTCAATCGAGCTCTACTGTTGCTATAAAATGTTTCCTGGCAGATTGTTTACATGTTATTCAATTTTGCCAAGGTTGTTGTAGTTGATCCTTGCATGCTACGTTGTTGTTCTTGCCATGTATAGCTTTTATGCCATGTCTTATTACTGTTGGTTGCTTTGCCATGCCATGTATTGCTCTATGGTGAGTGATTCAAGCTCACCAACATGTTTACTTATTGTTGTTCCTGCCATGTTTAAATCTGTAATATAACTTGCCATGTTTACCTGGGTGCCATCATATCTTCTGATCCTTTTTGGCTTATGGTCAGTAAAGGACTTTTGTTCTATGCAATTAGTAGATTCATGCCATGCCTTTGTTTGCCATGATAAGTTCCTGTAACATGTTGTTTGATAGCTCTAAACATTGCAACCTGATGTTATTTTCTGCAAAGTCTGAAACTGTTATTATTTGCAATCTTTCCATGTCATTTTGAGCATGTTCTAGTGATTTCTGGAGATAGCTCAGTGTTCATATTTTGTCATGCTTTACCTTTACATCATGCCCATGCCTTTTGTTTTCATATTGAGGTGTGTAGCATATTGTTTTGATGCTTGCAATATGCCTAGTTGCTGTTTTGGACAGATTGTTGTCATGACTTGTATAGAGTGTATGTGTTGAACCGTTGCTCCGTTTTGAGTGTGCTCTATATGAAACTTGCTTGTTTTCATATGTAGTTTCATATTATCATGTTGCATCCTTGTTTTGAGAGTGTTTGCTTGAGGTTTGTATGCATTTTGCATCAATGCCATGTTTATCTTGTTTTGCTCATATCTTCTAAGCCGTAGCTCCGAATCTAATGAACTTTATATGTAACTTGACTAGAATTTCGTGTAGATCATCGTGGTGCATCTTAACTTGCTGTTTAAAAACTTGAACATAAGGATTATTCAGATCTGGACCAATTTCGAAATTTGCATATGAGGACTTACCGGAATTGTTATGTGTTGCTTCCGGCCTCATTTAAACTTGCCTTGATGTGTTGCTCTTGTTTGCATCATCTCTTGCCATGAGTAGCCTCATCTAGATTTGTCATGCATCATGCTTGTTGTGCATCATGTCTTGTTCATGTGTGGTGTGTTTACTATGTTGTGTGCTTCTTCTTGTTAGTTCCGTTTAAATTGCGATCGTGAGGATTAGATTCGTCTACGCTTGGTTCGGCTTCATCCATTCGTCTTCTTCATGGACTCGTTCTTCTTCCTTGCGGGATTTCAGGCAAGATGACCGCTACCCTGGATCTCACTACTATCATTGCTATGCTAGTTGCCTCGTTCTTTCGCTATCTTTGCGCTACCTATTACACTGTTTATCAAGCCATCCCAAATTGCCATGTCAGCCTCTAACCTTTTGTACCCTTCCTAGCAAACCGTTGTTTGGCTATGTTACCGCTTTGCTCCAGCCCCTCTTATAGCGTTGTTAGTTGCAGGTGAAGATGAAGTTTGTTCCTTGTTGGAACATGGAGATGTTGTTCCTTGTTGGAACATGTTTACTTGTTGGGATATCACAATATATCTTATATTATTAATGCATCTATATACTTGGTAAAGGGTGGAAGGCTCGGCCTTATGCCTGGTGTTTTGTTCCACTCTTGCCGCCCTAGTTTCCGTCATATCGGTATTATGTTCCCGGATTTTGCGTCCCTAACGCGGTCGGGTGATTTATGGGACCCCTTGACAGTTCGCTTTGAATAAGACTTCGTCCAAAGCAAGGCCCAACATTGGTTTTACCATTTGCCTCACCACCACCTATATTTCCCTTGGAGTGTTAACCCAAGGGTCATGTTTATTTAGCCCCCGGGCGATTGCTTCTCTAAGTCTTGGCCTGAACGAAATACTGCGGGCCACCTTTTGAGGCAACCCGAGGTTTGGTTTTACTCGTAGCTAGTCTCATCCGGTGTTGCCACGAGAACGAGATATGTGCAGCTCATATCGGGATTGTCGGTAGCATCGGGCGGCTTTGGCAGGTCTTGTTTTATTCGCCGAAATGTCTTGTAGCCGGGATTCCGAAACTGATCGGGTCTTCTCGGGGAGATGGAATATCCTTCGTTGATCGCGAGAGCTTATCATGGGCTAAGTTGGGACACACCTGGAGGGTATAAACTTTCGAGAGCCGTGCCTGCTGTTATAGGGAGATGGTAATTTGTTATTATCCTGTTTTAGTAATCTTGAAGCAAACTCTTCTAAAATACACCAACTGGCGTGGAATTGTCACGGCAGATGTCCTCGTGAAAGGACTTAGTCGCGAGGCCATCGTGACGCAAGTTAACTTAGAGGGGTTAAAGCGAGACACAAAGACACGGGAGTTATACTAGTTCGGCCCCTTCGATGAAGGTAAAGCCTACGTCTAGTTGTGATGGGATTGATGTGATTTGGCGACTAGGGAGCAATAGCTTCGCCTCGACCTAATTATACGTCCCTAAGCTGCTGGTCGTCCCCTTATAAACACTGGTTGAAGCCCGGCCGGTCTACAGAGTCCCGAGTCCGGCTCATACAAGTGTCCGGCTCGGTCTCTTCTCTCTTATCTTGTAGCACAAGTTACATGACTAAGGCGGTTTACATTATGGATCCTAATCCGCCTCTGGGCTCTGGGCCTCACGCGTGCCTTCGTGGGCCCTGATTATGATTTAGGATAACCCGGCCCCTTGTGGCGGTTTACCTTCGCAGTTATATCCCCAACATTAGGCCCCAGATTGACTTGAACCGGTTCATGTTAATCTTCAACATCTTAGGGAACTCTGAATCTCCCTTCATATTTCGTAAACCGCCATCTGCTTGAACCGCCATGACGTCATCTTCTGACCACAGCAACAGGGCGCCTTGACGTCATCCTTAATAAAAAAATCCAAACAGTCAGATTCCCTTCATTTAATACTATCCCGGAAATCGAGGCGACCGCTGCGCCGTCGCGCTTTTGACTCCCTCGATTCTCGCGCTTATCAATTACCCGTTTCCTTATAAATAGACCGGAGGCCCTTTCTCTTCTTCTTCGCTTCTTCTTCCTCGCGGCGCTCAGCTCTGAAGCTCCGCCGTCGCCTCCGACCTACTGGCGCCCAGCGTCGAGGCGAACATTGCATCAACCTGACCGTACCAGGGGCTCTCGGCACTCCTCCGCTGTTCTGCACATCAGGTAAGGCCCCTCTTCAAGCCCTAGATCCGCATCTGACGGTCCCAGTTCATCTCGTAGTTCATAGGTGTTCATCTTAGTTTCCTCATACCTGCCCTGCCATGGCCGTATGATTCAACCGTAGTATACATCCTGTGCGGCGACTGCTCCGCCGTCAGTTTAACTCTTTGTGCATCTTTCTTTTTGTATCCTCTTGTTTAGAAACGCATTTAATCTTCCTGCCCTTTATGAGGCTTACATAGGTCGCAGAATTTTTCTTCTTGAACCTTCTAGAGATCTAAATTACCTCCATTCGCATGTGAAATCTGTTTCTGTCCACACTTAGTAGATTTACCAGTTCTGTCTATTTGGGCGGTTTGACTTTTGATAGCTAATCCGTCACTCCATTAGTCCTCAGTTAAACCGGAATTGGAAACTGGCTGCCGAATCTCCGGCTTAACTTTGTAGAATGTGTCTGAACCGTTTTTCCCCTTTCCTCTTGCAGTTTAGTCTTCCGGAATGGCCAAACAATTCTCAGCTTGCAATTGGGTCCGGTCTAAGGTCACTGAGACGCAACTCAACGGATGCGTCACCACTGGCGCTTTAGCTTCTAAAAATGTCCTCCTTTGGCCGGGTTCCGGATGCGAATGCCCTCGATCCACAAGAAGGAGAAGTAATTGTGTTTGTGCAGCACTTAGACTGGATTCTGCCGCCCGGATCAAAATTCTCCGGGATGTCCTTGCAAGTTTTCAACTCCATCCACAGGATATTGGTCCGAACTCCGTGTCAAATATATGCAATTTCCAAGTTTTTACGTGAAGTCTACCTTCAAGAAGAACCATCTGTGGAGCTGTTCGGATTTCTTTCACTTGAACCGCCGTACAGAATTTTCGGATGGCTTCTAACACTTGAGAGCTGGGCGGCGTTCAATCCAGAAAAGGAAGGAAGTAGATTTTCCTCACGCCAAACACCATAGTCATCCGAAAGATTGGAACCAAACCTGGTTCTACTGCCGGAATACTGCTCCTGAGAACGAGAATCCCCTGCCGGGCAACCGTCCTCACCGGCCTAGCAACCATCATCCGTTGCCCTTACGCTTGACCGCCGTAGAGCGGAAGAATTTTGCGCCTCAAATTATCAAACTCCGGGCTCTAATGGCCAACGGATTAACTGGTGTGGACCTTGTGCGATGCTGGGTTTCTTGGGGCGTCTTGCCATTAAGTCGCCCGGCCTGGATTGATGCTGCGAATACCTTGGCAGCCTCAAGACCCTCAAAGACGTCACGATCTACCAATAAGCGAGCTTGAAGTCACAGAGAGGCAGAAAGAGACTGCTTGATGAACCGATCTCTGTCTGCAGCCAAACCGGGTTGGCTCCATTCTGTGTTGCCAACAAACCGCCTGCGGTAGGCTCTACTCACCGCTTTTCTGACATTAATGCCTTATTGATATATATTAATCCTTGTTACCTCTCAGGCTAACAGCTCCTTCTGGAAGCGTAACAAACCGGCCCGGGCTCCACGTGTAAAATCCAAGACCACCAAGAAGGCCGGCAAGAGGAAAACCGCCGAGTCTTCTGATCCGCCGGAAGACGAAGATTCAGAAGCTGAGGTAAAGCTTGATATCCTCACGAAGTCGCCGTAAACCGGATCTCCTCTTTGTGTTTCTTCTACGCTTGTAGCTTGTCCCTTTTATTCCTCCTTCTTGACAATTTTAACTCCTAGGATGATCTTTGAAGCCGATCATGCCGACCTGTTGAGGTAATCTTTCTTTCTTCGAATCCGACCTCGTGCCGGTTAAAAGAATTCGCCGCACAGTCCGGAAAGTGAAAAAATCTCATTCCTATGCTTATTTGAATCCAAACCTTTCCTTAAAGACACGGCAGGCTGAAGAGCGCCGCAAATTCTGACCCGCACAGATGTTGGTCAACAGATTACCTCGTCCGGTTTAGCAGGATACACCAACCCGGGCGTCGTCCAGAGGTGATTTGTTCTCTGAAAAGCGTTATCCTTTGAAAGGTTTCTTCCGATGTCCTCTCAATCCGTCTGACCCGAATTATCAGGCCTCTTCCAACTCCTCTGGCGGTTCATCAACCACACAACTGCCTCCGCTTAGAGTTGCTGCAGGGTAAGCACCATACTGCTGTCCCGCCAATTCGGTTTACAATTGCGCTGGTCGGTTTATCTTAATCTAATTCCGAATATTGCAGCACCAAGGCTCGCTTGAGTAAGAAAGCGAAAACCCTTGACCCTACTGCGGATGTTGATCCGGAGAAGACCCTGCAGCGGACCCACGAAAATCACGAAGTCG
The DNA here is from genome assembly GCA_021605145.1 of Aegilops bicornis. Classification (NCBI taxonomy): domain Eukaryota; kingdom Viridiplantae; phylum Streptophyta; class Magnoliopsida; order Poales; family Poaceae; genus Aegilops; species Aegilops bicornis. The sequence continues at coordinate 9,198,848 of CM038673.1, forward strand.
CTAAAAATAGCTGTAAGGGTTAAACCAAGACGACAACGCTGATCCATGACCCGAACCGAGGCCCAAGTGGAAACCTCGCATCCTGCTCCACCGAGTCCGGCCACAGAACGGGTCGTAATTGTTGAACCGCCGAGCCGGAGTATGAAGACACCAAGCCCAAAGAAGACCGCCAATCTGGCCAGCCCGGTCAAAAATGATGAAGTTATTGTGGCAGAGCGCTTTGGCTACACCACTCCTAGCCAACCGGTCGCTTTAGCAAAACACAGGCGCCAAGGAAGAATCTACTACTATGAGCAAAGATAAGGGGAAACTGATCTGCCGCCATGACAACCTCTCGCCTGCCCAAGAACTTCACTCCGGCTACGAACCGGCTCTACACAAAGCCGTGACTTTGAAGCCGATGCAATGCATCGGATGAAGGACCGCTATGAGGTAAGAAGTTATGCCTCTCTTGTACTTTTGCTGTGTAGTAGCCCCAAGGGTCGGTTCAACCGATAGTTAAGCAGGGACTTAATTTTGTATAGAACCCATACGCTTTAAACTTCAAAGGTCTTTGTAGCCCCCAAGGGGGTTCAACTTAGCATAGTTAAACCGGGACTTAATTTCAGTATCCCATGGTAAATCTGAGATCAACTAGCCATTAGCCCCCAAGTGCCAAGTTGAATATTTGTATTGAGCTTGGGACTTTATAATGAAACAACTAACATGCTCCCTTTGTTATCAGAATGAGATATACCAGCAAACCGTACAACTCAAGGACCTTCGTACCAATCTGGAGACCCAACAAGCAGAAACCACCAAGGCCAAGGATGAACTGAAAACCGCCTTGGCCACTATGGAACAGCTCAAGGAATGGTATAAATCTGAGCAGGCCAACTGGGGCACCGAGAAGGCCGGTTTGAAAAAACGGGCGGAAGATGCTGAAGCGGCTCTTAAATCGGTGACAGAAGAGCTGACCAGACTAAAGCGCCAGATTCACGCCATGACCTCTGCCATCTTTGGTAAGAAAATTTGCACTGATTACCCTTGGTGTGATATTTCCTCCGGTTTAACCTGACCTGTCTAAAACCGCATGGGAAGGCGATATCGCTCATCTCAGGCTCGATGTGCGGAAGAAGCTCAAGGCCGCTTACACGGTGATTGAGCGGTATCTGTATACGGCGCCAATGAGTCATATGTGCCACATCGTATGACAACACAGCTCCGTCCTTGATCAAAGATACGCTGGACCGGCTATCCATGATTCCGGCTCAGCTTGAAGAGTTGAAACGATCCGCGGCCCGGGCTGGCACTTTACTTGCTCTAACCCGCGCTAAAGGCGTGGATAGCAGACCTTGATCCGGTGACATAGCCAAGGGTTTCCCAGCGCTCAAGAGAGCGGTGAAGCCTTTGATAATGGCCTGAAAGCGAATAACAAAGGAGATCGTCCTTTGGCGGAGTCAACTGGCGGCATGAAGCCAACTGGCGGTTCACCGCTCTTTCTCACGATCACGAACAACAAGCGGGTGGAGTTTGTCATTCCGAAGTGCGCAGCCTTGTTCCTCCAATCCGTAAGCACACTTATGCCCCGACGTTGATCCGGCTGAGCTTATAAGTGAAGAGGCATCTTTCGTGCCTTAACCCGGATTGACTGGTCTACCAATGACTTCCGGCCTTTGGGTGATGAAGAGGAAGAAGTTGAACCGACGCCAGACGCCCCCTCTTCCTCACGTCAACCTGGCGAGGGAGCTTAATCCGTCAAGCCGGGTGATGCATCAGAAGCTGCTAGTCATAACGCCATGTGAAAACACCGGGCCTTGGAAGGCTTTGTAATAGAATAGCTAGCACTTTGTTTTTTGAACATGCCGTTATGCCCTCAGCCTGTAACCTTTGCGCGGAGGTGCTGATACTTTGGTTTGAAGAATTGAAACCTTCGATGCATTTTGCCTGCCAGCGTCGGGCATGCAGTTGGCTTAGCCAATCTTGAGGCGGAGGTTGTATAAACCATTACCGTCAAAGGAGGAAACAACTCCTGTGGTTATAATGCCGGTTTACTGTGTAAACCGTGTCGGGTCATGACAAGCCCCCTGTTACTCCATAATGGGATGTTAACAGAAAAAGTCAAACCGAAACAAATATCTCCGGATTAAAAATGGACCGAATTCCGTTAATTGACAGCTTGAACTGGTTTTAAAAAGGTTGTCGGTTTAAAAAAGGCCAATAAAAATCAAATAACAGTTATGAAAACAATATGGAAGCAAAGGCAATGATAAAACTGTTTGCAAGAAGAGGCTTTACTGAGCCGATCAGATGGTGTTACCATGGTCGGACAGGACCAAGCTCCCCATAAGTTGTAGCTATGGTTCAAGTCAGCCAGGCCCCCAACTGAAACCGTGGCATTATGCCGATCAAGTGGCATGGCAATGGTTCGGTTCGACCAAGCCCCAAGTGACTCTATGGCCTTAGGCCGACCAAGAGGCGTGTTGGTTCAGATGTGACCATGTCCCCAAGTGATCTGGTGGCTTTAAGCCCATCAAAAGGTGTTGCATTGGTTCGGACACGACCAAGCCCCCAGATGACATAAAAAGCTTCTGAAAAGCAAGATCAAGGGTTAAACCGGAGGCTGTTTTGAAACAACAACTCCATGTACCCAAACCGGATTTTTACAGAACGGATACCCCGCTTTAGCCGAGTCTCCGGTTTGTTGCTTTTATTCATAATATATACATTGTCTTAATATGTACATAAGTGGAGCCGATGGCTCAGGTATAATAAGGCTGAAGATGAGCTATGTTCCACGGCCTGTTGGTCTCCTCTTCCGGCGTATGCGTGAGTCCTTTTCGCTCTCAAACATCAATCGGATAGTATGACCCGTTGTGCGATTCTTGCTGACCACAAAGGCCCTTCCCAAGGTGGGGATAGCTTGTGCATATCTTTACGGTCTTGAATGAGCGAAGCACCAAGTCTCCTTCTGAAAGGTTACGGTTTTAACCCGCCGGCGTGATACTGGCGAAGATCCTGCTGGTAATCGCCGAACGAGCAGCCGCCATATCTCGCTCTTCATCCGATCGATCCAAAGCGTCTGCCGTACTTGCCTCGCTATCTCTGCCTCAACATAGGCTGCCACGCCAGCGAAGCCGAATCATGACGGATATCATTGGGAAGGACCGCCTCTGTTCCATAGACCATAAAGAACGGTGTGTATCGGTTGGATCTGTTAGGGTAGTATTTATACTCCATATCACCGATGGTAGCTCTTCTACCCAACAACCCGGTGTCCTCTCTAAAGGGACCATAAGCCGGGGTTTGATACCTCTCAAGATCTCCTGATTAGCCCGTTCTGCTTGACCATTGAACTGCGGGTGGGCCACTGAAGAAACATCAAGCCGGATGTGCTCACGCTCACAAAACTTCTTCATGGCACCCTTGGACAAATTGGTGCCATTATCCGTGATGATACTGTGTGGAAATCCAAACCGGAAGATCACCCTTTTTATGAGGCCCGAACCGCCATGGCCGCATCACACTTGCTAACAGGCTCTGCCTCGACCCACTTTGTAAACTTGTCAAGCTGCGACCAGCAAGTGTGTTTTCTTGTCCTTGGACCTTTTAAAAGGCCCCACCATGTCCAGCCCCAAGTCGCAAGCGGCCAAGTAATTGGAATCATCCTCAATTCCCCGGGCGGTATGTAAGCACCTCTAGAAAACTTCTAGCAACCATCACATCGCTGACCAGATCCTCCGCGCCAGCATGGGCGGTCAACCAATAAAAACCATGGCGAACGCTTTGCCCACCAAAGATTTTGAACCGGCATGGTGACCACAGTCCCTTCATGGATCTCACGCAATATCTCACAGCCTTTCCTCGGGGGACACACAGCAGCTGAAACGCCTGACACTTAATCGCAATGATGCAACTGCGCCATTAACAATGGTCATCAGACTTAGACCGCCGAATTATCTGTCAGCCAGCGTCTCATCTTACGGTAACTTCGCCCGGTTCATATATGCCAAGTAAGGGGCGTCCAATCCGGAATGACATGCAAGGCTGCCACCAAGCGAGCCTCCGGATCAGGAATAGCCAAATCTACTTCATCAGGAAGCTTGGTAGACGGATTGTGCGATACATCAAGGAAGACATTAGGCGGGACCGGTTTACGTTGAGAGCCCAACCGCTTAAAAGCATCTGCCGCTTCGTTCTTCCGACGATCCACATGGTCCACTGATATCCTTTAAAGTGTCCTGCAACAACATCCACCTCCCGACGGTATGCAGCCATGAGTGGATCTTTGGAATCCCAAGTACACGATACTTGGGCCACCAAGTCCAAGTCACCAAAGCATTTAACCCGGCTGAGATTCATCTCCTTAGCCATCCGGAGACCATGGAGCAAAGCTTCATACTCAGCTGCATTGTTAGTACAAAGGGAACATTAAGCGGAGAAGCGTGTGAGAACTTGTCACCTCGCCGGGGAAGTTAATACGACTCCAAATTTCGAGCCCTCCAATTGCTGGACCCATCAAAGTGGATGGTCCAATAGGTATGATCCGGCTTTTCTTGGCGCTTGCAACTCTGTCCAATCATTAATGAAATCCACAAGTGCACGAGATTTTCACGCCGTCGAGGCACATACCTTAAACCGTGTGGCCCAAGCTCTATAGCCCACTTAGCAATCCGGCCGATCGCTTCCGGTTACGTATGATATCGCCTAAGGGAGCTGAATCGACCACCGTGATGGGGTGCACTGGAAATATTGCTTCAGCTTCCGGCTTGCCATAAAAACTCCATATACCAGCTTCTGCCAATGCGGATATCTCTGCTTAGACTCAATGAGGACCTCGCTGATGTAATAAACCGGCCGTTGAACCGGATATTCCTTCCCTGCCTCCTTCCGCTCCACCACGATGGCCACGCTAACTGCCCTGGCATTAGCAGCAACATATAACAGAAGCGGCTCTTTGTCAATGGGAGCGGCGAGAACCGGCGGGTTGGCCAACTGCCGCTTTAAATCCTCCAATGCTTCATCGGCAGCTGAACTCCAGACGAACTGATCCGTCTTCTTCAGCATCTGGTACAAAGGAATGGCCTTCTCTCCGAGGCGGCTGATAAACCGGCTTAACGCGGCAATCCGACCCGCCAATCGCTGGACATCGTTGATGCACTTTGGCTTAGCCAAGGAGGTGATAGCCGTAATTTTCTCCGGATTAGCTTCAATCCCCCTGTTGGACACGAGAAAGCCCAATAACTTGCCTCGCTGAACACCGAAGACACACTTGGCCGGGTTGAGCATCATCTTGTATACCCGCAAGTTGTCAAAAGTTTCCTTTAAATCCTCAATCAACGTTTCCTTCTTCCTTGACTTAACCACAATATCATCCACATAAGCATGCACGTTACGGCCGATCTGTTCATGCAAGCAATGCATGCATAGCGCCGATAAGTTGCTTGGGCTCTTGAGCCCAAAAGGCATAGATACATAGCGAAGGCTCCAAAAGGAGTGATAAATGCCGTCTTCTCCTGGTCATAACCGCCATCTTAATCTGATGATATCCAGAATATGCATCCAAAAAACTCAAGCGCTCACAACCATGCGTAGCATCAATAATCTGATCAATGCGGGGAGGCGAAAGGATCTGCTGGACAAGCCTTGTTAAGATCTGTAATCCACACATGCACCAAGTGCCATTCTTCTTAAGGACCAACACCGGATTAGCAAGCCACTACGGATGGAAAACTTCAACGATAAACCCTGCTGCTAAGAGCCTAGCAACTTCCTCTCCAATGGCCTTGCGCCTTTCCTCGTTAAACCGTGAAGAAACTGCTTTACCGGTGCGTACTTGGGATCAATATTAAGAGTGTGCTCAACGAGTTCCCTCGGTACACACCGCATGTCGGAAGGTTTCCATGCAAAATGTCCCGATTCTCACGGATGAACTTCGATGAGCGCTTTCCTATTTAGGATCCAAGTTAGCGATGGTGAAGCTGCTTGGGCGAATCGCGGCACAAAATCAACAAGTTTAGTCTCAGCCGACGATTTAAACTTCAAATCCGGATCGTGCTCCGTAGTTGGCTTCTTCAAAGGGGTCATATCCGCGGATCAACATTGTCCTTATACTTTAACTCTTCGGTGGCACAAACCGACTCTGCGTAAGCCGCATCACCTTCCTCGCACTCCAAAGCGATCCGGCGGCTCCCATGAACCGTTATCGTCCCTTTGTGACCTGGCATTTTCAGCTGCAAATAAACATAACAAGGCCGTGCCATAAACTTAGCATAAGCTGGCCGCCCAAATAGGGCATGGTAAGGGCTTTGAAATTTCACCACTTCAAGCGTCAATGTTTCGATCACGAGTCATGTTTCATCCCCAAAGGCCACCTCGAGCTATCTTACCGACCGGGTATGCTGACTTGCCGGGCACCACACCGTGAACATCTTTGTCGGACGGCCCGAGATGCCTATCCTTTAACCCCATCGTCCGGAAGGTCTCGTAGTACAGGGATGTTGATGCTTTGCTCCCTTCGTCCATAAGCACCTTGGTAAACTTGTATCCTCCCACCGAGGTGCCACCACTAGGGCTAGCTGACCCGGATTGTAAACCGGGAGGATGATCCTCTCTGCTCCATACGATAGGCTGCTCGACCAGCTTGAGTAATGCGGTGTAGCCGGTTCAACAACCTTGACCGCCCGCTTACGAAGTTTTCGGTCTCGCTTTGTCAAGGTGGTGGTAAAGACATGGTATCCACCGTTCAACTGCTTTGGATTACTTGGTAACCCATTCTTCTGTTGTTGATTGTAACCCTTAGTTCTCGATTGTTACGATTGTTACGATTATTACGATTGTCTTGCCGCCTCGGATTACCACGAACCACTGGGCGAATTTCCTCCACCGTAACTTGGCGGACCACGAACACGCCGCCGGGCCCTTGATCGATCATACCGGAAAGCATTAGAATTTTGAACTCACGCATAATATAACAATCCTTCCAGAGGTGGTTTCTTGGTGCCTCCTTCGTCCCATGCTTGAACAAGGTTGATTCAATAGGTAATTCAAATGATCCGGATTGTGACTGGCGCACCGCCCGGTTTGATTGCTTACCCTTGCGCCCGTTGACCCTTGTCCTGCTAGCGTTGGTGTTAACTCTGAAGCCCATGTTACCGTTTGCCTTATGCTTGTTTCCTCCATTACACGGCTGATCTTTCTTTGCTGGCCTCTGGAGTTGCTGTTCTGTTTTCCTTCCCTATTTCATCATCCTCCTCGGACTGGGATCCTTGGTACTATCAGAATCAGCATACTTTACCAAGACGCCCATGAGAGTGCCCATGTCATTGCAAAAACGCTTCATGCGACCCAGCTTCAACTTCAACGGCTTGAACCGGCAATTGGCTTCTAGGGTTAAGATCGCGGAATCAGGGTTGATCCGGTCTGACGAATGTAAAACCTCCGAAACGCGGCGCACCCAATGGGTTGTGGATTCTCCCTCTGCCTGGACACAAGCCGCCAAATCCACCACAGACATGGGTTGTTTACAGGTGTCTTTGAAATTTTGAATGAACCGGGTCCGCAACTGGGTCCATGAACTGACTGAGTTGGGCGGCAAGTTCTTCAACCAAGTACGGGCCGTACCTTCCAACATCATGGTGAAATACTTTGTACACGCAGCTTCATCCACATCCAGCATCTCCATGGCCATCTCGTAGCTTTCTATCCACGCTTCTGGAGCCAAATCGGCGGTATAATTGGGCACCTTGCGTGGCCCTTTGAAGTCCTTGGGCAAACGCACATTGCGTAGCGGGACCAGGCAAGGCACCCCAAAGAGCCAGGCGTGACCCCGGTTCGAAGATGGTCAGACGAACGGCGCGAGCTGATGATCCTCATGTTGTGCTGCTAACTCGGCCTCCCCTCGTGCCTGGCCCGGTCCACCACCACTTGAGCGTCTTGAAGCCACCCGCCCGTTGTCATGCCATGAGGCGGATCAAGGCCATGCATTGCTTGAATCTGGCCGGTTCGATTCGCTGGCGGCTATAACTCCGGCTTAGGCGGGGTGGAGTGGATCCGATCCCGATTGTATGAATACGCTTCTGTTGCGCCAGGCCGTCTGAGGAGCTCTTTCACCGGCGCGTTTCTACCGCTGCGGTGAATCGCCTTCGATTGAATTGCCTCCAACCGCAAGCCGCAGCCGCAAGAAGGTTATCCATCGGGTTGGAGTAATGACCGGAGGTGTACGCTGACAGCCAGGCGGCGCCACGGCATGATGGTGAGGCAGATCTATCACCGCAGGGGCTGAATCGGCGCGGCCATCCAGTGCTTCCGGCCGGTTCACCACCGGCGGCGGATTACTGGTCTCGGCCCCTGGGGTATTGAAGAGCTCTCTTCCCTCGAAAACCGAAGGTAAACGGGATCTGTACTTTCTTTTCATGACTTCATGTGATGCGCTCTGATCCAGCATGAGCCTATAAGCCTGCGCATCCAAAGCGGCCCGTTCCGCCGCCATCCTCACGTCCGCGGCTGCCAGATCCGCTTTAGCCTTAGTGATTTGTTCCTTCACCTTTGCAATCTCCGCGTTGTGCAGGTCCTGATCCGCCGGATTAGCCTCTGCCATGAGCACAGCCAATGCGTCGAAAAGCTCTGATAAAACTTGAGCCGGCGGGCGCACAGGGCCTCCTTCCCCGGCTGCCATCACCGCTGCTGAACCGGCGACCACCGGCGCCGCGGTCGAAGAGTGAAGCGTCGCTTGTGTACCGGCCATGAAGATTCCAACCCGGTTGGGTAGATCAAAGGGGTCCGGAATACTCTCACCGTCGGAACAGCCCCCGATCTGGCCATCTTGCGGTGATACAGAGACTCGGTTTCTCCGGTGACGACTTCGTCGCCCGAGTAGACGGCGGTTTCGCCGCCCGGATGCTGATCCGCCCTCATAGTCTTCGTGGGCGACTCCCCACGAAGCACGCTGATGTACCGGTTTAGCGAGGCAGGACTCTTCTTCGCCCGTGAGCCGTCTCGGCGAGGTCGGTGCGAGATGTTGCCGATCTTGCCGATGAACACGTGTATGCCACCAAAGGGGACCCGGTACCCGTACTCAATCGAGCGGCCTCGGGGGCCCCAGTCCGCATCGTCGATGTAGAGCTTGCCGCGACGACTCTTAGTCATCCGCCCACAGCATAGCCTTCGAGTCCTTCGAACTTGCCCTCTAAGATCATCAAACCATCGATGCGATAGCCCCACGGTGGCGCCAAGCTGTCGATGGAATTGTCACGGCAGATGTCCTCGTGAAAGGACTTAGTCGCAGGGCCATCGTGCGGGTTAACTTAGAGGGTTAAAGCGGACACAAAGACACGGGAGTTATACTAGTTCGCCCCTTCGATGAAGGTAAAGCCTCACGTCTGAATTGTGATGGGATTGATGTGATTTCGGCGACTAGGGAGCAATAGCTTCGCCTCAGCCTCGAATTGTCTGTCCCTAAACTGCCGCCGGGTCGTCCCCTTATAAACACGGGTTGAAGCCCGGCCGGTCTACAGAGTCCCGAGTCCGGTTCATACAAGTGTCCGGCTCGGTCTCTTCTCTGTTATCTTGTAGCACAAGTTACATGACTAAGGCGGTTTACATTATGGACCCTAATCCGCCTCTGGGCTCTGGGCCTCACGCTGCGGCCTTCGTGGGCCCCGATTATGGAGCGAGGATAACTTGGCCCCTTGAGGCGGTTTACCTTGATGAGTTATATCCCCAACACCAACCGTAATGCGAAGTGAGTGTCTCTTTCGGGTTGATCGAGAGGAGAACACGGTTCTTGAGTTATGTCACGGCGTAAGTAGGAGTTCGAGGTCACTTCTTGATCATTACTAGTTGGCGACCGTTCCTTTGTTTCTCTTCTCGCTCTCATTTGCGTATGTTAGCCACCATATATGCTTAGTCGCTGCTGCAACCTCACCACTTTACCCCTTCCTTTCCCATTAAGCTTTGCTAGTCTTGATACCCATGTTAATGGGATTGCTGAGTCCTCGTGGCTCACAGTTTACTACACCACCGATTCTGCGAGTGTACAGGTTGTGCGATGATCATGACGCGAGAGCGACGCTTGGTTGTCTTCTTCTTACGCTTCTTCGATCGGGGATAGGTTCAGTCGGCCTTTGGGCTAGCGGTGGTGGATGTCGTTTGAGTTTACATTTATGTTTCATCCATAGTCGGATGTTGATCTTGTATATGATGTTGATGTATTCTTGTGGCATTTGTGCCTTTTGTATGTATCCCCATCTATTATGTAATGTTGATGTAATGATATCCACCTTGCAAAAGCGTTTCAATATGCGGGTCTATCCTTGGTGGGACCGTCGAGTTCCTTTTGGATAGGGTCGCATATTGGGCGTGATATCTCGGTCCTAACAATTGGTATTAGAGCAGGTTCTCCCTGTCTCTGCTTATTAAAGGTCTAACAGCCTTGGAGTTTTGAGTATGTCGTATGCATGTAGATCCTTGCACTCTGAAAGGTTTCCTATCTTTGATGGAAATGACTATCTCTACTGGAAAGAAAGAATGAGAATCAGACTTCAAGCCATTGACATAGATCTTTGGCAGACTGTGGAAAACGGATACACTGTTTAGCACCCTGATGCTCCCAATGCTGATGACAAAGTCAATATGAGGTTGAATGCTCAAGCGAAAGATATCATCTGTGGCGGTATCTCAAAAGACATCTTCATTTGCTTCCGAGAGCTTGACACTGCAAAGCAAATGTGGGATTCCATCAAGAATGCGAATGAAGAATTCATTGCTAGAACAGATACTCACACTGAAATATGCTTCGTGCCATGTTCGCTAGTTTCATAAGTCTTCGTAAGGAAAGCGCTATGGAACTCACTGATCGGTTGAAAAATATAGTTCAGAGACTTCATCAACAAGGAGTAGCTGATATCACCGACAAATAAGTGGTCAGCAAACTACTAAGTGCACTTGATGCCTCCTTCGATTCCATCATAGCTGAAATCAAGCAAAGATCAGACTATGAAGAACTTAATTATGTAGAGGTCATGACATTGTTATCTATCCACGAAGAAAAGATGGAACTAGAGAATGTTGATCAAGAATCGTCTTTGGAAAATGAAGGAGAAATTCTCTCACACTATGGCGATTCACAAGAAGAGGAAGATATCGAGAATCAACACACTCACAAGGGAACTAGAAATGCTTACAGAACGGCTAAGTGATCTCAGACGACAGAATATGTGTCTCACAAATGATGATGAATCTTTCCAGCCCGAAGCATCAAGTAAGTTACCTCCAAAAGAAATGAAATGCTTCAAGTGCAAACAATTCGGTCACCTCTTAGCTGACTGTTCTTGCTGGGAAGGAAAACCTAGCAACAGATGGAAATATATTCACTGCAGTGGATTCACTCAAATGAATCGTCATACTAAGATCCCGAAGGAAAATGAGTCATCCTCGTCTTCTTCGACGAGACCAGTCACTGACATGAACGCCAGAGCAATGATCGAATCAAACATGAAGAAAATATCACAGCTAAATAGAGCTTGTGCTGACTTGAACTTTGAAACTGAAGATGAGGCAACAGATTCAGAATTAGAAGATGAAGAGCTACACAAACTGATAGGAAGAAGCATTGCTTTCATTGCTTATGAGTCATCTAAGGAATCTCTCAAATCTGACGCTGATGATGATGCTTCAGTGATGATGAATCAATGCATTACGCCTCATGGCAAAAACTTCTAAGGATCAAGTATCAGCAAAACACTGAAAATCTATGAATGAGTATTCTGCTGAACACTTTGCCTATGCTAAACTGGTTAATATTGCTAAATCTCAAAAAGATGAGCTTGAAAGACTTAAGAACAATCTTAGAAAAACCGAAGGATTACTTTGGTGAAGAGATGGAGAAGAATCAAAAGTTGATCGAGAAGCATGATGCTTTTTCTTCAACCTTTGATGATCTTTCCTCTGAGATATGATTCACTTACAGGTTATTATGAGAGTTTATCAGATGAACTCCTTCACAGGAATCAAGAACTCATGTCACTGAAAGAGTTTCATAATTAACGAGCTTGCGAAGAAAAAGCTTCTCTCTTCGCCGAGCAATCTGCACGTGTTCCTGAGAATTTTGTGCCTCCTTACTTACAATGCATAAATCATCGCAATGCTGATTATTCTTCTAAAATATCCAATCCTTCCATCGAGAAAATTGCAACAACTATGAATGATAATTCTAACCCCTCTTCCGAGGAATTTGTTGCTATCTCTGATGACAATTGAAGATTAAAGAGCTTGCATGAGACAGGAATCTTTGAAGAGTCTCAAAGGACATCAAACCCTCTTTGATGTGCTCAAGAGGTCCATACTGCATAAAAATCCTCGATAGGAAGGATTGGTTTTCGAAAGAAAACTCAACGTCAACGGAACCTACTGGACTCCCGAGCAATATCGTCGAACAAGTTGGGTTCTTTCCAAAAGTAAAACTCTTGAACCTGAAACTCTCTCTGGATATAACACTGCCATCTCTGTTGTTTCTGATGAATCTGATGACTCAAACTAAAAATGCTTCAACCAACAGAATGGTAGGGTATTTGCTCGGTATGTTGGAACTAACTGTAGGTCTAGTTCACCCAATAAGCAAATTTGGGTGAAGAAGTGCATCATTGAAAAGTTATCCATCACGCTAACTTGAACATGTAGAGTGTTTCTCTTTGAGGAAACAATTATCATTCGTAGACTCGAGCTGAAACTTCCTTAAATAGATATCGGTCAAATGCTATACAGAAGGAGTACATGCGTACCTCCAAAACTCATTACGTTCATGTCTCTGGAAATAACTTCAATGCATATTATGATGATTGCTCTCGAAATGCACAGGTAATCTACAGACCTCGTTGCTACTTCTTGAGCTTTTGTTGATTTTTCACTTGAAGAGGAAATGTGAAACAGCAAAGTAGAGATAAGTATTTCTGATACGTCTCCAAAGTATCTATAAATTTTGCTTGTTCCATGTTGTTATATTATCATCCTTGGATGTTTTCAATCATTTTATAGCAACTTTATATCATTTTTTGGGACTAACCTACTGATATATGCCAAGTTCCTGTTGCTACTTTTTGCTTGTTTTTTACTTCGCAGAAAATCAATACCAAGCGAGTCCAAACGCAGCAAAACTTTTGGAGAATTTTTACGGACGGAAGACACCTGTTGGGCCAAAGAAGTACTAGAGGGGGTTCAGGGGAGCATTAACCCACCTTGGCGCGCCTGGGGACCAGCGCGCCATGGTGGGTTGTGCCCACCTCTACGCCTCCCGCACCGCCTCTTTGCTCTATAAATACCCCAACAATCCAAAAACCCTAGGCGAGTTGACGAAAAACAATTCCAGCCGCCGCAAGTTCTAGAACCACGAGATCCAATCTAGATACCATCATAGAGGGGTTCATCATCCTCATCGGTGCCTCTCCGATGATGTGTGTGTAGTTCATTATAGACCTACGGGTCCCAAGGCAGTAGCTAGATGGCTTTATCTCTCTCGTTTGACTCTCAATACAATGGTTTCTTGGAGATCTATTTGATTGAACTCTTTTTGCGGTGTGTTTGTTGGGATCCGATGAACTTTGAGTTTATGATCAGATCTATTTTATCCATGAAAGTTATTTGAGTTTTGATCTCTTATATTCATGATTGCTTATAGCCTCGTGTTTCTTCTTTGAATATTTGGTTTAGTAAGGCCAACTAGATCGATTTGTGTTGCCATGGGAAGAGGTGCTTTGTGATGGGTTCGATCTTACGGTGCTCAATCCCAGTGACAGAAGGGGACATGACACGTATGTATCGTTGCTATTAAGGATAACAAGATGGGGTCTATTCCTACATGAATAGATCTTGTCTACATCATGTCATCGTTCTTATTGCATCACTCCGTTTTTCCATGAACTTAATACACTAGATGCATGTTGGATAGCGGTCGATGTGTGTAGTAACAGTAGTAGATGCAGGCAGGAGTCCGTCTACTAATCTTGGATGTGATGCCTATATAATGATCATTGCCTGGATATCGCCATAATTATTTGAAGTTCTATCAGTTGCCCAACAGTAATTTGTTTACCCATCGTATGCTATTTTTCTCAAGAGAAGCTACTAGCAAAATCTACAGCCCCCGGGTCTATTCTTTATCATATTTGCTTTCTGATATATTATTTGCCTCTTTTATTTTCAGATATATTATTCCAAAAACCCAAAAATACCTTCCAACAATTTTTTGTTATTTATTTTATCTCGCATTCCCGCGAGATCTATTTATCCAATCTACTATAAACCTATCTATCTTTTACCCGGGAGGGATTGACAACCCCTCTTACGTGTTGGGTTGCAAGTATTTGTTCTTTGTGTGCAGGTACCGTTTATATAGTGTTGCGTAGTTCTCCTACTGGTTCGATAACCTTGGTCTCATCACTGAGGGAAATACCTACCATAGTTGTGCTGCATCATCCCTTCCTCTTCGGGGAAAATACTGACGCAGACACAAGCCATCAAGAAAGGATTTCTGGCGCCATTGCCAGGGGGACATCATCAACATCTATCAGGTTCCTAATCATAAATCTCATCTCCTTGCAATTTACATTATTTTCCATTTGCCTCTCGTTTTCATCTCCCCCACTTCACAAAAATTTGCCGTTTTATTCACCTTATTTTTCGTTCTCCGTTTTCTCGTCAGATCTATCTTTTGCTTGAACTTGTCACCATGAGTGATTTTGGTATGGCAGAAATAGATGATGGCCTAACTCCTAAAATTGGACGTTCTGGCAATCTGGAAGCTAAAACCTTTGGTTTTGGGCAAGGGAATGTCATGGGAAAAGAACATATCCAAGAATTTTTCAATTGTGTTGGAAATTTGACTCTTGATGATACTCCCATACTTAAAAGAACTAAATCTTATGCGGAAGCCATTTAAGCACCAGTTCCGAAACTTGAAAATAGATTTATCCTTACCCATCCTACCTTGCAAAGATTGGTTTATGAGCTACCCGTTATATATAATCTCAAGGCTAAAAAGTTGGCTACTCTGGTTCTTATGAAAGAATTTGATTACATAATACAGGAAGCTAGGGAAAATTTTGATTTTTATGGTATGAATCATGAAAACCGGTGATAGATGAGATCCTTTATAATAGTGATTATATGTTGAGACATTTGCTTGGAGATAATCAAATCTTTTATGATAATATTAAGAAGGAAATCACCGTTTTATATATAATCCAACAAGTTTTCAATGATGTTAATCAACACTATTCTTGGATTGTTACCGAAAATCAAAGGGGGTATGTTGATAGTCAACTTGCTAATGCTAAAGTTTCTATGGATAGTGTGTTTCAAGTTACTTTTGCAAAACCTCCTGACAAAAACACATCTAAGGAAAATAAGGAGAAAGATGACAGTACTTAGATCTATGCATTATGCCTAGTTAAGGGCACAAAACGATAGCGCTTGTTGGGAGGCAACCCAATGAATAAAATTTATTTTTGATTTTTTCTTTCTGTTCTTGAGTGTTTGCACAATTACGCATATGTTAGATGTGTTCTTGTGTTTTAGTTTAGTGTTTGTGCCAAGCAAAGCCTTTGGGATGATTTGGGTTATAGTTGATTTGATTTTGTTGGAAAACATAAACTTTTTGCTACCAAAGAGAAAATCCTAAAAATCACCAAGGCGTGATAAATTGCTGAAGTTTTTACACAAGATTGATATACAAATTGCCCATGCTGTCCTAATTTTTCAGAATTTTTGGAGTTACATAAGTATTCGAAGTTTTCAGATTGCTACAGATTGTTCTATTTTTTGACAGATTCTATTTTCTCTGCGGTGTGTGCTTATTTTGATGAATCTATGGACTTTATCATGGGGGGGGGGTACGAGCCATAGTAAAGTTGGAATACAGTAGATATAATGCAAAAATAAAATATTAATGGGTTTGCAATAATACTTAGAGTGGTGATTTGCTTTGTTACACTAACGGATCTCCCGAAGGTTTGTTGAGTTTTGTGTGACTGAAGTTTTCAAGTTTTAGGTGAGATCACGATGGATGAAGTAATACAGAGTAAGAAGAGCCTAAGCTTGGGGATGCCCCATGGCATCCCAAGTTATTATCCAAAGAGAAACTAGCAACTAAGCTTGGAGATGCCCCCGAGTGGCATCCCCTCTTTCTTCTAACAACCATCGGTATTTTACTTGGAGCTATATTTTTTTCATCACATATCATGAGTTTTGCTTGGAGCGTCTTGTATTATATGAGTCTATGCTTGTTTTGCTTTTTAGTTGGTGTCATATATCCGTGCTGGACACGCCTATTTGAGAGAGCCAAAATTATGCTATGTTTTGTTGGAATTGCTCTAGTGCTTCACTTATATCTTTTGAGCATGGTTTGCTTTAATTTTTATGAAGAAATACTCTCATGCTTCACTTAGATTTTTTTGAGAGTTAGTAAAATTTTGAAGAAATGCTCTCATGCTTCACTTAAATTATTTTGAGTGAAGAAATTTGTATGCTCATGTTCTTCACTTAAATTTATTTGAGCTATCAAAAGCAACATATTAAACTAGTCCCAAAGTGATAAATATTCAAGAGGGATATACTCCCTCCATTTCTTTTTATTCTGCATATAAGATTTGGTCAAAGTCAAACGATGCAAAGTTTGACCAAATATATATATCAAAAGATATCAACATCTACAATACTAAACCTGTATGCTATAAAAATTAATATCATGATGCATATAGTAAAATTGATTTCATATTATGAATGTTGATATTTTGTTCTATAAAGTTAGTCAAAGTTTATGAAGTTTGACTTTGACCAAAACTTATATGCGAACTAAAAAGAAATGGAGGGAGTAATAAAAACTTTCATGAAGATCATTTGACAAAATAAACTTCCTTCGTTGTAATAGTTTTACGATATGATGATAGTGATATGTGAGTCATGTTGGTGAGTAATTATGCTTTAGTAAGAATATTGGTGTTAAGGTTTGTGATTCCCTATGCAAGCACGAAAGTCAATAGTTATGCAATGAAATTACATGCTACTTGTGGTGCATTATTCGGTGTTAGTTATGCTTAATGCTTGCTTATGTGATTTTTCGTTTCTTGGTTGGATGCTTCTCAATCTATTTGCTAGCCTTCCCTTGCACTAAGTGGGAATACTACTTGTGCATCCAAAATCCTTAAAACCAGTTTTGCCATATGAGTCCACTATACCTACCTATATGTGGTATTCTCTTGACATTCTAAGCAAATTTTTATGTGCCATCTACAATTTTCAAAATAATTTCCCTTTTGTGTGCTCGTACCACTCTTGAAACGGTAGGGGTGGTCGATATCTTTCCATGATAGATGTGTTATTCTCAAGATGAGTGTTTATTCACTTGTCATTGCACGGGAGTACGACAAAGGTAATAGGGATGCCCAGTCCCGAAATGAAAAATGAATTTAATTTATGTTGATAAATAATAAATTCCTTGGAAAGTGTTTCTATGGACGGCACCCGTGGATACGGTTAGCCATGGAATGTGAAAGTATGGTGGGAAAAGGAATAAGCTTTAATTTCTATTTGGGAACCGCCTATGATATATCTAGCATGGAAAGTATTGTGAACTTCTCGATCATTTTTGTTGACAAGAAAAGCATGCCACCCAAAATTTTTTATCTCTATATTTTTTGCTTTGAGCTCTAGCACCTCTATAAATTCCTACTTCCCTCTACGAAGGGTCTTCTATTTACTTTATGCAATTTTTATTTTTATTTGAGTCTCCATCTTATCTTATAAAGCACCAACTAAGGGGCACTATGATCGTACTTGAGCATTAGGTGTAGCTAATATGGTATTTCATGAATGGATCAATGATTGAGCATAATGGGCTAGGGATAACTTGCTTTTGTGTTGATATTTTGAAAGACATGGTTGCTTGTTGATATGCTTGAGTATTGAAATCTTCATGTGAAAACTAGACTATTGCTTTCAATCATATAATAGTCCATATGTCTATGCTACAAAGAAAAGAATATGTGATGAACATGTTAGGTAGCATTCCACATCAAAAAATTTATTTTTATCATTTACATACATGAGGATGAGTCGGAATTAAGCTTGGGTATGCTGATACGTCTCCAATGTATCTATAATTTTTGCTTGTTCCATGCTGTTATATCATCATTCTTGGATGTTTTACAATCATTTTATAGCAACTTTATATCAGTTTTTGGGACTAACCTGCCAGTTGCTGTTTTTTTGCTTGTTTTTTACTTCGGACAAAATCAATACCAAACGGAGTCCAAACGGAACAAAACTTCTTGGAGAATTTTTCTGGACCAGAAGGCACATGTTGGGCCAAAGAAGTGCCAGAGGGGGGCTCCAAGGTGGGCACAACCCACCTGGGCACCCCTCGAAGCACCCCTTGAGTACTTCTTTGGCCCATATTGTGTCTTCTGGTCCAGAAAAATTCTCCAAAAAGTTTCACTACATTTGGACTCCTTTGGTATTGATTTTTTTCATAGTAAAAAACAAGCAAAAAACAGCAACTTGCATTGGGCACTATGTCAATAGGTTAGTCCCAAAAAATGATATAAAGTTGCTATAAAATGATTGGAAAACATCCAAGAATGATCATATAACAACATGGAACAATCAAAAATTATAGATACGTTGGAGACGTATCAATGGCAACAATACAATACGTGCCTCGCTACCCCTACTATGTCACTGGGTGAGGACGCCGCAAGATTGAACCCAAAACTAAGCACCTATCCCGTTGCAAGAAAAACCAATCTAGTTGGCCAAACGAAACCTATAGTTCGAAGAGAAATACAAAGATATTTAAACATGCATAAAAGAGTTCAGGAAGACTCAAATGATATTCATAGATAATCTGATCATAAATCCACAATTAATAGGATATCGACAAACACACCGCAAAAGAATATTACATCAGATAGAACTCCAAGAACATAGAGGAGAATGTTGTATTGAAGATCAAAGAGAGAGAAGAAGCCATCTAGCTACTACCTATGGACCCTTAGGTGCTGGTAAACTACTCACGCTTCATCAGAAGGGCAGCAAGGTTGATGTAGAGACCCTCCGTGATTGAATTCCCCTTCGGCAGAGTGCCGAAAAAGCCCCCAAGATGGGATCTCACGGGAACAGAGGCTTGCGGCAGTAGAAAAGTATTTTCGTGGATGCTTCTGATGTTGGGGGAATATTTTGGAATTTATAGTGCAAAGATTAGGGTTGGAGGACTCTCGAGGGTCCCACAAGCCCTCAGGGCGCCCTCCTAGGGCGCGGCCTTGAGGCTTGTGGCCTCCTCGGGGATCTTCTGGCCCTCTCTCTAAGTTGAGTGGGTGTCTTCTGGTCCAAGAAAATCATCGCGGAATTTTTATTCCGTTTGGACACCGTTTGATATTCCTTTTCTGTAGAACTCAAAAACAAGGAAAAAAATCAAAACTCGCACTGGGCTCTAGGTTAATAGGTTAGTCCCAAAATTAATATAAAATAGCATAAAAATGCATATAAAACATCCAAAACAAATAATATAATAGCATGGAACAATAAAAAATTATAGATACGTTGGAGACTTATCAAGCATCCCCAAGCTTAATTCCTGGTCGTCCTTGAGTAGGCAAATGATAAAAATGGAATTTTTGATGTGGAATGCTACCTAACATATTTATCCAAGTAATCTCCTTTATTGTGGCATGAATATTCAGATCTATAGGATTCAAAACAAAATTTTAATATTGACATAAAAACAATAATACTTCAAGCATACTAATAAAGCAATCATGTCTTCTCAAAATAACATGGCAAAAGAAAGTTATCCTTACAAAATCATATAGTCTGGCCATGCTCCATCTTCATGACACAAAGTATTTTATCATGCACAACCCCGGTATTATCCAGAAATTGTTTCATACTTTAGTGTTCTCAAACTTTTTCAACTTTCACACAATACATGAGCATGAGCCGTGGATATAGCACTAAAGGTGGAATAGAATATGGTCGTTGTGGAGTAGACAAAAGGAAGGAGAAAGTCTCACGTCAACTGGGCGAATTAATGGACTATGGATATGCCCATCAATTGATACGGATGCAAGTGAGTAGGGATTGCCATGCAAAAGATGCACTAGAGCTATAAGTGTATGAAAGTTAAAAAAGAAACTAAGTGGGTTGATATGTCTCCAACGTATCTATAATTTTTTACTATTCTGTGTTGTTTTATTATAAATCTTGGATGTTTTATAATCAGTATATAGTAATTTTATATCATTTTTTGGTACTAACCTATTGACATAGTGCCAAGTGCCAGTTGCTGTTTTCTGCATGTTTTTTACATCACAGGAAATCAATATCAGAAGGGTTCCAAATACCTGATACGTCTCCAATGTATCTACTTTTCCAAACACTTTTGCCCTTGTTTTGGACTCTAACTTGCATGATTTGAATGAAACTAACCCGGACTGACGCTTTTTTCAGCAAAACTGCCATGGTGTTGTTTATTGTGCAGAAAACAAAATTTCTCGGAATGACATGAAAATCCGCGGAGATAACTTTTGGAAAATATAAAAATACTGGCGAAAGGATCAAGGCCAGGGGCCCACACCCTGTCCACGAGGGTGGGGGCGCGCCATCCCCCTAGGCGCGCCCCCTGTCTCGTGGGCCCCCTGATGCTCCATCGACCTTAACTCGAACTCCATATATTCCGTTTCGCGGAGAAAACAATCAGAGAGAAAGTTTCATTGCGTTTTACGATACGTAGCCGCCGCCAAGCCCTAATCTCTCTCTCGAGAGGGCTGATCTGGAGTCCGTTTGGGGCTCCGGAGAGGGGGATTCGTCGCCATCGTCATCATCAACCATCCTCCATCACCAATTTCAAGATTCTCACCGCCATGCGTGAGTAATTCCATCGTAGGCTTGCTGGACGGTGATGGGTTGGATGAGATTTACCATGTAATCAAGTTAGTTTTGTTAGGGTTTGATCCCTAGTATCCACTATGTTTTGAGATTGATGTTGCTATGACTTTTCTATGCTTAATGCTTGTCACTAGGGGCCGAGTGCCATGATTTCAGATCTGAACCTATTATGTTTTTCATGAATATATGTGAGTTCTTGATCCTATCTTGCAAGTCTATAGTCACCTATTATGTGTTATGATCCGACAACCCAAGTGACAATAATCTGGATACTTCTCGGTGATGACCATAGTTTGAGGAGTTCATGTATTCACTATGTGCTAATGCTTTGTTCCAGTTCTCTATTAAAAGGAGGCCTTAGTATCCCTTAGTTTCCACTAGGACCCCGCTGCCACGGAGGGTAGGACAAAAGATGTCATGCAAGTTCTTTTTCCATAAGCACGTATGACTATATTCGAATACATGCCTACATTACATTGATGAACTGGAGCTAGTTCTGCTTTCACCCTATGTTATAGCTATTACATGAGGAATCGCATCCGACATAATTATCCATCATCGATCCAATGCCTCTGAGCTTTTCACATATTTTGCTTCGCTTATTTACTTTTCCGTTGCTACTCTTATTACAATTACTACAAAACTGCTATCTTTACTTTTGCCATCGTTACCATTACTATCATACTACTTTGCTACTAAATACTTTTATCACAGATACTAAGTTATCGGTGTGCTTGAATTGGCAACTCAATTGCTAATACTTAAGAATATTCTTTGGCTCCCCTTGTGTCGAATCAATAAATTTGGGTTGAATACTCTACCCTCGAAAAGTCATTGTGATCCCCTACACTTGTGGGTTATCAATACCACGCCAATTTACGATGATTTTTATGGGCTAGAAGGAACACAACTGGCCCTGGTTGCACCTGGGGGGAGTCTCGAGGAGGGGAGAACCCACCAGGGCGTGCCAGGAGGCCCAGGAGCGCCCAGGTGGGCTGTGCCCACCTCGGGTGCCCCCTGGACCGACTGTTTGCTCTATAAATACCACAATATTCCAGAAACCCTAGAGGAGTCGATGGAATTTTCATCCAGCCGCCGTAGAGTCCAGAACCACGAGATCCAATCTGGACACCATGACGGAGGGGTTCACCACTTCCATGGGTGCCTCTCTCATGATGCATGAGTAGTTCTTTGTATACCTTCGGGTCCTTAGTTAGTAGCTAGATGGATTCCTCTCCCTCTCTCTTGATTATCAATAAAATGATCTCTTGGAGATCCATATGATGTAAGTCCTTTTTGCGGTGTGTTTGTTGGGATATGATGAACTTCGAGTTTATGATCAGTTATATCTTTTTATATCCATAAAAGTTATTTGAGTTCTTTGATCTCTTATATGTGTGATCTCTTATAGCCTCATATTTCTTCTCCGATATTTGGGTTTTGTTTGGCCAACTTGATCTATTTATCTTCCAATGAGAAGAGGTGCCTGATACATCTCCAACGTATCTATAATTTATGAAGCATTCATGCTATTATATTATCTACTTTGGATGTTAATGGGCTTTACTAAGCACTTTTATATTATTTTTTGGGACTAACCTACTAACCGGAGGCCCAGCCCAAATTGTTGTTTTCTTTCCTATTTCAACTTGATCTATTTGAGAACACTTGATGTATGTCTTGTCGTGCTTATCCGCGGTGACAATGGGATATTCACGTGATCTACTTGATGTATGTTTTGGTGATCAACTTGCGGGTTCAATGAACTTATGCATAGGGGTTGGCACACATTTTCGTCTTGACTCTCGGGTAGAAACTTTGGGGCACTCTTTGAAGTACTTTGTGTTGGTTGAATAGATGAATCTGAGATTGTGTGATGCATATCGTATAATCATGCCCACGGATACTTGAGGTGACAATGGAGTATCTAGGTGACATTAGGGTTTTGGTTGATTTGTGTCTTAAGGTGTTATTCTAGTATGAACTCTATGATAGATTGAACGAAAGAATAGCTTCGTGTTATTTTACTACGGACTCTTGAATAGATAGAACAGAAATGATAACTTTGAGGTGGCTTCGTACCCTACCATAATCTCTTCGTTTGTTCTCCGCTATTAGTGGCTTTGAAGTGACTCTCTTTGTTGCATGTTGAGGGATAGTTATATGATCCAGTTATGTTATTATTATTGAGAGAACTTGCACTAGTGAAAGTATGAACCCCAGGCCTTGTTTCCTAGCATTGCAATACCATTTGTGCTCACTTTTATCATTATTTACCTTCCCGTTTTTATATTTTCATATTACAAAATCCTATATCTACCATCCATATTGCACTTGTATCACCATCTCTTCGCCGAACTAGTGCACCTATGCAATTTGCCATTGTATTAGGTGTGTTGGGGACACAAGAGACACTTTGTTATTTGATTGCAGGGTTGTTTG
This sequence comes from Aegilops bicornis, assembly GCA_021605145.1. Classification (NCBI taxonomy): domain Eukaryota; kingdom Viridiplantae; phylum Streptophyta; class Magnoliopsida; order Poales; family Poaceae; genus Aegilops; species Aegilops bicornis. The sequence continues at coordinate 9,222,203 of CM038673.1, forward strand.
AGAGAGACCATCTTCATCCTATGCCTCCCACGGATTGATAAACCTTAGGTCATCCACTTGAGGGAAATTTTCTACTGTCCAACAAACCTCTGCACTTGGAGGCCCAACAACGTCTACAAGAAGAAGGTTGTGTAGTAGACATCAGTGCCCGGTAGTGGGTTCGATCTTACGGTGCTTGATCCCAGTGACAGAAAGGGAACTGACACGTATGTATGGTTGCTTCTAAGGATAAAAACATGGGATCCATATGCCACAATAGATAAACGGATCTTGTCTACATCATGTCATCGTTCTTATTGCATTACTCCGTTTTTCCATGAACTTAATACACTAGATGCATGCTGGATAGCGGTCGATGTGTGGAGTAATAGTAGTAGATGCGTGCAGAGTCGGTCTACTAATCTTGGACGTGATGCCTATGTAATGATCATTGCCTCGATGTCGTCATGATGATTTGAAGTTCTATCAATTGCCCAACAGTAGTTTGTTCACCCACCGTTTGCTATTTTTCTCGAGAGAAAGCCACTAGTGAAACCTACGGCCTCGGGTCTTCTTTCTCATATATTTGCCTTGCGATCTACTTTCTCCTTGCGTTTATCTTCAGATATATTAAACCAAAAAATACAAAAATACCTTGCTGCAATTTATTTGTTCCGTGATCTATTTATCCCATCTACAAATTGACCTCATGTCCTTTGCCTATCTTGAGGCGTCGTACCCCGAAAGGGATTGACAACCCCTTTAACACGTCGGGTTGCGAGGTGTTGTTCTTTGTGTGCAGGGGCTGTTTATGTTGTGTTGCTTGGTTCTCCTACTGGTTCGATAGCCTTGCTTTCATATCTGAGGGGAATACCTACCACCGTTGTGATGCATCATCCCTTCCTCTTTGGGGAAATACCGGCATAGCTTCAAGCGACATCATGGGTGCATCCAACTTGCTTGCTCTTGAAGACCTAGGGCAATTTGAGGAAGCCCATCATCGGAATATACAAGCCAAGTTCTATAATGAAAAATTCCCACTAGTATATGAAAGTGACAATATAGGAGCCTCTCTATCGTGAAAGAACATGGTGCTATTTCAAAGCACAAGTGTGGAAAAAGGATAGTAACATTGCCCCATCTCTCTTTTCTCTCATTTTTCTTCTTTTCTCTCCTTTTTTTGTTTGGGCTTCTTTGGCATCTTTTATTTTATTTGGGCTTCTTTGACCTCTTTTATTTTTTATGAAGCCCGGAGAATCATCCCAACTTGTGAGGGAATCATAGCTTCCATCATCCTTTCCTCACATGGGAAAATTCTCTAATAATGATGATCATTACACTTTTATTTACTTACAACTCAAGGTAAAAACTCATAATGACGGAATGGTGGAAGTTGCATGGCAATATATCTCTAAATGGCTATGGAAAGGTCATAATAGGCAGGTATGGTGGTTGTTTTGAGGAAGGGTGAATGGTGGGTTTAATGCACCAGCGGAAGTTGCACGGACTAGAGAGGTTAGCAATGGCGGGAAGGGTGAGAGTGCGTATAATCCATGGACTCAACATTAGTCATAAAGAACTCACATACTGTCATGGAATTGTCACGGCAGATGCCCTAATGTAAGGACTTAGTCGCGAGGCCAACGCATCTGTGTGGTAGCTTGAAGGGGTTGAGTGGAATCGAGAGACGCGACACACAAGACGAGGATTTAGACAGCTTCGGGCCCCGGGAAACATCATCCAGTAATAACCCTACATGCTGTTTGTGGCTAGGTCTCATTATGATCATGAGGGAGTCGCCGTCAGCCGGCTCTCCTCCTTGTGTCTAGCCCTAGATATTGTTTCTTGTTCCTCTCCCCTTTTGTGGTGCCCTGCCCCTCCTTATATAAGTTAGAGGGGCGGGTTACATGTGGAGTCCTAGTAGGACTAGGACTAGTCTATCTTTTCTTACAAGTTGAATACAAGTCCGGGTCTTGCTTCCTCGTAAAGGAAATATTCGTCATCCCTTTCCTCTTAAGCCGGCCCACCTTTATATGGACCGGCATACTGGGCCTTGGGCCTTGTCGTCCGTCTGAAGCACCCGCCGAGTCACCCATGAGTCTTCAAGCTCGTGAGTCGTCACACAAGTGAGCCGCCGGACACGTGAGTCGCCAATCCTCTGGCGGTTACCAATGAAACATCAAGTCCGGCCGGGTCATACCGCGGGGTATATCCCCGACATTAGCCCCCAGTTTAATCTGGATTTATCCATGTTAAACTAACCCTGCAAAATAACTCAAGAACAATTTGACAGGTTGTGCTCCGGGTTAGATATTTGTAAGACGGCACCTGGTCATCTTTAAATCCTTGTCATTTCCTTCTTGATACATGCCCATGAACTAATAGCAAATCTCTTTTAGTAGATATATTCAAATTTTGCCAATGCAAAAAATCCAGATACTTCCTTTGAAAAAATCCGGGTCAACAGGCCAGCTTCAGAGTCAATTTGCTGACATTAGTCTCTTGTTGAGAAATATTGTAAGAGATGATCCACTTGAGTCGGCTTTCAATGCTCTGACTTGAAAAAAATATTGGTCTTCAAATATTCAACTTATATTCAACCGGCTTGAAGATATAAAACTTGCCGATTTATGATTACCAAAATTGCCGGGTTATAAATAGATGATGCCGAGTCATAATTGTCGCCGACGCCGGTTTATGATTTTTGCAGACACCGGGTCAATCTGATTTACTCAAAACTGAAATTTTGAAGATATTTCTCCCTTATATCCATATTACCTGTAGCCCCCAAGGGCCGGTTTAATCAGCATGAATAAGCCGGGACTTATCACCATGGCTTTAAATAAAATCTAGTTGTGTAGCCCCCATGAGTCGGCTATAGTCATAGTAGTGTAGCCGGGTCATCCTAGAATTGTCTTCAGCAAAGAGCAATATGCATTAGCCCCCAAGTGTCGGGTCATTATGTAATAATGAGCTGGGACTTTGTATATAATTCATTGATAATAACATCATATGATGTAATCTCCACCATGGGGCTTGAACCCACGCCCACAAGGTTAAGAACTTTGTGCTTTACCAACTGAGCAATGGATCCTTCAATGTAATGGACTAAGGCTTGTGTACCTTGAATTTTTGACAGGAGCAATTGGTAGCCCCCAAGGGCCGGCTCATTACGATGTGATGAGTCGGGTCTTCAATGAGGTGAGCAAAAATGACTTTGCATTAGCCCCCAAGTGTCATGGTGCATGCTTGCAGTGACATGAGACTTGCATATTTGAAAACCTCAATCACTGGTTATTGATAATTACAATAGAAATCCAGCCATGTTGGCTATTCAAGATTTGAATAATATAATCCAGTATGAAAACCTCAATCATTCAATATCATCATGAAAATCCAGCCAGTTTTGGCTATTAAAGATTTGAATACCTTATCGGTTGACAAGTAAATCCGGAGTTTAAATACCTGGCGGCTCTTGGCCGATGACGAATTAATGTGTATTCATTGTAAGCCGGAATTTTTGTAACCCAGTGGCCTATAGCCCTTGAGAAAATCAATAATTGATAATCCTTTTGAGACACCAATTTCAATCATGAGCTTGGACTGAAGCATTTATATAAGTCATAATTCTGCAAATCCTGCACATAGTTTAAACAACATATGCCCTGGCGACTTAATGTCAAGAGTCAGGGCAGGTAACCACCCAAATGTAGTCTTATCCTGCACACAAGTAGATTACAAGATCCCTATGATCCTTTGAATGATACAACCGGTTTATGTGACCCGAACAGTGAAGTTGACTCTGTAAGAGCCGGCACATATGATATTTGTGACAACTCAAATACTTGCGATTGTATAAAAAACAGATAAAAAAATTTAGGCTTCTGATTCGAATACGATCAGTAAACCGTTCCAAAGGGGCTAAGCTAAGATTCGAATACGATCATATAGCCCCCAGTGGCGTTGGCGTTGCCGATCAAAGTGGGTATCGACAGCTATGTTCTCTTTGGTTGAATCGACCTATGTTTGAACAGGAAGCCCCCAATGACCTCAAAAGTTGTTTAACGACGCTGATTCGAATATGATCCACGTCGATTCCCAAAGGGTTGAGCTATGATTCGGATACGATCAAGAAGCCCCCAAGTAGGTTCAGCAGTTTGCTAATCAAAAGGATATCGACAGCTATGTTCTCTTTGGTTCGAATACGACCTATGTTTGAACAGGAAGCCCCCAAGTGACCATATAAATTTTGGCATTGAGCCGATCAAGAGGGTACTGATAGCTATGCCCGATGAGCAGGAAGCCCCCAAGTGACCATAATACAATAAGCTGTAAGGAAGGATACCCATGTTTTGAACCGTGCATCATGGCAGCAAGTTCCCCTTGGTAACCATTAATTTGTTCGAGATCTCGAACTTGCGAGAGATTAATTCTTTTGAACCGGAAATTCTTAAATCGGATATTGAGATCCTCAAAGCTTGTAAGGGACAAATTTACCTTGATCCATATGTTGAACCTGTTTGAGAGCTTCAAAGCTTTGGAGGAGAAAGATGTCTCTTGAGCTGTATTTTAAACAGGAATCTTCATTTTAAACCGGAAATTTTTCTGACGGCCTTTAAATATTTGCCAATAAAGCAGTAGCCTCCAGGGCCGGGTTATCTTCCCTTCAATGACCTGGAGTTCTTGAATTCATTGAAACTGGCTAATTTTGCCGAGCCATACCATTGTAGCCCCCGAGTCTCAAGATGACTCGAAGAGTTGGCTTGAGATTCTCCATATTTGACCATAGCAGAAGGTGTATATCATTGGCATTGATAACACGATGTGAATCCACAGAAGGTTGAGGTGAATGTGGCGGGTTATAAATGATCCCGTATGAACCGTTTCAGCAACTCGGCCAATGGTTCCTTCCAACTGGTTGTTTGAAGTTAACCAAACCGCGATGGCGGCGACTTGTCAGCGCCTGCCCATTGAGCCATCCAAAGGTCAGACGGCGGTTGATAATACATGATAATTTTCCTCCAATTTGTTGGAAGAAAACCGGGCTTCCCAAAGCGGTGACTTGCTCATACTCAATAAACAACTCATGCGCAGTGCGGCCCAATGTGTTGATGTAGACCAACCCACGAGAGGCAGACGGTAAAGGCGACCGCAACATCCGAGGCGGCAGACAGATAAACCGCCGTGGCGTTGTAAGCCCGATGCGGATGGGCAAGTTGTCCTCCTTGTTGTAAGCCGGCGTGGTCGCGGGAGACGGCCACGGGGTTGTAAGCCGGTGCGGGAGTCCGTCGAGTAACGAGGACCACCTGTGCCAAAAGATGTTGGCGTGGCTCCATCTCCGCGGTATAATATCACTTTTTGTCATAAATAATTGCCCTGCATAAACAATATTGCAGACCAAGGAAAGATAAACTGTTCTTTGACAAAAACATGTGCTAATAAGACAAACTTGGATGAATATCACCTGATTTGTTCGGATGACGGATGATCTGTTTATCGCTACAGAGGTGGCTCAGGCAGACCAACGAGTCAATATAGTTCCGGCGGCTCAGGCAGACCGGCGACTTAATATAACCCCGGCGGCTCAAAGCGGCAAGGGCGGCTCAACGCGGCTCCGGCGGGTTGATGTAGATTAAGCTGCACGGGCGGCGACTTGCGCACACCTGTTCCATCAGTAAGCGGGCGCAGATGCCGGTGCGTGATGGTGCCGACGTACACTTCATAGGCACAACATGGCACCATCTTTGCTGCACATAAAAATATACAGACCAAAGTAATTGTTCTTTGATGAAAACAATATGTTTAATAATATAAACTTGGATGGATTTCACCTGATGCGTCAGGTCAGTAATTATCACCGCGGAGTTGATGATCACCATGGTGAAGCTGAAATCAACCACGGCCGAGTCGGCCGCGGGAGTAAACAGATGAGCGTGCCATGGCGTTGTAAGCGGTAGCGAGAGAGTTGTGATGAAACGGCAGACGGGCGAAGATTGATTGCGGTAGGCGCGGTAAACCGCCATGATCAAGCGAAGTCGGTCGCGTCATGTTGTTATATACCGGAACACAAGGGCAGTGGTTTTGACACATCCGCTGAAAGCAAGCCCGACATATAGCGCTGATGTAGACGCGACCTCCAATGACAGCACGCGAGGACCGGGTCACACTTTGGCCATGAGTTAATTGACCTATGTACACAATAGCATACCGTGAAAAAGCTTTGGATGATACTTAATTATACCAAGTAAAAGCTTAGAAGAATAGCACCTGATATTTTTATCTGACTATCACAGACTGATGATGGAATGGTTGCAGGAGTTATGAACGATGGGACTTGTGCCCTAGTTGAAATATTCCAAACTTTTGTTTATTCGTAATCCAGCAAACTGCTGTTTTTCCATACTCCATAACCACCCGTTCTACAGCTCCAAGTCGCTGCAATACAGGACGCGCGAGTCGTCCGGTGATCCAGAGACGTCGAGCGCGTGGGAATCGACGGGTGTCTCGAATGAGGGCCCCGGCTTGAGGCAGACTTCATAGAGGTGAGACGACCGACGGTTTGACCAAGGCGGAATCGGCGCATGGCACGGCAGCTTGACCAAGGCGGCGATTCAGCAGTAGTACAGCTCTGAGATTCCAGATTTATGATAGAGGCAGAGTAGTGGTGGCTCAACAGGGGCGCCGGTGGGTTATGGTTTTCGCGTTTTTAGGCTGAAGCAGAGGGACGAGAACCAGCAGCGGTCTTCAGATGACGGCGGCTCAGGCAGATGTTGCGGCAAGGGGAGCCATGGCGGCTCAGAACGTGCGCGAGGGGCACGGGCGGCTTGAGGTACAGCTGTGAGTCTCGTCGGTCTCGAACCAGGATTCGTCTGCAAGTAGTTTTTCGATGTGTGCATTGGGCCACCTGCCGTAGTATCTCCAAACACTAGTACTATCCAGAGTGACTGGATTTTATCTCCCGTGAAGCATAATTAGTTGTGTGCCTGCTGGAGACAACAATTCCAAAAATCTAAAACCAGCGCTCAACCCACGTGAGTAGTACAGACCCTGTCGATCTTTTGTGGTAGTAGTAGTCCATATGGTTGATGGATTGATGGATACGACTCAAAAATAGCACCAGCAGTAGCGACAAGACACCTCGGGATTCGACGTGCTTAGTGAAAACGTGCTACAACAGGAGACCATGGTTTCGGCGACTTGATCCTTGCATTGATGCATCGCAGACACATCCTCAACTTGCAACAACGACAGTGCAGTCGGCACAACCTTTTTTTTATCTTTAAATTTTCCAGACTATGAACTCGGACAGATAAGCTATAGGTCGGCGTCGCGAATCCGTATTGTGGTCTTTGACTTTCCAATCATAACTGTCTATGTTCCTGGTCTTGTTTAAAGTAGATGTTGTCTTTGGCTTGCACGGTGGCCGCTGCTCCAAATACCAATTTGTCTTCGGATTCGACGAATCGCCGGGGCATCTTGCAAATCGTTCCACGTGTAATCTTCTTTTCGGAGGATTGCAGACCTCAGGATTCGGCTTGCAGAGGCGGCGGCTCACGGCGCAGCCCTAAATTTTCGTTTAACCTTTAAACCCCACATATCTTCAATTTAGTCTGACGAACTTGAAACTGATGCGGATTCTTCAAACTGTCTCTTCTTTGTCCGGAAAATTGTGAGCTCTTCGATCCTTAGGAGAGATCCCTCCAAGAACTCAACACCACCGTGCACAGGCCCCACGGTGGGCGCCAACTGTCGTGGAATTGTCACGGCAGATGTCCTAATGTAAGGACTTAGTCGCGAGGCCAACGCATCTGTGTGGTAGCTTGAAGGGATTGAGTGAAATCGAGAGACGCGACACACAAGATGAGGATTTAGACAGCTTCGGGCCCCGGGAAACATCGTCCAGTAATAACCCTACATGTCGTTTGTGGCTAGGTCTCATTATGATCATGAGGGAGTCGCCGGCAGCCGGCTCTCCTCCTTATGTCTAGCCCTAGATATTGTTTCTTGTTCCTCTCCCCTTTTGGGGTGCCCTGCCCCTCCTTATATAAGTTAGAGGGGCGGGTTACATGTGGAATCCTAGTAGGACTAGGACTAGTCTTATCTTTTCTTACAAGTTGAATACAAGTCCGGGTCTTGCTTCCTCGTAAAGGAAATATTCGTCATCCCTTTCCTCTTAAGCCGGCCCACCTTTATATGAACCGGCATACTGGGCCTTGGGCCTTGTCGTCCGTCTGAAGAACCCGCCGGGTCACCCATGAGTCTTCAAGCTCGTGAGTCGTCACACCAGTGAGCCGCCGGACACGTGAGTCGCCAATCCTCTGGCGGTTACCAATGAAACATCAAGTCCGGCCGGGTCATACCGCGGGGTATATCCCCGACACATACTTATTGCAAAAATTTATTAGCCACTGAAATAAAGTACTACACGCATGCTCCTAGGGGAGAGGTTGGTAGGGGTTAGCCATCGCGCGCTCCCGATCTCCACACAAAGGATGACAATCAAAACATAAATCATGCTCCGACTTCATCACATAACGGTTCACCATACGTGCATGCTACTTGAATCACAAACTTTAACACAAGTATTTCTACAAATCCACAATTACTCACTATCATGACTCCAATATCACCATCTTTATATCTCAAAACAAATGCAAGGAATCAAATTTCTCATATATTCAATGCTGTTATATGAAAGTTTTTATTATATCCCTCTTGGATGCCCATCATATTAGGACTAAATTCATAACCTAAGAAAATTACCATGCTGATTAAGGACTCTCAAAATCATATAAGTGAAGCATGAGAGTTCATCAATTTCTATAAAATAAAACCACCGCCGTGCTCTAAAAAGATATAAGTGAAGCACTAGAGCAAACTGCCTAGCTCAAGAGATATAAGTGAAGCACATAGAGTATTCTAATAAATTAACGATTAATGCCCCTCTCACTAGGTGTGTACAGAAAGGATGATTGTGGCAAACTAAAAAGCAAAGACTCATATCATACAAAATGCTCCAAGCAAAACACATATCATGTGGTGAATAAAAATATAGCCTCAAGTAAATTTACCGATGGATTGAAGACAAAAGAGGGGATGCCATCCGGGGCATCCCCAAGCTTAGATACTTGGGTTTCCTGGCATATTACCTAGGTGTGCCTTGGGCATCCCCAAGATTAGGCTCTTGCCACTCCCTATTCCATAGTCCATCAAATCTTCACCCAAAACATGAAAACTTCACAACACAAAACTCAACAGAAAACTCGTACGCTCTATTAGTATATAATAAAATAAATCACCACTTAGGTACTATTGTGAAATCATTCTAAATTTATATTGGTGTAATATATAATTTATTCCAACTTCTCCATGGTTCATACCCCCCGATACTACCCATAGATTCATCAAAATAAGCCAACAACACATAAAAAAATAGAATCTGTCGAAAATAGAACAGTCTGTAGTAATCAGGAAACTTCATATACTTCTATAACTCCAAAATTTCTGAAAAATGGTAAAACATGGGAAATTTTATATCAATCTTGTTTAAAAATTCAGAAATTTATCGCACTCTGGTGACTTTTAGGATTTTCTGTACTGGGCGCAAAAGTTTTTGTTTTTCAACAAAATCAAATCAACAATCTTCCAAATCATCCCAAATGTCTTACTTGGCACAAACACTAATTATAATAAAAAAACATCTAACCATAGGATATATTATATATTTATTGGAAAACAGGAACAAAAAAGCAAAAACAAAAATAAAATTGGGTTGCCTCCCAACAAGCGATATTTGTTTAACGCTCTTAGCTAGGGATAAAACATAGATCTAGGTATTGTCATGTTCGGTATTAAATCCATAAGTATCCCTCATAATAGATTCATATGGAAACTTATTTTCTTTCTTGGAAAGTTTTCCATGCCCTTCCCTAAAGAAATTGAAATTTAATTATTCCTTCTTTCATATCAATAATCGCACCAATCGTTCTAACAAAAGGTCTACCAAGAAAAATAGGACATGTAGGATTGCAATCTATATCAAGCACAATAAAATGTATGGGAACATAATTCCTATTTCCAACAATAAGAACATCATTAATCCTTCCCATAGGTTTCTTAATAGTGGAATCCGCTAGATGCAAATTCAAAGAACAATCATCGAGTTTATGGAAACCTAGCACATCACATAAAGTTTTTGGAATCATGAAAACACTAACACCCAAATCACACAAAGCATTGCACTCATAATCTTTAATTTTAATCTTAATTGTAGGTTCCCACTCATCATGAAGCTTTCTGGGGATAGAAACTTCCAACTCAAGTTTTTCTTCAAAAGATTTCATCATAGCATCAACGATATGTTTAGTAAAAGCTTTATTTTGATTTAAGAATGATGTGAATTCAACATGGATTGCAACAATAAAATACAATATATCAAAGAGCTATTATCAGAATTTAAATCCTTGAAATCCAAAGGAGTTAGTTCATTGCTACTTAAAGTTTTGACCTCTCCAATACCACTTTTATCAATTTTTTCATTAAGATCTTTAAACTCGAAATTATTAGGAAGCCTTCTAGATAAAGTTGACTCATCTCTAGTCCTGATTTATCAAGATTTATATTATCAAACAAAGATTCGATAGGAGTCACATCAATCACTTTAAGATCTTCACCATTATTTTCACAAGACATAGAAGAACACGCTTTTACAAACCAATCTCTCTTAGCACGCATCCTAGTGGTTCTTTCTTTACATTCCTACATAGAAATTTAAATAGATTTTAGAGACTCATTAATATCAATCTTGGGTGGCATAGATCTAATTTTTAAAGAATCAATCTCAAGAGAAATTCTATCAATGTTCCTAGCCAAATCATCAATCTTAAGCAATTTTTCTTCTACCATAGCATTGAAATTCTTTTGAGAACTAATGAATTATTTAATATTTTCTCAATATCATAGGGTATTTTATTATAATTTCCATAATAATTGTTGTAGGAACTACCATACTTATTAGAGGAATTACTAGGAAACGGCCTAGGGTTGAAATTGCCTCTATATGTTTTATTACCAAAATTGTTCCTACCAACAAAATTCACATCCATAGATTCATTATTATTCTCAATCAAAGTGGAAAAAGGCATATCATTAGGATCAAAGAAGCACTCTTACTAGCAATAAATTTCATAAGTTCATCCATCTTTCCACTCAAAGTATTAATTTCTTCAATCGCGCACACTTTTTTACTAGTAGAAGATCTTTCGGTATACCATTGAGAGTAATTAGCCATAATACTATCTGGGAGTTTAGTAGCTTCTCCTAATGTAATTTCCATAGAAGTACCTCCCGCGACAGAATCTAAAAGTTTTCTAGATGCAAAATTCAATCTAGCATAAATTTTTTTGTATGATCATTCATAAACTTAAACCATGAGTAGGGCAATTTCTTATCATCAGTTTCATCCTCTCCCAAGATTGTTCATGATCAAGTTGCTTAAAATTCATTATATCTTTCCTAAGGGACATGATCTTAGTGGGAGGAAAATACTTGGAAATAAAGCATCTTTACACTTATTCCATGAATCCATACTATTTTTCGGCAAAGATGAAAACCAAGTTTTAGCACGATCTTGCAGTGAGAATGGAAATAGCTTAAATTTAACAATATCATTATCCACATCCTTTTTCTTTTGCATATCACACAATCCAACTAAATTATTTAGATGGGATGCGACATCTTCACTAGGAAGACCAGGAAATTGCTCTTTCATAACAAGATTCAACAAAGCGGCATTAATTTCATAAGATTCTGTACTAGCGGTGTAACATCCCAAATTTTCAATTCGGAATGTTATACATTAGATCATTGATATGTCTCCAACGTATCTATAATTTTTGATTGCTCCATGCTATATTATCTACTGCTTTGGGCAATATTGGGATTTATTATACACTTTTATATTACTTTTGGGACTAACCTATTAACCGGAGGCCCAGCCCATATTGCTGTTTTATTGCCTGTTTCAGTATTTCTAAGGAAAGGAATATCAAACGGAGTCCAAACGGAATGAAACCTTCGGCAACGTGTTTTTTTGGAAGATTATCATCCTGGAGGCTTGGAGATCAAGTCAGAAGATCCTCGAGGAGCCCAGGAGATAGGGGAGCCCCCCCTATAGCGCGCGGCCCCCTGTCTCGTGGACCCCTCGAGCACCCCCGACCGACTTCTTTCGCCTATATAGTCCCACGTACCCTAAAAACATCCACGGAGAAGATAGATCGGGAGTTCCGCCGCCGCAAGCCTCTGTAGCCACCAAAAACCTCTCGGGAGTCCGCTCTGCACCTCACGAGGGGGAACCCATCACCGTGGCCATCTTCATCATCCTGGCGCTATCCATGACGAGGAGGGAGTAGTTCACCCTCGGGGCTGAGGGTATGTACCAGTAGCTATGTGTTTGATCTCTCTCTCTCTCGTGTTCCCTCTATGGCACGATCTTGATGTATCGCGAGCTTTGCTATTATAGTTGGATCTTATGATGTTTCTCCCCCTCTACTCTCTTGTGATGAATTGAGTTTCCCCTTTGAAGTTATCTTATCGGATTGAGTCTTTGATTTGAGAACACTTGATGTATGTCATGTCGTGCTTATTTGTGGTGAGAACAGGATATCACATGCCACTTGATGTATGTTTTGGTGACCGACTTGCGGGTTCCGCCCATGAACCTATGCATAGGGGTTGGCACACGTTCTTGACTCTCCGATAGAAACTTTGGGGCACTCTTTGAAGTACTTTGTGTTGGTTGGATAAATCTGAGATTGTGTGATGCATATCGTATAATCATGCCCACGGATACTTGATGTGATAATGGAGTATCTAGGTGACATTAGGGTTTTGGTTGATTTGTGTCTTAAGGTGTTATTCTAGTACGAACTCTTTAATAGATCGATCAGAAAGAATAACTTTGAGGTGGTTTCGTACCCTACCATAATCTCTACGTTTGTTCTCCGCTATTAGTGGCTTTGGAGTGACTCTTTGTTGCATGTTGAGGGATTGTTATATGATCTATCTATGTTATTATTGTTGAGAGAACTTGCACTAGTGAAAGTATGAACCCTAGGCCTTGTTTCCTATCATTGCAATACCGTTTACACTCACTTTTATCATTAGTTACCTTGCTGTTTTTATATTTTCAGATTACAAAAACCTATATCTACCATCCATATTGCACTTGTATCACCATCTCTTCGCCGAACTAGTGCACCTATACAATTTACCATTGTATTGGGTGTGTTGGGGACACAAGAGACTTTTTGTTATTTAGTTGTAGGGTTGTTTGAGACAGACCATCATCATCCTACGCCTCCCACGGATTGATAAACCTTAGGTCATCCACTTGAGGGAAATTTTCTACTGTCCTACAAACCTGTGCACTTGCAGGCCCAACAACGTCTACAAGAAGAAGGTTGTGTAGTAGACATCAAGCTCTTTTTCTCGGCACCGCTATGGGGAGGCTAGGTAAAGGGCACTCACTCACACCCCGTCAACTAAGCTCTTTTCTGGCGTCGTTGCCGAGGAGGTGAGTGCTTGAAGGTATATCTTTAGATCTTGCAATCGAATCTTTTTATTTCTTGTTTTATCACTAGTTTACTTTATAAAATAAAACTATAAAAAAATGGAATTAAGTTTGTCTCTTACGCTTCACCTTTTTAATATCTACCATGAGTATGATGGAAAGGAAAATTGTGCTCAAGTGCTAGAAGAAGAATGCATTAAAATGCTTGGTACTAGATCTTTGTATGATGAGCATGATTGCAATGTTGTTAGTATGAATTCCTTGAATATCCATGATGCTAATGATATGCAAAGCCACAATCTTGGGGAAGCTATGTTTGATGAATATGATATATTTTGTCCCCCAAGCTTTGATGAGCAAATTTATTTTGATGATAGCATGCCTCCTATTTATTATGATTATATTGATGAAAGTGGGTTTGGAAGAGTGTCAACTTTATTTAGTGACGATTCCACTATTTCGGAAGAGGTTCCAATTGATTATGAGAACAAAGTTGCTATCTATGATGATTATTGTGATGACTTGTATGCTATTAGGAATAATGATAACCATGAAACTTGTCATCATGATTTTAATTTTCAATTTTATTATGCCTCACATGATAATTATTTTGTTGAGTTTGCTCCCACTACTATTCATGAGAAGAAATTTGCTTATGTGGAGAATAGTAAATTTTCTATGCTTGTAGATCATGAAAAGAATGCTTTATGTGCTGGTTATATTGTTGACTTCATTCATGATGCTACTGAAAATTATTAAGAGGGAGGAACATATGCTTGTAGGAATTGCAATAATATCATGTTTCCTCTCTATGTGCTTAAATTTTTGAAGTTATGCTTGTTTTGCCTTCCTATGCTAGTTGATTATTGTTCCCATAAGTTGTTCGATCACAAAATCCCTATGCATAGGAAGTGGGTTATACTTAAATGTGCTAGTCATATTATTCATGATACTCTCTTTATGTTTCAATTCTTATGTCTTATGTGAGCATCATTGAAATCATCATGCATAGCTACAGGCGTTAAACGATAGCGCTTGTTGGGAGGCAACCCAATTTTACTTTAGTTTATTGCTTTTTGGTTCTGTTTAGGAATAAATAATACATCTAGCTTCTGGTTAGATGTGTTTTCATGTTTTAATTAGTCTTTGTGCCAAGTAGAACCTTTGGGAACACTTCGGTGAAGTCTTTATGATCATGCTGTAAGAAACAGAAACTTTAGCGCTCACGAGATTAGCTTCAATTTTTTACTGGAGAGTGATATTTAGTTGATTCTTTTTGCATATGATTACTAGACACATTCCTCAGGTCCACCAATTTATTTTAGAATTTTTGGAGTTCCAGAAGTTTGCGTTAGTTACAGATTACTACAGACTGTTCTGTTTTTGACAGATTCTGTTTTCATTGTGTTGTTTGCTTATTTTGATGAATCTATGGCTAGTAAAATAGTTTATAAACCATAGAGAAGTTGGAATAAAGTAGGTTTAACACCAATATAAATAAATAATGAGTTCATTACATTACCTTGAAATGGTGTTTTGTTTTCTTTCCCTAACGGAGCTCACGAGTTTTCTGTTAAGTTTTGTGTTGTGAAGTTTTCAAGTTTTGGGTAAAGATTCGATGGACTATGGAATAAGGAGTGGCAAGAGCCTAAGCTTGGGGATGCCCAAGGCACCCCAAGGTAATATTCAAGGACAACCAAGAGCCTAAGCTTGGGGATGCCCGGATGGCATCCCTCTTTAAATCTTCGTTCATCGGTAACTTTACTTGGAGCTATATTTTTATTCACCACATGATATGTGTTTTGCTTGGAGCGTCATGTCAGTTTCTTTTGTTTTGCTTGCTGTTTGAATACAATACCAAGATCTGAAATTCCTTAATGTTAGAGAGTCTTCACATAGTTGCACAATTATTTAACTACTCATTGATCTTCACTTATATCTTGTTGGAGTAGTTTGTTGTTTGCTCTAGTGCTTCACTTATATCTTTTAGAAACGGCGGTGGTTTAATTTTGTAGAAATTAATGAAATCTCATGCTTCACTTATATTATTTTGAGAGTCTTAAACAGCATGGTAATTTGAACGAAAACTTTCATAGGAGGTGAACTGGATGCTATGATCAATTTGATACTTGATAATTGTTTTGAGATATGGAGGTAGTGATATTAAAGTCATGCTAGTTAGGTGATTATGAATTTAAAGAATGCTTGTGTTGAAGTTAGCAAGTCCCGTAGCATGCACGTATGGTTAAAGTTGTGTAACAAATTAGAAATATGAAGTGTACCTGACTTGTGCATCCTTATGAGTGGCGGTCGGGGATGAGCGATGGTCTTTTCCTACCAATCTATCCCCCTAGGAGCATGCGCGTAGTGCTTGATTTTTGATGAATTCTAAATTTTTGCAATAAGTATATGAGTTCTTTTGATTAATGTTTAGTCCATGGATTATACGCACTTTTACCTTTCCGCCATTGCTAGCCTCGTCGATAACGTGCATTGCCCTTTCTCACCTTGAGAGTTGGTGCAAACTTCGCCGGTGCATCCAAACCCCGTGATATGATACGCTCTATCACACATAAGCCTCATTATATCTTCCTCAAAACAGCCACCATACCTACCTATTTATGGCATTTCCATAGCCATTCCGAGATATATTGCCATGCAACTTTCCACCGTTTCGTTTATCATCATTATGACATACATTACTTTTGTCATATTGCCATTGCATGATGATGTAGTGGACATCGTATTTGTGGCAAAGCCACCATGCATTATTTTTCATACATGTCACTCTTGATTCATTGCACCATCCGGTACACATCGGAGGCATTCATATAGAGTCATATTTTGTTCTAGTTTTGAGTTGTAATTTATATGTTGTAATCAATGAAAGTGTGATGATCATCATTATTAGAGCATTGCCCAAAAAGAAAAAAAAAGAAAAAAAAGAAGAACGGCCAAAAGAAAAAAGAAGGCCCAAAGAAAAAAAAGAAAAGAAAAAGAAAAAAAGGAAAATAAATAAAAAGGGGCAATGCTACTATCTCTTTTTCCACACTTGTGTTTCAAAGTGGCACCATGTCTTTCATATAGTGAGTCTCATATGTTGTCACTTTCATATACTAGTGGGAATTTTTCATTATAGAACTTGGCTTGTATATTCCTACGATGGGCTTCCTCAAATGCCCTAGGTCTTCGTGAGCAAGCAAGTTGGATGCACACCCACTAGTTTCTTTTGTTGAGCATTCATTTATAGCTCTAGTGCATCCGTTGCATGGCAATCCCTACTCCTCATGTTGACATCAATTGATGGGCATCTCCATAGCCCGTTAATTATCCTCGTCAATGTGAGACTTTCTCCTTTTTTGTCTTCTCCACACAATCCCAATCATCATATTCTATTCCACCCATAGTGCTATATCCACGGCTCACGCTCATGTATTGCGTGAAGGTTGAAAAAGTTTGAGATTATTTAAGTACGAAACAATTGCTTGGCTTGTCATCGGGGGTATAGAAGTTGGGAACATCTTTGTGTGACGAAAATGAAGCATAGCCTAACTATAGGATTTTGAGAAGACATGATTACTTTGATTAGTATGCTTGAAGTGTTACTATTTCTTTTATCAATATGAACTTTTATTTTAATCATTTGGATCTGAACATTCATGCCACAATAAAGAAAATTACTTTGAGAATCATGCTAGGTAGCATTCCACATAAAAAATTCTGTTTTTATCATTTACCTACTCGAGGACGAGCAGGAATTAAGCTTGGGGATGCTTGATACGTCTCCAACGTATCTATGATTTTTGATTGCTCCATGCTATATTATCTACTGTTTTGGGCAATATTGGGCTTTATTATACACTTTTATATTACTTTTGGGACTAACCTATTAACCGGAGGCCCAGCCCATATTGTTGTTTTATTGCCTGTTTCAAGATTTGAAGGAAAGGAATATCAAACCGAGTCCAAACGGAATGAAACCTTGACAACGTGTTTTTGGAAGATTATCATCCTGGAGGCTTGGAGATCAAGTCAGAAGATCCTCGAGGAGCCCAGGAGATAGGGGCCCCCCTACAGGGCGCGGACCCCTGTCTCATGGACCCCTCGAGCACCCCCCGACCGACTTCGTTCGCCTATATAGTCCCACGTACCCTAAAAACATCCACGGAGAAGATAGATCGGGAGTTCCGCGCCACAAGCCTCTGTAGCCACCAAAAACCTCTCGGGAGTCTATTCCGGCACCCTGCCGGAAGGGGAACCCATCACCGGTGGCCATCTTCATCATCCTGGCGCTATCCATGACGAGGAGGGAGTAGTTCACCCTCGGGGCTGAGGGTATGTACCAGAGAGCTATGTGTTTGATCTCTCTCTCTCGTGTTCTCTCTCGTGTTCCCTCTATGGCACGATCTTGATGTATCGCGAGCTTTGCTATTATAGTTGGATCTTATGATGTTTCTCCCCCTCTACTCTCTTGTGATGAATTGAGTTTCCCCTTTGAAGTTATATCTTATCGGATTGAGTCTTTGATTTGAGAACACTTGATGTATGTCTTGCCGTGCTTATCTGTGGTGAGAATGGGATATCACGTGCCACTTGATGTATGTTTTGGTGACCAACTTATGGGTTCCGCCATGAACCTATGCATAGGGGTTGGCACACGTTCTTGACTCTTCGGTAGAAACTTTCGGGCACTCTTTGAAGTACTTTGTGTTGGTTGGATAAATCTGAGATTGTGTGATGCATATCGTATAATCATGCCCACAAATACTTGAGGTGATAATGGAGTATCTAGGTGACATTGGGGTTTTGGTTGATTTGTGTCTTAAGGTGTTATTCTAGTACGAACTCTTTAATAGATCGATCCGAAAGAATAACTTTGAGGTGGTTTCGTACCCTACCATAATCTCTACGCTTTGTTCTCCGCTATTAGTGACTTTGGAGTGACTCTTTGTTGCATGTTGAGGGATTGTTATATGATCTATCTATGTTATTATTGTTGGGAGAACTTGCACTAGTGAAAGTATGAACCCCTAGGCCTTGTTTCCTATCATTGCAATACCGTTTACGCTCACTTTTATCATTAGTTACCTTGCTGTTTTTATATTTTCAAATTACAAAAACCTATATCTACCATCCAAATTGCACTTGTATCACCACCTCTTCGCCGAACTAGTGCACCTATACAATTTACCATTGTATTGGGTGTGTTGGGGACACAAGAGACTCTTTGTTATTTGGTTGCAGGTTTTTTTGAGAGAGACCATCTTCATCCTCGCCTCCCACGGATTGATAAACCTTAGGTCATCCACTTGAGGGAAATTTGCTACTGTCCTACAAACATGTGCACTTGCAGGCCCAACAACGTCTACAAGAAGAAGGTTGTGTAGTAGACATCAATCATTACTGCATATCATATTTTATTGCATTTTGAGTTGATCCAAGAAATTCTACACAACTCAAGGACCCACTGAGAGAGTTGGGGATTACGTTATTTTCATATTTGAGTTTTCTTAAATTTTGAAAAGAGGATCATTTGATTTTAATTATTTTCTCTTCGAATATTTCTTCTATGAAAAATAAAAGAGAGGGGATAAAATGACTTTCCCAAAATAAAGAAATATTGGAGATTTAATATTAAAATCAAATAAGAATTTTATTCAGAGTTTTATCGCTATTTAATTTGAATTAGGAAAAATATGCGTTTTTCAAAATTGCTTTAGAGGCCCAAATAAATGTTCACCTTGTCTGCTATATTTTTAGAGGACGGGTTATATTTATTTCAGGATTTTTGGAGTCCGTTTTGTATTTAATTTATTTGTTTTTTTGCACATGGAATTATTAAAAAAAAGTTACCGACTCATCTGCCAGTGTCCGGCTAGGGACTCCGCCCAAAGAGACCTTATAAGCCGAGGCCCGACCCCCATCGAACCCTAGCCGCCAGCCCGCCTGCCTCGATCCATCTTTGCCGCCCGCCATGGTGCCGTCGCCGCCGCCCACTCGCCCGCCGACCCCGCTTGCGCCGCCGCCTCTCTCGCCGCCCGCCGCCGTCGCCACCACCCGCCGCCGTCGCCACCACCGGCCGCCGGAGTTGACCGCCGCCACACGAACATACGTAGCCACCGGTTTTAATCTAAAACCGTTCGGTTTTTTAGAACCCGCGGTTATTTTATTTTTTAGATCGGTTTATTTTTCACGGTTTAGTTATTTAGCGAACGCCCGTTCGTACGTTCGTTTGAACGAACGGTTTTCACCCGTTAGCCGGAGACAGCGAACGTTCGTTCGTTAGCCTGTTTGTCAGTTTTTCTTTTTCCAGGGATTTTCCTCGATTATTTTTGATCGAGATTTCGGCCCTGATTTTCATTTTAGTTTATCTTTTCGCTCGTTTATCGGAATCAGGCGATTCAAGCGCCTAGAGTTTCGTCTCGAAGCCCTCTTTCTGTTTACCCAACTTGAACATGATTTTGCTACTGTAAAATTTGACTTAAGTCCAGATTAGTAAACGGAGCTTGTTTCTTTTCATGATTTGAGTTTCGTTGCTTTGTTTGATTCGACTCTTTTTGCAAACCGGAGTTCTTAAGTTGAACTTTCTGGTTCGATCTCTTACTTGAGTTTTACCCGTGCTTCTTGTTGGGTGCTTATTGTATGCTTGTTTGTTTGCGATAGAGTACCTGGAGTGCGAAGCGTGCTACTACGAGTCTCTAGGTTTCATGGATCATCAGCAAGGCAAGTAACACTTTGATCATACCTCTTTACTACCCAGTTTTATTGCATTAGATCAATCCTCAAACAATTGCATGGTTAGGATCTGATTAACATGTGGGTTTTGGGAAGTAGATGAGGTAGTACCTATTTACCTGTTTACTATCAAACCTTTGGGAGTTACTTCTACGTTGCTGTTATTGCCATGCTATGCTCATAGACGTGGTTTGGTTCGAGTGATTCATGACAGATGTGAGTATTGTTAATTAATGGTTGAATTAAGGTGGCTACTTAAACACACATCTGGGTGGATTGCTTGAAGGCACCCTGGAGTACCCAGTGGTTGTCAAGGCACCTGGAGAATCCAGTGTTGTCCTAGGATATCCCGGAGTACCCATGTGATCATCCTCACGGTCCATACCCAGTGCTCGAGAGGGATCATAAGATTATTCATGCTTCTGTGTGCAGCCACAAGCCAATATGGGCTCTGGCGTAGTTGAGTAAGTTGCGTGAAGCTCTTGAAGAGGTAGACTAGCAGATGTAGTGGGTTGTAGGTGGTACTATCTATCCAGAGTAGAGAGTTAATGCTTCAGAATCTCCGACCATGGATGTATTCGAGTCTTGTGGGGAAAAGTGCGCAAAACTCTGCAGAGTGTATAAACTAATCATGGTTAGCCGTGTCCCCGATTATGGACATCTTGAGTATCTAGTTCTTGGATTATCATGTTGATCTTATCACTCTTAAATATAATTTGATTGGGTTTAATAATGATTTTTAATTGGGATTGAGTTGGAGGAACCTTCTCAATGTTTAACAACCACCATGATAGTTAAATAAAATTTATTCCTTTGTTGTAGGGGAAAATTGGCTGTATGCAAACCTGTTAACCATAGAGCTTTCCACCAGCCATATATGCATGTAGTGATCGCATTTATTCTGTTCATTACTGTCTTGTGTTATATTGCCAGCATATTCCATGTGCTGACCCTCTTCGGGCTGCAACGTTCATGTCGCAGACTTTTCAGACGACGAGTAAGGTGCCATAGGTCGTTGTCTTTCACTCAGTGATGCCGTTGGAGTTTATGGACTCACTTTATCTTCCAAGCCTTCCGTTGTTATCGTTTTTAGATGGCAATAAGCCATATTTATGGTAATAAGTTCTCTTTTGAGACATTCGATGTAATAAGTGTGTGATTGCTACTCTGTTATAAATCCTCGAGTACTGTGCATGTCAGCATTACCGATCCAGGGATGACACTAATGCACAGAGATCAGACTGTTCGAGGTCTGGTCGCTACAAGATGGTATCAGAGCACACACTGAATGTAGGACACGACCACTAAGCTAAAGCCCTAGATCACTACTCTCTTCTCATTTCTGACTCCTCTCCCTTTTCTAATCTTTAGGATGGCAGATGCAAGGAACAAGTTCACGCAACCTGATGAAGATACACCTTTTGGACGACATGTGAAGGAAGTTAATAGGTACCTGAACATCGGAATACCAAGTTTCACCGGACCTACATCGCCACTTTACCCGAAGAGGACCGTTGGATGATTCGAGTTCAAGTTCCAGGAAGGACGTTCATGCCCGTCACTGAGCCCATAGAGTTTTCCTTTGATGCACCAACCTGGAGTCTAGGAAAGAGCATGGCAGGCCACATCACCATGGGACACATTGGAGAAGTTTACCACAAGGATCTCAAGGATACTATCTACCAGATTTGTGGGCGCCGAGATGAGCAATAGGAGATGATCAGCACCAGGAAGGATAGATCTACTGCAGCTTTCATCCAGGAGTTAAACCAACACATTCGTCGCCAGGAGAACCATATGTGTGCAGGCATGATAGATCTGAAGAAGGCAATGACCAAGATTACGGAGCTGGAGGAAGAACTCAAGTCTACACGTGATGGATACGAGGAGGAAATGACGATACTCGTGCAGAAGAATGACGATCTGACAAATAAGCTAGGAATATTCATGGGAGACCCCGCGCCAGGAGGAGTGATTCCACTTGCCCGGAGAACTACATCATCATCGATGACACCGACTCAGACCCCGGCGTAGCGATGATGATTTTGTTGATGAAGCTGGAGCAGATATCATGGAGTCTTCCACCGATCAATTTTTCTAGTCGACCACCATATCAACAGTAGTATTCCCCCATGTATATAGTATAGTCCGAGCACTTTTGTAACGATAGTTAGACCGATTGTATGCTCTTGTTTGAATTGATTGAAGTGATATGTTTGTGTTTGTCTCATGTGCATATGGGTAGTGTTTTCCCTCTAGACCGCATTCTATTCTATTTTCTCATCTTTTCTAAAACCCTCATATGCCTTCGAGATGCGACAATGGATTTGCTTTCCCACCGGAGCTCACTCAGTTGATCCAACAACAGAATGCATTGATGCATATACTAGTCCAGAATCAGAACCAGGGGAACAACAACAACAACCCACCACCACCCCCACCTGTTGATCACTTATTGTCGGAGTAAATGACCACGGGTAGCCTAGCCGGCTCCCCCTGGCTCTTCAAAAAAAATTATAGGCCGAGCCTTCAAGCACCCTAGGCATAGGGCCACCTACCCCTGGCCGGCTGTCTCTTAGGCCGACTACCGGGAGGCGGCCCGGCCCTAAACCCTCATGAAGAAAGCCACGAGAGGGCCGACTCCAAGAAGCCGGCCCCAAGCAGCCGACCAAGATCGTACCCTCAAACTCTGCACCCACATAACGGCGATGAGACGGGGCGTGGCTACAGTGAAGCCTGCCACCCCCGAATCCCGGAGCACGCATGGCCACAGTGCGCCGTAGGGGCAGCCATCACCCGTCCAGCGCAGCACTCTCGCCATGTTGACCATGACGTCACCCACGACAAGCTGTCAGTACGGCCCGCAGGTGGCGGGCCCCTTCAGTCAGAGAGATGCCCGAAGGCGGCGGGCCTCCCAGTCGGCTGGGATGTGGCGGCTCCCAACAGCTGGCTTGCTCCCTCCCTCAAGGAGGCGCCCATTAAGGAGACAAGACGAGGTAAAGCTACAGCAAGAGCCCACCAGGTGGCGGCACTGTAGCCATGCTTACCTCGACAAAGCCCTCGTCATCAAGAGTGAGGCAACAGTAACCAGCCCCCGACAAGACCCCCAAGCGGTGGGACCAGCTTGTCGACCAGGAGGCCGGCAGCCGGCAGGACCCACCAGTCGGCGGGCCCCAGCGGCCGGCGAAGAAGCCGGCGAACATAGACACTGACGGCTAGGGCCCACGCCCAGCCGGATTACCATTGTACCCCTGGGGGTAGGCCTATATAAACCCCCCAAGGCACCCATGCAAAGGGTTGATCTCTTAGAGATTTAGACACTACATCGAGGGGAGAAGAAAGCTAGCCTTGCCCTTCTTCTTCCTCTCGCCGAACAGATCAAGGAGCCTCTTGTAGCCACTTGTTGATCTAGTGATCATGCGGAGACCCCGCAGAGCAACAGTAGGAGTATTATCTCTCCGGAAGAGCTCCGAAGCTGGGTAAGATCCGTCGGCGTGCATGTCTTCGTCTCATCCCGTTTCCAGGCACCGGTGATGTCTTATTGGCTCCCACAATGATAAGCCACCCGTTGGCATATGTCGCACCTACCACCCGACATTTGGCGCCCATCATGGGGCCAGGTGCACCGTCGTCCGGAGACCTGCTGCGGGCGGAACCCTTTCCTTCCCAAATGAAGCGTAGCCAGTTCGGCACGCCCGATGGCGCTTGCCGACAGCAGCGCAAGGCGTCGCCGACACCTGCGCGGTGAGCTGCCTTGCCGATCTTCTTGGCGAGGCCCGCATCTCCGACGAGCCCGCATCAGACGCGGGCACAGGCTGCCCCGAGAGCCACCTCGTCAGCCTCCTCGACCAACTCCACATCTCCAGTGAGCCTGCTGCGGACTTGGAGTCGGTTGGCTCCACCGACCCGATGTTTGTCGACTCCGACATGGCATCGCTTGACGCTTTCCCCACCAACATAGTGATCTTCGACGACCCTCTTCCTCGAGCCGACAGCGGCGGCAACACCGTCATTGAGGTACTGGTCATCAGCCACGGCATCGCCTCTGGTGAGAACGCCCACGACGCCCTGCAAGTGGCGCTGCATGACTTGTCCGTCCCCATTCCGGCCGACGCCGACACCGAGACACTAGAGGCACGCCGCCTCGCCCTCATTGCAGAGGGCCAGAAGATAGCCTCCATGAGACGCCTCATTGAGGCTCGCCAGCGCGAAGTCGACCGCGCAGCCTTTGGAACGCCGCCTCCTGACGGGCCGAGTCGAGCCGGCGTCATCAAGAAGTGCGGCACGGCCATCGCCAACATCTTTGAGAGCGAACCGCTCGATCTATGCCACGCCCCTCGAGAACCTACGCGCCGCCCAGTCGGCCGTGGACGAGCTGAATGGACTGGGGGCCGACGAGCTCCCCTACATGACCAGACGCATCCAGCAGTTGATCGACGCGGCCGCAGAGCGGCATGAAGCCGGCGTCCGCGCTGAAAGTCCTCCCCCACGCCGAGAGCACGGTGCGACGTCACGGAGGCCGACTGCGGGTAACACCTGCGCAAGGCAAGAAAAGGAGCCGGCTACTAGCCGCAAAAGGACTCGAATCTCCATCGAGCGTGACGCAGAAGGCCGCCCTCGAGCCGTGGAATGACGAGGCAACCCACCTCCTCCTCCGCCCTCATGGGGAGAGATATCCCACCCCGCCGCCTGTCACGCATTCGACTCTCAGCGGCCGACTAGGCCGCTGCGAAGGAGTCGGCGAGAATGACGCCCGCCATCGGATCGACCGCCAGCGCGATCCACAGGCGCTAGAAGAAGAAGACGATGTCGGCCCGCCTTGCTTTGGCCCCCGCATCCGCGACGAGCCTTTCCCCAAAGGGTTCTCACTCCCAAGATATACGCCCAAGTACAACGGCTCCATGAAGCCGGAAGACTGGTTGATCGATTACTCCACTGCGGTTCGCATAGCAAACGGCAACAGGCCTGTTGCCGTGAAATACGTCCCCCTCATGCTCCAAGGCACGACGCGCACCTGGCTCAACAGCCTCAAGCCTTACAACATCAACAGCTGGCTAGACTTCACAGAAGCCTTCATCCGCAACTTCACCAACACCTACAAATGGGCTCCCAAGCCCCGACAGCTCTCCTTGTGTGTTCAAGGGCCCAATGAATCAACTCGCGACTACATCACGCGTTGGGCCGAGCTCCGCAACTCCTGCGAAGGGGTGCACGAGGATCAAGCCATAGAGTACTTCACTGCCGGATGCCGAGAAGGCACCCTCCTCAAGCACCGACTCCTCTGTAACGAGCCGACTACCCTCGACAAGCTGCTGATCATAGCAGACAAGTACGCCACGGCCAACTCTTCGATGAAGATAGAGCTCTGAGTAGACGCCTCCGGGAAGGTGCTCACTCCGGCTCCCAAGACGCCGGCTGGAGACTTCTGACCGGCGCCTTGCGTGACCAACGACAACAAGCGCAAGGCCCCTTTATGCCGCCTTCCACCAGTCGGCGGTGGCCACAATCGAAGACGAACAACCCGGTGCGCGCCAAGAAGCGAGAAGAAGCGGCAGGCGGCTTGGCAGCTGGCTTTCTCCTACGAGCAAGCCCTTGACGCCTCGCAAGTTCCACCCGCGCTGGCCGTCCCAACCACACGACTTTGAAATGCCACTGGCTCACACAAATCTCCAAGGGCGAACGGCTGGTGCCGCCTCCGCCTGCCGGCCAGCCGCCTCCGGCCCCTCAGCAACCGGCCGTTCGACCAGCAGTCGGGGCTGTTCAAGAAAAGTTCCCAGATGAGCATGCCGTCTACGTTGTCTTTATGAGCCAGACCGAAGACCGGCGCAACCGGCACCGACAGCACCAAGAAGTCAATGCGGTCGCCAACAACAACCCCGAGTTCATGCACTGGTCGGAGAAGCCTATCAGTTGGAGCCGGGCCGATCACCCAGAGGTGTTGCCGTCTCCCTGCTTTTACGCATTGGTTCTGGACGCCAACCTCGTGACAGAAAGGCGAGCTGCCCGTTTCTCCCGCGTGCTGATAGATGGCGGGAGCAGCATTAGCATACTGTACCGTGACACCATGGAGAAGCTGAACATCAAGACAAAGCATCTCATGCCTAGTCGGACTGTGTTCCATGGCATCGTACCCGGCCTGTCCTGCTCACCAATCGGCAAGATCAAGATAGATGTTCTCTTTGGGGACAAGGATCATTTCCGTCGAGAAGCAGTATGGTTTGAAGTAGTGGATCTGGAGAGCCCTTACCACGTGTTGCTTGGCCGACCTGCTCTTGCCAAGTTCATGGTTGTACCCCACTACGCCTACCTCAAGATGAAGATACCGAGTTCCAAGGGCATCATCACCATAGCCAGAGACTACAAGAAATCCTCCAAGTCTTGGCGGCTAACTAGTAGCCGCTGGCCGAGTCCCTCGTGATTCTTTGAAGAGAAGAAGATCTTGGATTGAGTCATTGGCCATGGCGACAAGCAGCCGGCCCTGTCCCCTGACCCCAAGGAATATGATGCCCAAGGTTCTTTCCAACCAGCCAAAGAAACAGAGAAGATATCTCTGGACCTGGAGAACCCATAAAGTTTTGCCATCATTGGGGCAAACCTGGACAGCAAATAGGAAGGCGAGCTCGTCGATTTCCTCCGTGAGAATCGGGACATCTTCGCATGGTCCCCCAAGGACATGCCGGGTGTTCCGAAGGATTTTGCCGAGCACAAGTTACACGTCCGGGCAGATGCAAAACCAGTCAAGCAGCCCCTCCGCCGACTGTCGGAGGAGAAGAGAAGGATTGTAGGAGAAGAGATAGCCCGGCTTCTAGCAGCCGGCTTCATTATGGAGGTGTTCTTTCCAGAATGGCGCCAACCCGGTCCTCGTGTTGAAGAAGAATAACAAGTGGCGCATGTGTATAGATTACACCAGCCTCAACAAAGCCTGCCCCAAGGATCCATTTGCCTTACCTCGAATCGACCAAGTGATAGACTCCATAGCTGGATGTGAGCTGTTGAGCTTCTTGGACGCTTATTCAGGCTACCACCAGATAAAGTTGGATCCGGCTGACCACCTGAAGACCGCCTTCATCACACCATTCGGAGACTTTACGCTGCACTGACTATGACATTCGGCTTGAGAAATGCGGTGCCACTTTTCAGCGTTGCATGCGTAATTGCATCCTCAAGCAGCTCGGCAGAAATGCCCACGTCTATGTAGACGATATTGTGGTGAAGACGGAGAAGCCACGGCACCTTCTTTGGAAGACCTCGAGAGAGGCATTTGAAAACTTGGGCGATTTCAGATCAAGCTCAACCCCGAGAAATGCGTGTTGAGTACCACCGGCCAGCTTCTAGGCTTCCTGGTCTCCTAACGCGGCATTGAATGCAACCCGGTGAAGATCAAGGCCATAGAGAGAATGGAGATTCCTACCAAGCTCACGAGGCGTCCAAAAGTTTACGGATGCCTGGCCTCACGAACGCTTCATCGGCCGGCCGAGAGAAAGCCCTCCCCCTCTACCGACTCATGAAGAAGTCCACTCACTTCGAGTGGAACGACCAAGCAGACCAAGCTTTCCACGAGCTAAAGAAGATGCTGGCCACGCCGCCTGTCTTGGCGGCACCGACTGAGAAAGAGCCCATGCTCCTTTACATTGCCGCTACTAGCCGGGTGGTCAGCACCGTTATCGTGGTTCAGCGCCCAGAAGAAGGCCGAGCTCAGCTAGTCCAGAGGCTGGTGTATTATTTGAGCGAAGTACTGTCCACCTCGAGCGGAACTACCCGCACTACCGTAAGATGTGCTATGGTGTGTTCTTCGCGCCAAGAAGCTCAAGCCCTACTTTCAAGAGCACCCCATCACGGTCGTATGTACTGCCCGCTTCGCGAAATCATATGAAGCCGGGATGCATCCGGCCGGGTGGCAAAATGGGCCATTGCGCTGGCTCCTTACACAATCTTCTACCAGCCTCGCACCGCCATCAAGTCCCAGACATTGGCCGACTTCCATGTCGACTGGGCCGAGACCCAGTACCTGCCGCAGGCCCCCGACTCCACTCATTGGCGGACGCACTTCGATGGATCCAAGATGCGCACCGGCTTGGGAGCCGGCATCATCCTCACCTCTCCCAAGGGCGACAAGCTCAGATACACATTGCAAATTCATTTTGCCGCCTCCAACAATGTGGCCAAGTACGAGGCACTCATACATGGGCTCCGGCTAGCCAAAGAACTCGGCATCCACCGGATCCTGTGCTATGGTGACTCGGATTTGGTAGTCCAGCAATCATCTGGCGATTGAGACGCTAAGGATGCGAGTTCCTCCATGTGCCACGGGCCGACAACGAGCAAGCAGATGCCCTGGCACGAATAGGCTCCACCCGACAAGCTATACCAAGAGGCGTCTCTCTCCAACGCCTCCTCAAGCCGTCTGTCAAGCCATCTCCAGAATCTGATTCCATCTTCGTACCGCCTAACCCGGCGCGGTGGATCCGACTGGGGAACCGAAAGGCAGCGGCTCGGGGACTTCGACAGGCGGCGGGGACTGCCATAGTCACACCGGCCCGGGGACTCAGGAACTGGCCGAGGGACTACGGCGATCGGCCGGGATCATCGACACCTGTGAGCGGTGGCCGACTCAACTCTTCGCCACCCAGCCCACCCACCCTGGTCGCAGTAGCCGTATTGGCAATAGAAGAAGTCACAGCTCCATCATGGGCCCAGCCCATCCTCAACTTCCTGGTAAACAGAGAGCTGCCGGCTGACGAGATCTCGGCAAGGCAAGTCCAACGCCGAGCCGGAGCATACACGATAATAAACCGAGAACTCGTTAGGCGCAGCGTCGCTGGAGTCTTCCAAAGGTCTGCGTCGAGCCAGAAGAAGGGCATAGCAATCCTCAAGGACATTCACCAAAACCAAATGCGCCACCACGCTGCCTCAAGATCACTCGCCGCCAAAGCTTTCCGCCATGGATTCTTGCCGATTGCTTTGGATGACGCCAAGGAATTAGTCAAACAACTGCAGAGGGTGCCAAGTCTCGACTCCAAGCAACACCTGCCGCCACGCACTCAAGACCATTCCCTCACCGGCCTTTTGTCGTCTGGGGATTTGGACATGGTGGGCCCATTCAAGGCAATGCGGCGGCATGACACATCTGCTCGCTGCCGTGGACAAATTTACCAAGTGGATTGAAGCGAAGCCGATCAAGAAACTGAATGGGACGACTGCCGTGACATTCATAGCAGATATTACAACCCGGTACGGCGTACCACACAAAGATCATCACCGACAATGGCACGAATTTTGCCAAGGGAGCACCGCACGTTCTGCCGCACGACAGGGGCATCCGGCTGGACTTAAGCGTCCGTTGCCCACCCGCGATCAAAGGGCCAAGTCGAAGCGAGCAAACGGCCTCATCCTCCTGCATCAAGCCCCGATTAGTCGTGCCACTAGAGCGTTCGGCCGACTGTTGGCTCGACGAGCTGTCGGCCGTCCTCTGGAGTTTGCGCACTAGCCCGAACAAGTCAACCGACTTCACCCCTTTCTTCCTTGTATATGGTGCCGAGGCTGTCATCCCAACTGACACTGAGTTCGACTCACCTCGGGTCACCATCGCTTGCTCGGGAACGGGGTACCCCAGACTTGCCTGCCTCTGACCGCGGGCGTGGCTCAAGGGGTGGCCCAAAGACGACACATCTTCATCAAGACAAGCTCAAGACCCTCGAGGGGCAAGCCTCATGGCGGGCGACGTGAAGCCTCCTCGAGAACGGCCTCGTCAGGCTGGCTCGCGAGGAGGCCGGAGAGATCAAGGCGGAGTGCGTCACGAGGTGCCCATGACGCAAGCCATGATGACCAAAGGGCGCGGGCGAAGCGCCAGACGGCGCCAGCCCACCTTGATGTCCTCGTTTCCTCTTTGGTGCAACGAGGCAAGCGCATAGCGAGAGCATCAAGCAAAGGTAGCCATTTGATTGCAACAAGACCAAGACCAACACAACGGCGGGAAGGAGGTCATCGTGGAGCCCAAGCCGGGCGTCATCGTCGAGAGCCTTTCGCAGCGACGACCAACTTTAGTCAGGATAAGTGTACTAGATGTTCCCTTCAAATGGCCAATTGTTGGCACCCTTCCCGCTCAATATTTGGGAAGAGGCCTTTGGCCTTTGCCTATAAATAGGACTAGCCTCCCACAGGGTAGAGGATCCCAAAAAGGGAGAAACGAGCTAGAGGTGGATCTTGAATCCAGAGAGAGAGAGGCGACCGAACTCCCCTAGCAGTTCGTTGCCGGCCAAGAACAGACCCTCGCGAGAGGCTCTTCTTCCTTGTATTGTTCATCATCAGCCTCGAGGCAATCCACCACACCACACCTTTGGAGTAGGGTATTACACCACAATGATGGCCCGAACCAGTATAAACATTGTGTCCCTTGTGTTGCTCTTTGTGTAGTTTAGATCTTTGCGAGGCGACAAGGTGCAGGTGGGTAGGGGGTGAGATCTCCGCATGCACCCCAGAGTTCGAACCTAGAGGGTCTGCCAGAACCCGAAATCCGACATTTGGTGCGCCAGGTAGGGGTGCGTCGGAATCCGCCTTATGACGCTTCGCGCCCCGTCGCATCATCATCATCATGTCCGGTGGGAAACCCTGATCCCTGGGCGGCCTGGCATGCCCACGCAGAGCCGCTTCGCCCGGGCGACCCATGCCCAGTAGCTCGCGGCGGCCCTTGAGCGCTGCGGGCAGCGACGCGGTCGGCAACGATTGCTCTCACGCTGGCAAGCGCGGTCGGCGGCGAGGCCTCGAACCATGCGGCAGCGGCGCCGTACATGACGGGGAGCAGGGGAGAACTCAAGGCGGCGCCCACGGTGGCCCGAAAGCTCTGCAATGCAGGCTGCTGAGGGCGGCAGCGTCTTTGGGCGGGTGGCGGAGCTCTGGCTTCGCCCGCGCCGATGGCTTACCCCTTCGCACCCAACCGCCACCTCAGGTCCAGGCGGCCACGCGGAGGCCCCACGCACGCCCACGCAGCTCAAGCGGACTCCAAGGCCACTCCAACGCCAACAGGCCATCGGCACGGGCTAGCAGCGCAACTGCCTCCACCCCGGCCAGCGAAGGAGGACTCACCGCGGCCCACGGCCCCAGTGGGCCACCGCGCTACCACCCCAAGGTGGGCGCCTCAAGCAGGGCTGCATGGCACACGGGGCACTACGGTGAAGCATTTGGGGTGGCAGCCCCGGAAGAATACGTGCCCCACATGATGGATCAAGGGCACGCGCAGGAGGACAAACACGGCTCGCTCCTCGGCCCAAGCTGGGGGCCGAGGCACCAAGCCGAGCTCTTCCAGGGAGCCCCGGGAAAGCCACGATCATGGTCACGGAGGCAATGATTATCGGGTACCGCTTAATTCCTCGAGGAGCAGTATACACTAACCATGGATCGCAGGAGGTACAGGTCGTCCGTGACGGACGGCTGCCCCTAATTCCGCGATTTCCTACCCCTCGGGGAGGAGGGCACGGGGGCTGCAAGAGAAGGGGCAGATCCGGCATCACCACAGCGGCGTTGAACAAGGCGTCCCTCGGGAGGTAGGCCATCTGGCGGGAGGTGCCTCGGGGCCTACCCCGGCCGAGAGGACACATGGTCGTCGAGGAACATTGGCGACCGCTCTACCCATCGGCGGCGTCCTCGGTCTCCGGCCGTCGTCGATGGCACTAGAGTGTGGTGCATGGCGGGGCCCTCGTCTGGCGATATGAAGCAAGGCCGGTACATGCGGAAGAAGGCCCGATGCACTGTGAAGCTTCGCCGCCCGTGACACTCTCCGCGTAATAATGAGTGGGGCTGTACACGCCCGGAGTCTCAGGAGTGCCGGCCTCAGCCACGGGCTCCCTCGAGCCGATGGCAGCACTTAGCTCCGTGCTGGTGAGAAGACATCCAAGACTAGACTAGGCGCCGGACGCGGCTTTTTATGCTTTTCTTCCTTTTCCCCTTGGCTGTCGCTTTTTCCCCCGTTTGGATTTAAGTTGGATTTGAGCTTGCGATTTGCGTGTGTTCGGGGAAGGGGTGTTTAGTCTCGTTCGAGCAATCTCTCGCGTTCTGGTTACCACTCTGTCTCAGCTGCCTCCCCTCGTGAGCCCCTCACGAGCCGGGCCAGGCCTAGCACGCGCGTAAACCGGACCGCCATCACCGCGCCCTCTCAAGAGGTTCTCACCACAGGTTCAATGGGATCGTACAGGGAGCACACGGAGCGCCACAGCCCTCCGCAGGCTATCTCGGGGCCCACGCGGGTTGAAGGTAAACAAGCCAGCCAGCTCGTCGCAAGGCCAGCCACTTGGCGCAGGCGTACGGGTGATATCGCATCTACTAATCGCGCTAACTGCAAGTTTTTTACACGAGGCTCCCCCTCCCAAAATGCTCTTACAACCTTCAGGTCCAAGCCCGAACTACATGCATGCGGGATAAGAAAGCGAGGCTGACACGGCAGTCAATCGGACAAATCCCCCAATGCATCCTCGAGGTCACCTCCACGAATCGTCGTGGCGTCGTTGGCCTCGCCATCGCCCTCCGCGTCGCCCGTCCCGGCTGACGTCGGGGCCGTTCACCACGCCCGCCTTCATCGGCCGCTACGACCACGCCGTCGTCGTTAGTAGTGAAAGGCCCCGACGAGGGCATCCACATTGTCTTCCACCTAATGTCGCCAGGTCGTCCCCGGACGGCCTGGGATGCTGGGGCAATGGCGTGACATCAAAGTGAAGTTGGGATCCATGTCACGAAGATGGCGAAGAAGCGAGAAAACGCGCCGAGCAGGGCACGACTCCTCTCCTCCACCAACCTGTTGGCTCTGCCCGACCGCACTTCCAGCTGCGTCACCACATCCGTGAAGAACTGGAGGTTGCCAGCATAGTTAATTGCATGAGGCTCGCCAACGGCCGCCTCGCAGATGTTGCCCAAGGCCGTGTTAGCTCTTTCCAGGAGCGTGCGGAGCATAGGGCCATGCTCGTGCTCCAGGATCTTCCGCTAGCGTATCTCGTCCTCGTTCCGCGTGGCGCAACCCGCGTCCACCGCTGGCGTAGAAGAAGCACCTCGGCGGGAGGAAGTCAGCTCCTCTGCGCCCACGCCAAAAGGGCTGACCGGGAAGCGTCGACCGCGCATCTCTTCATCGGCTTGGCCCTCAGGGCGGCGGTCCTGCCTTCCGCTTCGGCCCTGATCAACCCCAGCCTCTCCTCGAACTCGCGCTCGAGGTTCAAGCGGGCCACCACCACCCGGCGATCAATCTCTTCCGGGACTCGGGCCTCCCGCGCTGCGACATCATTCTCCGCCCGCGTCACCAAGCGCTCCCTCATCTCCAGCTGCTCGAGATCGTGGGCGCGCTCCGCAGCTTCCAGCGTCAGTGCCTCCTCACGTCTACGGACCTCCTTTGGTCGACCGAAGCCCCCTTCGCCAGCGCAAGGGCCGTCTCACGCAGCTCCACCTGCTGCTCCAGGAATTGCTCCGGGCACAGGCTTCGCGCCCGCTCCTCCGCCCGCCTCACGCCGCCCGGTCAGCCTCGAAGCCTCCTCGGCGGGCCCGAGAGCAGGCCTCCCGTGAGGCCGCCACACCTCGGCTTTCTCATTGTCAAGGTCACGCTGGTGGCGCAGCGCAAGCAGCCACCTTCAGTGGCGCCTCTCTTGACTAGGCGCAAGCCCTCGGCTTCAAGAAAGTGCGTCTTCGTCGGCAGAAACTCTGCACCAAGCTGGCTCAACTGCGTCAGGCGCCCTCTGGAGAAACCCTTGGTGAAGGAGCACGCAGCTCCTGGGCGGCGCTCAGGCACATCTTCCAGCGCGATCCTCTGCCCCGGTGTGTGGGGGGCGCTGAATCAGCACTCCCCTCGGCAGGGGGGCTGGTGTCCTTGCGATGGCGGACCACGCCTCACCCGAGAAGCCCGGCCTAGAGGCAGCTCGTCCCAAAGGAAGCATGAAGGGCCGACCTCAGCCAATCGCCGTCCCACGACCAATTCGAAGAGCCCAAGGTAGGCTGGGTATACCCGGTAGGCTCGCATGAAGGAGGGTCGCGAGGTGCGCCCAGAACCATGATGCGCCATGCAGGATAGCTCACCTCTCAGGCCGGCCTCACCACAAGGGCGGTGCTTGAGCTCGGGCGGCAGGGGACGGTGGAAGAAGGCGAGGCACGGGGCGGCTCCTGACCATCTCCGTGAGCTCGGCGGGAAGGGCCTGTGAGGCGGATCGGAGCTCAGAAGCTTAGCGGAAAAATAAGGAACTAGGAAAGGGGAAGGCTTACTCATCAATGAGAAATACTTCCTGGCGCTGGCGGGAGGCAAGGGTAATCATCACCCAAGGCCTCTCTTCTCTTCCGGAGAGCCTCGAAGTCCAAGCGGAAGCGGCCAGAGCTTCGGCGCAGGGGTCAGCTGCGAGGAAGAAAGCACCAAGGTGACCAGCGTCCCGGGCGTCGTCTGGCCCGCGCCACGGTTGTCTCACCAAGAAGGGGTAGCCGGGGCCTCACAGGGCTCTGCCACAGGAGCCGCAGACGCTGACTCAACGCCAACCCGGCCCAGCGGTCACGGGCCTCGAGGCTGCCGCCTCAGGGAGTGCAGTTCGGCGTCGCCATCCAGCGGAGGCCCCCTCGGCCCAGTGGCTCTTGCCTCCTGCTCCATTGCTTTCGAGGAAGGGCCGCCCGTGGGCAGCTGGAAGTCTGATCCACCACGGCGGGTTCTCCACGAGGTCCCGTGAGGCCTGGGAAGTGCAGCCCCCATTCGTCAAGCTGGGCATCTGCTTCACGAAATCACCCATGTTCGAGCAAAGTCTGATGAGAGCACCTTGCGGCGGATCTTGCCAGGGAAGAGGTCCCGGTCGGGATCATGAGAACCTTCCTCGACGCCGGGCGTCGGTTCCTCCTCTGGAGCCTCATGCAGTCCTCACGCCCTTGAAGCCCACATCCGGAGGGAATGGCGCTGAGAGAGGCAATGCGGTATAGGAGGAACTCATTCCACCACCTTGGCGCCCGTCACGCAGCGCTATCAAGTCTGCTGAGAAGCGATGCCAGACGAAGACGAGCCGGGGGCTCGTGAGCGTCTCCTGGCCCCAGCCCGAATTGGGGATAGCGGGCAATGTTGGTTCCGAGAGCAGGGGGCTGGGCACCCCGACATCCACATACAGCCACCGCTCACGGAACCCCAACGCGGGTGGAGGAAGGCTGAAATCAATCCACTAAAGCAGCTGCTTACAGTGGCGACAATGAAGCTCACGCACCTCGAGCATTGGGTGGGGTTGATGAAAGCAAAGAGAAGAGTGGTGCAGCAAAAGAAGGCAATCGAAGGAGGGATGCCCATCATCGCCTCGCGGAGACAAAAGGCCCAGCAAGCAAGCAGAGTAATGGATTGGGACCCAAATGCATCATATGGATCTGGTAATGGGAAAGCACAGCGTTGAAGAAATTGGAAAAGGGGAACCAGCCCGCCCACAGAACATCTGGCGGCAGGGACCTCGGTGACTATTACATCAATGGAGAAGTGAGACGCCGGGCCAGACCGTGCGTCCTCCCGCACTCTTTGAAGATAGTGGCGAGGCAGAGCTGACCTTGTCCAAGCCTTCTCGGTTGAGTATGATCGACGATCGGCCAGCAGGAGCCGTCAATGACGGCATGACGAGTATGAGCACCTGAGCTTTCCCATTCCCTTCTTCGCTTTCTGAGCTATGGCGACAGCAAGGGGAGGATTGGAGATTGGATTGGAAGGCGAGGCCGGAGCTCGAGAGGAGGAAGCGATGGGAGAGTCGGCGGGAAGAAGAGGATGGCTGTGTGCAACCACAGGTCCGTCTAGTTTAGGCGCAAAATAAGGAGGCACGGGGGAACAGGGACACCCACGTCCAATCAACCGCCACGCGGCGCCCGAGGCCGCAGGCTGTTAGGGCCCGTGGCGCTTCGCACTTGCCCCTTCGCTTCTCTGCTAAGCCAAGTCCAGGCGCGCCTTGGGCCCGGGGGCTACTGGCCGGCGATGCAGGAGCAGGGGGTACCCAGACTTGCTGCACTGCGACTGCGGCGTGGCTCAAGGGTGGCTCAAAGACGGCCCATCTTCATCGGCACAAGCTCAAGACCCTCGCGAGGCCAAGCCTCATGGGGGCGGGGCGATAGGGAAGCCTCCTCAGAGGCACTGACCTCGTCGGGCTGGCTCGCGAGGAGGCGGAGAGATCAAGGCAGGGGTACCTCACGAGGTGCCCATGAAGCAACCATGACTGACCAAGGGCGCCAGGCGCCCGACCAGCCATTAATGTCCTCATTTCCTCTTTGGTGCAAGGAGGCAAGCGCCGAAAGTAGAGCATCAAGCAAGGCAGCCATTTTGGTGCAACAAGACCAAGACCAACACAACGTGGCAGGGAAGGAGGTCATCGTGGAGCCCAAGCAGTTCATCGTCGAGCCTGCAGCGAGGACCAACTTTAGTCAGGATAAGTGTACTAGATGTTCCCCTTCAAAATGGCCAATTGTTGGCGCCCTTCCCGCTCAATATTTGGGAAGAGGCCCAGGGCCTTTGCCTATAAATAGGACTAGCCTCCCACAGGGTAGAGGGATCCCAAAAAAGGAGAACAGAGCTAGAGGTGGATCTTGAATCCAGAGAGAGAGAGCGCACGAACTCCCCTAGAAGTTAATCGGCGCCGGCCAAGAAACAGAGACCCTCATGAGGCTCTTCTTCCTTGTATTGTTCATCATCAGCCCTGAGACAATCCACCACACCACACACTAGAGTAGGGTATTACACCACAATGGTGGCCCGAACCAGTATAAACATTGTGTCCCTTGTGTTGCTCTTTGTGTAGTTTAGATCTTTGCGAGGCGACGAGGTGCAGGTAGGTAGGGGGTGAGATCTCCGCGTGCACCCCAGAGTTCGAACCTAGAGGATCTGACGGAACCCGAAATCCGACAACCATCTACACGAAGGCGGAGGCCAAGGAAGCACGAGAAGACGTCGTCGACCTGCTGGAAGAAGGCCGGCTGTTAGCCCTCGGCCGGTCCGCCATCTAACAGCAGGGTTTACGCCGCTACCATAGCCGGAAGGTCAAGCGAAGATCCTTCCAAGAGGGTGATCTTGTGCTCCGGCTGATCCAGCGAACAGCCGGCCAAACAAGCTCTCGGCCTTGGGAAGGCCCCTTCGTCATTAGCAAGGCCTTAGGCAACGACTCCTACTACTTGATCGTGGCGCTTGAAGCCAAAGGCACGCCAAGAGAGATGATTCGGCAAGGAGTCGAATGACCATGGAACGCCAATCTCCTCGAAGATTTTACGGTTAAAATGCAGTATGTACCACGCTACCTTTTGTACAAAGTAACGAGACAAGCCCCCAGGAACACTCGGAGGACTACCCTCTTTATCTATGAATGATGCGTATCATGCCTATGATTATGTTACTACATTTGTTTTCTCGTCCATACGGGTTCGACCGTCGGCCCGGGGACTTATTTGAGTTATATCCAAGTTCTACCCTGATAGGACAAGTAGTGTGCGGCACCCAAGCCCTCTCTCTTGTCGAAAGTTGCAGCTCGAAGAATCGATTGTCTCGGCTGGCAATAGCCAAAGGTGAAAGGATGCCCGCATGAAAAGCGGCTGGGACTAACGAACTTAACTAACACAAGCCGCCTCCCACCCACCAACCCGGCTGTCGAGCAACCGGCTTCCCTTGCACCTTCACGGTAGTCTAAGAAAGCAGTGACTTGTCCTCCCAGCGGCCCAAGCCTTCCCCAGCCACGCATCGCAGAGCAAGCATTTGTCCGGGAAGCGGCGACCAAGGAGGGCGGCAAAGGAAACAGCCAAGCGGATGAAACGCTTAAGTATGAGCGGAAGCCAAGCCCATGCATAATTATATTTACACAAAGGCCTTGAAAGGCCAGCATTCAACATAGTTTGAATACACCCTGATGGAGGTGGAACCATAAATTTAATAAAATTGTTTAAAGAGTAACGAAAGGTGAAAGCAAAGACAGCGGATCAGGCCAAGGAGCAACAAAGTCGGGCAGGTTAATTGGAGACGGCGGTAATGCTGGTTGGAGGAGTGGCAGTGGCGAGGTCTCGGCATGATCGTCACCTTCAGGAAGGCGGACGCTTGTACGCCTCGTTCTTCGGAGGCACGATCAAGCTGAGGTTGACCGGTCGTCAACCCGCCCGTCTGGCGCGATGTCTTCACCATCCTCCCCTCTTCCTCTTCGCCCTCGTCATTGGAAGCGATCTCCTCGCCGAGTCTTCACCTTCGCCGGGTTCAGCTCGAACCACTCCTCCGGCTAAGCGGCGCGTCATCATTTACCTCGAGGGGGAAAAGGCACCGGTATTAGCAGGTGTGTCGCCGATCGCCGAGGCGCTAGATGATAGCCCGCGCCTCCAGCTCCTCGTCGGCCTCCCGCCGCCAGTGCTCAGGGGCCGACCAAGTTCAGCCCAGGATACCAAGCTTCAGACGAACTCTAGCGCTCGCCCTAGCGCCCGGATCGGGCTGCGAGAGGCCTTCCAGTCGGCGGCCGAACTACCTCCAGCCAGTCGGCGGTCCAACCGGGGTGCGGGGAACCACCTCGCGCCGGGCGGAGGCGGCCAGCCCTTGCGCCCCGACGCTAAAGACAATGAGCGAGCACGGTGAGCGGCTGCATTGCGAGCTTGAATCGCCGTGGCTGCTCCTCAAGTGATCGGCCGGCATCCGGTGCAATCTCAACCCCGGCCTGCCGTCGTGCATTGCGGTGGGCCTCGATGGCTTGGTTGGCAGCAACGGAGTAACCAGGAAAGTAATCTGCACAAAGAAGAAAGAAGTAGCACAAAGTCAGAAGACAAATCAGATGACAGGGGGCAAGCAAAGGGGCGAAAGAAGGGCGGCCTACACGTCAATCAAATCTTCAATCCGTCCATAGCCTTCGCTCGGCGCTTGCCTCGCCTAGGCCCAACTTCGCCGCCTCGGTCTCATATTCGGCTTTGAGGGCGGCCTGCTGTCTGCGCCGTCTTGAGGCCGCCTTATGGCTCTCCTCCTGGTCGGCGGTTTCTTGGCCAAGCGATCACGTTCTTGAGCCATAAGGCGTTGCACTTTCGGCTTCCTGGCGTAAGGGTGGTGCAGGCCCCACCTAGCTGCTCCCTCAAGTCGGCATTGGCCCCTCAGATATGAAGAAGAAGAAGAAGAAAAAAGCAATAAGGAAGAAGTCGGAAAGATCGACCCGACTACTCAGCGATTGGCCCGAATCTGGGGACTACACCGATGGAGTCTTGTTGGCGCACCACATGAGATAAAAATAAAGCACTTACTCCGGCTCTCGGTCATATCAGCGGTCTTCTGGTTCATCTCACGGGCACGGGAGTTGAAAGCAGCAGCGTGGAGGTTGTGATATTCCTGCAAATGGGGCGGAGATCACGAATAAGAACAAGACAACAATCGAAGTCTACTAAGAAGTTCCAAACCGCTGCTCGGCGGCCCGACTCGAGAACTTCAGGGGACTACACCCGGTGGAGTACTGACGCCACTTACGTAAGAAATCAAGAGCAATCGGCCAGCGGGAGGCTCACCCGAATGGCCGTCAGCGTCGCAAGAAGAAACTCTTGTGTATCTTTGCTTCAGCGGCGGCACAGGCTGAAGCGATTCACGGACATCTGCGCCGCCACATTAAACCGCAGACGTACCGCGCTTGGCAGCGTCCACCCGAGGCGATGGCGCTGGCGCTGCGTCTCCAGATCACAGGCGGCGAGCTGAAGCCGCACGCTTTTCTGCGGCTCCGGCGCCGAAGTCGCCTTCCCCGCACGCCGACGAGACGGCGACATGACCACAAGATCCTCCCTCGCAGTTGGCTCGCCTCCAACCGGCTGCTCAGGCGACACGTCAGGCCGGCCGCCTTGGCCCGTTCCAGTCGGTGATGACGGTGTCGCCTCCCCTTCCAGGACTACTGCGTCGCCCTCCTCCCTCTCCATCGCCGGTCGGTCGCGGCAGTTTCCTCAGCCGGAGGCACGAATGCTCGGGGCCACGCAGTGCGAAGGGGACGATGAGCTGCGGAGGCTGACTATGCATGGCCTCCGCCCGCCT
Organism: Aegilops bicornis; assembly: GCA_021605145.1. Classification (NCBI taxonomy): domain Eukaryota; kingdom Viridiplantae; phylum Streptophyta; class Magnoliopsida; order Poales; family Poaceae; genus Aegilops; species Aegilops bicornis. Next base: position 9,262,465 of record CM038673.1, read on the forward strand.
TCTCATGACCTTGCCTCCCTTGAGCATTGGCCGATCGTTTGGCTGCCTCCCTTGACTCCTCAAGTCGTCTCTGAGCCACCACGGAGGCGGCCGCCCTCTGCTCCTCCGCCTCCCGCTCCTCCCGCGCGTTACTGCTCGTCTCCACTAGGAGATGGCGCGAGGATCTCGCGGCGGGCACTGCTGAACCCTCCCGCTTGCTCCAACTATGGGAGGCGGCGGGGAGCCCCGCTTCGAGGCGGGCCCTGTTTGATAAGTCAAGGAAAAGGCTTAGAAAGAATATCAAGCTTGAAAAGAAAAAAAGAAAGGCGTGAGAAAATCGACACTTACGCTTGAAACACGCTTTCTTGCTGCACCACCTTGCGGAAGCCAGGCTGCCTTCAGCGGACGCCTCGTCCCTCTTAGTCGCCCGCCCTTGAACCCTTGAGCCTCTTGACCGACTGCCAAGAGGGCCCCATGGCGGCAGCGTTTCTGCATAGCGCCACCACGGCAGCGCGGCGAGATGAGCCAGCGCCTTGATGATCGGATGCTGCGGCTAACGGCGGAATAACCGGCCTGCGTCGTCACCCTTGATCCTCGGCGGCCCGAGCTCGGAGCCGCTGTATCACCGCCTCCCCTACGGCGTCGCCGTCTGGGCGTACCACCAAGTCGGGATCATCCAAGTCGTCAAATCGCGCGCTCGAGAATGAACGGCGCTCCACCCCTCATGGCTCCGGCCGCGGTTGAAGAGGGCTCTGCTAAAAACAAGCCCGGTGATCAAGAGTGGGCCATTATGAACTTCGGCAACAAGAAAGAAGAAAAGAAGGAAGCTTTGAAGGCGGAGAGTTGGCGCGAAATCACGGCTCCTTGCCGAACCGCCACTCCTCGGTGATGAGCTTGCGGTTGGCGATATAATTTACCATGTAAGATACCTTGTCATGAGGCATCTCCTTGGTGCTTAGGCGATTTGGGTTGGCTTGACCGCTCATCGGCAAATCATATGAGGCGGCCTTGGAGTGGGAGCACCAGGCGCTCCTGAAGGCAGCGATCAGGTCGGCCCAGTCCAGGCCTTCCAATTGGACCATCACCGGAGGCTGTGCGGCAGCGGCGTGACCGAAAACGGTGACTGGCTCGGTGCAGGACCATGAAGGCCGCCTCGGTGAAGCGGGCGGCTATGTAAGCCAGCAGATTGGCGAAGTCGCCTTGCGGGCGGCAGCTCTTCCACGTAGAAGTAAGATTTTTGCGAGCTTCACCGATTTGGATCAACGCGATGGGCGGAAGCGGATGTCGCTACTTTCGATCTCCGCCTGCGGCGATGAAAGGCACCAAATAGAAACACGCCCGCGACGGCGGTGCTTGCCGAGCTTGGGCTGGAAGAATTCCCCGAGTTCGAGGGTGGGAAGGGCGCCGTAAAGGCAACCGCGCGAGTGGCGAGCCGACAAAACATCACCGTGTTTGGAAGTAAGGTGGTGCGGTGGAGATGGTAGAACTCAAGAAAAGCGGCGGAAGAATCCGCTTCGCCCGGCGAAACCGGCGCCACGCGAAGCGGTCTGCAGCGAAAGATTACCCGCTTTCGTCCTCCTCCGGCGCGGTGAGATCTCCTTCTGGCCTTGAGCGGACTCCGCACAAAATCCGTGCACAGCAACACGCCTCGTCTTGCGGAGGAAATCGGCGTGGTCCTAAGTGGGCGTTGGAGCCATCGAGAGCTAGACAGCACCATAAGGATGGAGAGCTGACGGAAAAGCGCGGCGGCGGGCGCGTAGCGATTCAGCGGCAAAGCTTCTGGCGCACCAAGAAGATTGGCGGAAGAGGCGGCGTGGCGGCGAGAGCTGCGGCGGCGGAGAGGAGAGGGAAAGGAAGAAAATGGCGGAGAAGCGAAGGCGGCGTCTGCTGCGCTCCCCTCCTCCCCTACTTATAGCCTTGTGCGGCCAAGCCCGGCAATGGCGTGAGGGACATGGGATGTATGTGCCCACTCCCCATGCCCCGCATTATTGCGCCTTAGGAAGGCGTCTACTTGCCGTCGGAGGCGGCGGCCCTTCGAGCCCTGAAGAAGATGCACACTTGGGCCAAGGCGAGGTGGCGGGCCGGTGCATGTGGCGTCCGTCGTCTTGGCGATGGGCTGTGAGCCCTTCCGGCCGAGGGTGCCATGTGGCACCGCAGTGACAGCGGTCAGCCTTCCGCGCTTTGGCTCATACGCCATGGTGGCTCCGCCTTGGACTTCAAAACCTCCCAAAGACGGCACGCCTAATCAAAGTTGGCTCCTAGCTGCCGGCTCCTCAAGATAGGAAGCTAATTGAGCTTCTCGTCCTCCCTTCAGCCTCGAAGCCCAACCGGCTCCGGGGACTACTGTCGGAGTAAATGACCACGGGTAGCCTAGCCGGCTCCCCTTGGCTCTTCAGAAAAATTACAGGCCGATCGAGCCTTCAAGCACCCTAGGCATAGGGCCGCCTACCCCTGGTGGGCTGTCTCTCAGGCCGACTACGGAGGCTGACCCACTAAACCCTCATGAAGAAAGCCACGGAGGGCCGACTCCAAGAAGCCACCACCTGAAGGCCGACTCAAGAAGCGGGCGGCTGCCCCAGAGGGTGAGCCAAGATCGTACCCTCAAACTCTGCACCCACATACTTGCAGCGATGAGGCAGGCGTGGCTAAAGTGAAGCATGCCTCCCACGAATCCCGGAGCATGCATGGCCTAAGTGCGCCATACGGGGCAGCCATCACCCGTCTGGCCCTTGTGCAGCACGCTTCGCCATGTTGACCATAACGTCACCCACGACAAGCTGCTCAAGACGGCTCGCGGCGGTGGGCCTCGGTCGAGAGGCGCCCGAGGCGGCAGGCCTCCCCAGTCGGCACAGGATGTGGCCCGGCTCCCAGCGGCCCGGCTTGCTCCCTCCCTCGAAGGAGGTGCCCGTTAAGGAGACAAGGCGAGGTAAGACTACGGTGAGAGCCCGCCCGGTGGCCAGCTGCTGTAGCCATGCTTACCTACGACAAAGCCCTAAATCGTCAAGAGTGAAACCTTGATTAACCAGCCCGACAAGACCCAGGCGGTGGGACCAGCTTGTCGACGGAGGCCGGCCAGTGAGGACCCACCGGTCAGGCGGGCCCGGCTGACGGCGGAGAAAGCTGAACATAGACTTGACGGCTAGGGCCACGCCCGGTTGGATTACCATTGTACCCACAGGGGTAGGCCTATAAAACCCCGGGGGAACCCATGCAAAGGGTTGATCTCTTAGAGTTTTAGACACTACATCGAGGGAGAAAGAAAGCTAGCCTTTCTCTTCTTCTTCCTCTCGTAGAACAGCTCAAGGAGCCTCTTGTAGCCACTTGTTGATCTAGTGATCATGCGGAGACCCAGCAGGCAGCGATAGGAGTATTCTCTCTCCGGAGAGCTCGAAGCTGGGTAAGATCCGCCCGGCATGCATGTCTTCGCCTCATCCGTTTCGGGCACCAGGCGATGTCTTATTGGCTCCCACAATGATAAGCCACCCGTTGGCATATGTCGCACCTACCACCCGACACTTAGCCCATTTCTAAGAGCAATCCGCGGTGTTCTCTAGTAGCACCGAGCGATTATTGCAGATGATTAGCTCACGCAAGATTGGAAGGGAGTTAACCACTGCGGGATGCACAAATCACGGAGAGGAGTGCGTTTTGCAGCACTTGTCGGCTTGATGGACCCGCAGCATCATGGTGGGAGAATATCACAGCCACTCACCCAGAGACAACATCACATGTGACCCGGTTTATTGAGCTATTCATACTTGCCTTATGTATCAGCAGGAGCTATGGCCATGAAGAAGCGCGAATTTCACAACTTGCGCCAGCCAGTATGTGGATGATTTTAGTAAGTGAGCACATTATGCCCCTGATGACGTTGCTACGGATGTAGCTAAGCAGGAGAAGTTTCTGGAAGGACTGAATGATGAGCTGAGCATGGAGTTGATGGTGGCAACCTTCAACAACTACCAGGAGTTGGTAGATAGAGCTCTCATGATTGAAGGAAGGCTGCAGATTGACAACCACAAGAGGAAGTATGGACAAGGGAAATACAATTGGGGCTCAATGAGAGACCCGTTTTACCCCGAACTTGCGAGGAACCCTTCAACATAACCATGGAGGACACAATCACAATGGAGGAAGTTCGCACAACCATAGTGGCCCCAAGAATGGGAATGATAATAGAGGAAGCAACGGACAGAACCGTTCCAACCCAGCAACGCCCGCCAAGAAGGATTTAAGTCACATTACTTGTTTCAAGTGTGGGGAGAATGGATATTATGCCACGGAGTGTTCTGAAGCAAAGAATGGAGATGGCAATGGAAGCTCTGGGAAGAATCCCAAGCCTTTCAACAGGGACAAGTGAACCACGTTAGTGTGGAGGAGGTTGAGCGCAACAGATGCACGAATAATAGGTAAGTTTTTGGTTAAGTCATTTACTGCAATCGTTCTTTTTGATACTGGTGCATCGCATTCATACATATCAAGGGGATTTGTGGATAGATTTAAATTGCCAACCCAAGCCCTTAGATCACCCATGTTACTAACCTCGCCAGGAGCTGAGTATATGGATAGTCTATGGTGTGATCGGTTACCATTAAGGATTGGTAACTACGTGTTCCCCTCAGATCTAATAGTATTGGAGTCACAAGGACTGGATGTGATATTAGGCATGGATTGGTTATCGAAGTATGGAGGGAACATTGATGGCGCACCAAAGGAGTCAATTTTGCTTACCACCCAGAAGGAAGAAGGATTAAGTATGTATCCAAGACGTGCGAAGAGGACTCAGATGAATTCCTATCGAGGAGTTATACAGAGAGGAAGTACCAGTGGTGAAGGATTTCCCCGATGTATTTCCAGAAGAGTTGCCAGGCATGCCACCGGATAGAGACATTGAGTTTTTGATTGAGCTTTTTCCAGGCACAAGGCCAATATCTAAGAGACCGTACAGGATGCCCGCAACGTATTTGGAGGAAATTCAGAAGCAGATTAAGGAGTTACTGGATAAAGGCTATATTCCCCCAAGTTCATCACCTTGGGGATCACCAGTGCTTCTAGTGGAGAAGAAGGATGGATCGTTGAGGATGGTTGTTGATTAACGTGGATTGAATGAAGTGACAATCAAGAACAAATACCCACTGCCGATGATCAATGATCTGTTTGACCAGTTGCAAGGAGCTAAAGTATTTTCCAAGATCGATCTGCGATCCGGATACCACCAGCTGAAGATTCGAGAGCAGGATATACCCAAGACAGCTTTTACCACAAGGTATGGGCTATATGAGTATCTGATTTATGTCATTTGGATGACTAACGCAGCCTTCCTATTTCATGAACATGATGAACAAGGTGTTTATGGAGTTTTTTGGATAAGTTAAATCGTGGTGTTCATTGATGATATTCTGTTCTACTCGAAGAATGAAGAGGAGCATAAAGGAACATTTCGCGTTTGGTACCAGGGAAGCTTCGAGAGAACATCGGTTATATGCCAAATTCAGAGAGTGTGAGTTTTGGCTGAAGGAAGTTGGATTCCTCGGGACATGTTATATCCGGAGAAGGAATAGCAATAGACCCCTACGAAGGTTGTCACTTTGTGACAAATTGGGAAGCACCCACGTAAGTTGGGGAGATCCGAGTTTTCTTGGACTCGCGAGGATACTACGGAGGTTCATTGAGAATTTCTCGAAGATTGCAAAGCCCATGACAGAGTTGTTGAAGAAGGACACCAAGTTCAAATGTCTTTGAGGAATGTGAGGCCAGTTTTCGGAGTTGAAGAAACGCTTGGTTACTGACTCCAGTGTTGATTCTGCCAGATCAGCGCAAGGATTATCAAGTGTATTGCGACGCTTCTCGTCGAGGACTTGGAGCAGTGCTTATGCAGGAGGGAAGAGTTGTTTCATATGCCTCACGACAGCTTAAACCCCATGAGTTGAATTATGCGACTACGATTTGGAGTTAGCGGCCCGTAGTGCATCGTTGAACACTTGGAGACACTTTCTCACGGAAACCATTGTGAGGTGTACCACGGATCACAAGAGTTTGAAGTATATCTTTACACAGAAGGAGTTGAATCTCAGGCAGAGGAGATGGTTGGAACTCATCAAGGACTATGATATGAGATTACATTATCATCCCGGAAAGGCTAATGTAGTAGCTGATGCGTTGAGTCATAAGAGCCATGTCAACACACTCATGACCGGAGAGTTACCCCAGGAGTTAGCAGAGGATCTTCGTGAGCTATGTTAGGAGATAGTTCCGAGAGGCTATGTAGCAGCATTGGAAATTCAGTCTACTTTGATGGATACGATCAGAGAAGCTCAGAAGACTGACAAAGAGATTGCCGAGATAAATGAAAGGATGAGCAAAGGAAGGCTAAAGGATTTCATGAGGATGAACACGATACCTTTATGGTTTGAGGACCGCGTTTATGTGCCCAATGACCAGGAGATCGGGAAGTTGATTCTGGAGGCCCATGATTGGTCAGATTCGATTCACCCAGAAATACCAAGATGTATATGGATTTGAAGGACGCTTTCTAGTGGATCGGAATGAAGAAGGATATTGTGGAGTATGTAGCAGTTTGTGATGTATGTCGGGAGAGTGAAAGCGAGCATGAACCCATTTGGATTATTACGCCCATTGCCGATACCGAATAGAAGTGGGATAAGCTATACATTGACTTTATCACGGGATTGCCAAGGACCTGCGTTCGCTATGACTCGATATGGGTTGTAGTCGATTGTTTGACGAAGGTAGCTCATTTCACATCAGTGAAGACCACTTACACTAGTGCTAAGTTGGCAAAGATATACATGACCGGGATCTTATGTCTGCATGGAGTTCCGAGGACCATTGTATCAGACAGAGTAACCCAGTTTACCTCAAAGTTCTGGAATGAGTTGCATGTGACTTTGGGTACCAGGGCTAGAGTTGATCAACCTTTCATCCACGAGCAGGATGGATGCACCGAGAGAGTCAATCTCAGATTACTGGAGGACATGTTGAGAGCTTGTGTGCTAGATTATGGATCTAGTTGGGACGACAATTTGCCATATGCAGAGTTCTATTACAATAACAACTATCAAGCCAGTTTGAAGATGGCCCCTTTTGAAGCCTTGTACGGAAGGAGGTGCAGGACATCGTTGTTGTGGGATGAAGTAGGAGACCGTCAGTTGTTTGGACCATACTTGATTAAAGAGTCTGAAGAGAAGGTTAAGCTGATTAGCGATAGACTCAAGGTAGCCAGTCTAGAAGCGGAAGAGCTATGCGGATTCTAAGCATGAGGAGACAGTTTACAAAGTTGGAGACAGAGTGTATCTTAGTGTGTCCCCACTTTGAGGAGTTAAGCGATTTGGAGTTAAGGGAAAGTTAGCACCACGTTTTGTGGGACCATACAAAGTTTTGGAACGTATGGGAGAAGTTGCTTACAAGTTGGAGTTGCCCGAAGGATTGTCAGGAGTTCACGATGTGTTCCACGTTTCCCAGTTGAAGAAGTGCCACGCAGAGATGGCTGACATCCCTCTAAGAGATACAGTGCCACTGGAAGCGATTAAGTTGGATAGCGATTTGACTTACGAAGAGAAACCAGTGAAGATTCTCGAGTTTGCCAGCCAAGTCACATGCAGTAAGGTTATCAAGTTCTGCAAAGTTTAGTGGAGCCACCATACCGAGGATGAAGCCACCTGGGAACGAGAGGAAGATCTACGGAAGGACCACCTACACCTATTTTCTAGCCAACTCGAATCTCGAGGGCGAGATTCATCTTAAGGCGGGTAGGTTTGTAACATCCCAAATTTTCAATTTGGAATGTTATACATTAGATCATTATTGCATATCATATTTTATTGCATTTTGAGTTGATCCTAGAAATTCTACGCAACTCAAGGACCAATGGAGAGAGTTGGGGATTTCGTTATTTTCATATTTGAGTTTTCTCAAATTTTGAAAAGAGGATCGTTTGATTTTAATTATTTTCTCTTTGAATATTTTCTTCTATGAAAAATAACATAGAGGGGATAAAATGACTTTCCCAAAATAAAGAAATATTGGAGATTTAATATTAAAATCAAATAAGAATTTTATTTGGAGTTTTATCGCTATTTAATTTGAATTAGGAAAATATGCATTTTTCAAAATTGCATTAGAGGCACAAATAAATGTTCACCTTGTCCGCTATATTTTTAGAGGACGTGGAAAATTTATTTCAGGATTTTTGGAGTCCGTTTAGTATTTCTTTTATTTGTTTTTTCTACACAAGGAATTATTAAAAAAAGTTACGAGCCTCTTAGGGCGTGGTCCGGCTAGGACTCTGGCCAACCCGGCCTTATAAGCTTGGTGGCCCGACCCCCCCTGAACCCTCGCCCCCCGCCCCGCCCCGCCTTGATCCGCGCCGCCACCGCTGGTCGTGGTTCTATGTCTGACAGTAGAATGGGGGGGGGGGGGGTAGGAATGGAGAGGCAAGAACCAAGCGATGGAGTAGTTGTATACGCAAAATGTTTACGAGTTAAGGCCCTTATCGGAATAAATAAAAGCCCTCGTCTCGGGCCTGGGCGCATGATCATGTATTATGTGCGTATAAGTTCTGAGAGTGCGAACCCTTTACACTAACGAGGGGGTGGCTTATATGAGTTACTTGAGACCCTCCAAATTTCTCGATTATGCAGGGATTAAAAATTACATTAAGACCAGGGGAGTTCTGTAACGCCCACATAAAGTGCTATGATGACCATAAAAGCTACTTAATGACCGACCGTTTGTGTGCAGACCGACTTTAGATCTCTGGCGGTCAAGTGGATTTGGCTTCATGGTCGAGTGTCTTCAAGTCCGGCGAGTGGAACCCTTCCAGGTCGACTGAAAGGTGGTTTCTTCTAGAGATGTCCTTGGGGAGGGTATCTTGGACAGGTCCATGACCCTACCTAGGTACATGTATTTATCATTAGCCCCCGAATGGATCGAGGTTTGAGTGGGGAAGGAGTTGAACATACTTCCGACCCATTTTTGTGCTGCGAGTGTGTCTTGTTTTGGATCAATGAACTTAGGTGATGGCACCAACTTATTTTCAATCGCCTTTCATCCATTCTCTCTGTATCCGTCGAGTGAATTTCTTTACTTGGAGAACTCCGAATGATGTGCGGAGGGAAATCTTCCGTCTGACGATTTGCTCTGTGTGGCATGGATTTAGCGGGATTCAATTTACAGGCGGCGGGCGGAGGAAGCGCAGTAATGTCGGATGGGATAAGGCAGGGCGCCTCGATCTCCGTGCCACCTTTTTTTCGCCATATCACGCCTGTATTGTTGCGGATTTGACAGGATCGCCCGGCCTACAAGTCCACCAAAGCAACCTCATATAAGGCCCAGACGGGGTTTTAAACAAGGCGCTCTCATTTCTCCTCTCTTCCTCAAACTTATCTCCCACATTCGCCTCCATCTCGATTATCGCTGCTCAGGCGCTTTTCGCCGGCAATGATGGTGAAGAAAGAAAACGGCGGCTCGAGCTGGGCGAAGAAAGAAAGCGACAGCGGCGAAAGGAAGGGCGACGATCGGGGTGGATCTCGTCGAGGCCGGCCCGCCGCAGCTGGATCCGAGGCTGGATCCGCTCGATGATTCGTCAAGCGGATCTTGGCGACATAGCCAATGGAGGACTGATCCCCCATGGATCGGGCGCGGCTCCGGGGAAGGAGTCTGAGCCCGCGGCTGAGGAGGGTGAGGTCGTTCTCTTAGCCACTCTTGATGACCGTGGGTTTTCTTGCCACCTCATCCTTTCTTTCGGGATTTCTCGAATTTCTTTGGGCGCGCAACTCCACCACTTCACACCCAACACCATCGATGTACCTCGCTGCTTTTGTGTCTTTGTGAGAGAATTTCTTGGGTTGTCGGGCCTCATTGGGGTCTTTTCAAGCACATTTTCACTGTCGCTTCCCGACGGTGAAAAAAGGCCAATCCAGTGACAAGAGAACACAAGTGATTCAGATGTGTGGGGGTCTTAGGGTTCGGATGAGGGGAAAAAGTGCTTTTCGGCCATGATCCTTCCCCGCGGTCCGTGGATGGCGGTCGACCTGGTATTCTTGCAAAGACCAATAGCGCCATAAGGCCGATCATTGACCGGACTTCCCCCTTTTTCTATGGACCGAGTGAGGAAGCCTTCCTCTTTGAAGGTGATCCCGGAGGAGAAGGCGCAGGTTAAGGTGTTGGTCGAGCGTGTAGTCCAGCTTATCCGTGACGGGGTCACCGGCATGGATCTCTTGGAGGTCTTCCTTCACGACAGCATATCCAAATGCTTCAATATCGAGATCATCCGATGTGGATGTATTCTCGCACCGAGGGACACCACTCGGATCCACCCGGAAGGAGGTCGAGGAGGCCACGCGGAGAGGTGGCTCGCCATCATCGGGAACAAGGACAACCCAGCCCTCGAGGCCGGGAGGATTCCTCCATCGACCAATCATATGAAGTGAGCAAGGTCTGATTCTGCATCTCCCATCGTGGACTTTGTTTTCTTTTATTACCGCTTAAAATCAGTCGATCGACTTTTGTCTTGTTCGTTGTCTTCCGAGGCTACCAGAGATGTACTCGATGCCCAGCAGGCGCAAGAACAGGTCGAGGAAGAGGAGGCGAGCGGTGGTGAAAGTCGGGGAGGAGGCAATCGATGGCGAGGGGATGAAGATGACGATGGCTCTGGTGAAGAGGAGGAGGAGGAAGTCGACCCTCCTCGCACGGAGAGGCGATCCAAACTCACCCATGACCCCGCTTGATCGGCGTGAGCAAGCGACCGTGCAGGGATTGAAGGGCCGACGAAATGCCCTCGACGACCTCTCCGGCCGACTGGGAAAAGTGCCAAGCATCCCCTAGCCAAGGCCATCAAAGCCGTCGAAGGCCCCGCTTAAGATGAGAATTGCCATTCCCACCATTTCCGAGATGCTTGATGTAGAACTGCGTTTCTCGTTTAGCATGGACAAACTCTTGGTCGACTCGGCTATGACTGATTTCGACATCCGTAGTAGTCTTTGCTACCTCCGAGACCTCAGCCAGAACGAAGACTAGGAAATGGAAGATGCTGCCACCTCCAACCCGTTATGATATCTGTAGTTTCGCTTTTTGGTCGATTGGATCTTCATTTTTAACTTTGAATCTTCTTTGTAGCCCCACCTCATGTCATTGATCTCCTGATGATGGCGATGGCGCATATGTGAGCCGAGGAGGAATAAAAGGCACCTGCTTTGGCAAGACTGCTCAGGTTGTATCGGTGCACGAGACGCTTAGTTCATGAGGGTGGCTTAACATCACCGGACTGTGTCCTTATTTGTCTGCATTGAAGCTCGACCTTCGTCGTCGATTGCTGATCCGCCTCCCCTTTCACCACACACCACGTCCCCAGAGGACCAAGGCGAGTCTTGCTAAGGAGGCTATACGTCAGGCAGGGATCATGATGGAGCAGGTGAAGGCGATCCGGGAAGCTAGCCAAGTGGCCTACGATGCTAGCTCAGCTCTTCAGAGCAACGTCCATGTTAGTTGGTCACCGCTTGTTCTGTTAGGATATGGTATCTGAAAACTCTTCTTCCGAAGATCTTTGTATCTGTACACCCACTGGGTGTGTCGATTAAATTTTTGGATTGGTGGGGGCACACTGAGTGCACCCACTGGGTGTAGTCCCCGAGACTATGGTGGACTGCTAGCAGTCGACTGTAGTCTTTATACTTTGAATTTATTTGCTAACTTCTTCACTCGGTCTGGTCGGACCATGTCGAATGGAATCTTGGAACGGTGGGGAATGCTGAGTGCACCCAGCTTGGTGTAGTCCCCGAGACTATGGTCGATCACGGCCGATCGACTAAAGTCTGAAGAACCCTCTTTTTTAGATCATGATGAGATGGTACGATGGCTGGCAAGCGCGATTAGCTTATTTAAGTCATAACCCTTTCTTTGTCGCTTTCACGATCGTTGATCGGACCCGAAGTCGCAGAGAACCCAGTGGGGGCACGCTGAGTGCACCCACTAGGTGTAGTCCCCGAGACTACGGTTGAATATTTTGATTCAGCTGTAGTCTTAGAAATGTTACGATTTTTCTCTTAGTTAGTCGGACGCAACCTATCTTTTGATGTCCTGGGTCGACCCTTCATAGAAATCCTGCGAGCTTGTGGCTCGCTATCTTGAATTGGAAAATAACAGATCCAAATGACCTTGACTTTCGAAGCTTGCTCAGGAGAACTTGCGAAGCGAGAGGCGAAGCAAAAAGGTATGGCTAGTGAGAACTTGCGATTGTCTTTATCTTTCTGCCCATTCTAATCCTCGATCTCATTGTCATTTTGCAAATAAAATGGAGGAGGCTCAAGAAGAAGAAGGACCATGACCTTGCCGAGGAGTGCGGAAAGGCGGCTTTGGACAAAACAAAGCTTCACGGAAGAAAAAGCGGCTTCGATCGATGAAACTTGAAGAGGAGAACGCTAATCTGAAAGTTGCTTTCGGACTGACCAACAAGGAGGTCACCGATCAAGAATGACAAGATAGCTACGAGTGACAAGGCTAATGACTGGCGGGGAAGAAGAACGATCTGGAGGTTTATCTAGGAGGGCTCGCCCAGAAGTTACTCATCATGCTTGAAGGTAATCTCTTCCATCTGACTGACTTGTTATCACCGACTCATCATAGAACCGTTAGCTTAAACTCGAGTTGTGTTTACAGAATTCTACGGAATCTTGAGGAGGAGGAGAACGGTCGAGTGGAGACAAACTTGGACCCTATTAACTCTCACGTGAAGGATGAAGCCGCTTATGAACGTGCTCCGGCGGAGTCTCGTGGTTGCCGGTGGTGGACTACCTCGCTCGTGAAGGTTGCGGTGTCGCGAATCGACCACGACACTCCGCCGTGCAAGGCGCTTGAAATGACCTCGAAGTCTTTAATGACTCAATCAGATAACGTTCAAAGTCGAGTGCGAGGAATGGAAAAACTCTTCCGCCAGTGCGGTGCGATGTTACTCTCACATCCTGGTCCGTGGTTCACTTCGCAAAGACGCCAGAGGACAACTCGCATCCATCAAAGTGGCCAATACCAAGAAGCACGACTTCCAACCTTTCATGGAGACTTTCATTCTGCTGCCACCGGATTCTTGTGGAATTGGCCTGGACCAAGGTTTGTCGCGCCTTCGGTCCTCCTCCACCGAGGAGTAAAAACTTCTGCTTCATCTTAAATTTGCCTCGGAATGCCGAGTGGTTTTGTAACCGATAAACTTTTTAGAGGCTTGGCGCCAGCACTTCTAATCAATCGTAGGATGTTTTCCGAACTTGGCTTATCATTGAATATGCTTTCATTTGCCTTCGAGCAAACTTTGTTCTTCACTTTCGGATATACTTGCTTGAGATGCACTCTGTCGGTGGAAAATCCACGACCGCACTTCATCGTTTTTGCGTGTAGGAATGGAGCACTGATTGCAGGCTTCGACCATGGCCTCGTCTTGCGGATCAGGATGGAGCATGACGTTGTACTTGTGGACGAATCTCAAGGAGAAAGGTAGCCGTCGACCTGCACCTCGTCGTCCTTATGCGGATTGGAATGGAGCGACGCGTTGTACTTTGGCGCGAGTTCAAGGAAGAAGGTAATCCTTGCACCTCGTCGTCCTTCGCGGATCGGAATGGAGTACGTTGTACTTGTGGCGAACTCGAAGGGAGAAGGGTAGCAGTCGACCTGCACCTAAATGCACGTCCTCGTGGACTGTAATGGAGGCGCACGTTGTACTTGTGGCGCAGCTCAAGGAGAAGATGTGATCGACACCTGGCACCTCGTGATCTTGTGGGATCTAATTGATTTCATACTTTAGGCGAGCACCTCGGATCAAGCGGCTAAGCCTCCGAGTGGGGGTGTTGTCTCCCACTCGGTAGGATTTTTAAATACTTAGGCGAGTCTTGCCTTGCAGCTAAGCCTTCGAAAGTGGGAGTGATTTTTTAAACTTAGAGTACTTGGGCTGCGGCTAAGCCTCCGAGTGGGAGGCTGGCTCACCACTTTCGGTGGGATTTTTCAAACTTAGGCGAGTACTTGGACTGCAGCTAAGCCTCCAAGTGGGAGGCTCCTCACCACTTTCGGTGAGGATTTTAAACACTTAGGTGAGTACTTGGACTCGGCTAAGCCCCCGAGTGGGAGGCCTGGCTCACCACTCTGTGAGGATTTTAAACACTTAGGCGAGTACTTGATGCGCAGCTAAGCCCCGAGTGGGAGGCTGGCTCCAACACTGGTAGGATTTTCAAGTACTTACGCTAAACGGATTCGGCTTAAGCCCCGAGTGGGAGGCTGGCTCACCACTCGAGAGGGATTTTTTACAAACTTAAGTAAAGCGAATTGTGCTAAGCCACCCACCGGGGTTTCTCATGTAAACAAAAAGTAATAACAATCACCGGAAAATTATAACATTCTTGTCTTCGATAAACAAACTACATAGGTACTTTTATTACATCTCATCCGAGTGAGTACTTAAGTATAAAAGGCGGCTGAGCAGCTCCATCGTTCCAAGCTCGTGGCTCAAATCAATCGCAATCGACATTGTAAAGATGGTACGCCCCATTGTGGAGAACTTTGGTGACGGCGATGAAGGGCCTTCCCAAGCAGGGAGCAAGTTTGTGTAGCCTTCACGATCCACTCGGAGGACCAAGTCTCCTTCTTGAAAGGCTCGACTCTTCACATTTCTCGGCATGGAATCGATGCAAGTCTTGGCTGATAAATAGTCAACCTGATCGGGGCCATCTCTCTTTCCTCTTCTAGGAGGTCGATTGCGTCCCCGCCTAGCTTGTTACGCTTCATCTTGAATAGAGTTCGACTCGGGGTGCATTGTGAAGCAAGTCACTCGGCGAGAACAGCTACTCCATATACCGAAAAGAATGGAGTTTGTCCATTCGACCGATTAGGTGTGGTCCTCAATCCGCAAAGAACTGATGGAAGTTCACGACCCATGCACCATGAGATGCTTGAGATCGCTGCGATCGATCGGGGTTTCAGCCCTTTGAGAATTAGACCTGCTTGCTCGTTCGGCTTGTCCATTCATTTGGGGTGAGCAACTGAAGCGTAATCGACTCGCGTGCCTTGAGAGGCGCAAAAGGCTTTGAACTTGTCAGAATCAAAGTTCGAGCCATTATCAGTGATGATGCTATGCGGAACTCCATATCCGAATATCAACTCTCTGACGAAACTGATAGCAGTGCAAGCATCAAGATTCTTGATAGGCTTAGCTTCAATCCACTTGGTGAACTTGTCGACTGCCACCAGTACATGGGTGAAGCCACTCCTGCCAGTTCTCAGTGGTCCAACCATAACCAATCCCCAAACAGCGAAGGGCCTGACGAGTGGAATGGTCTTCAAGGCTGAGGCGGGTTTGTGTGACATATTGGAATAGAACTGACATCCTTCACACTTGTCGACAATTTCCTTCGCCATTTCATTTGCTCTTGGCCAAGAAAATCCCGCTTCGGTATGCTTTAGCCACAATGGTCCGGAGAGGACGATGATGACCACAGGTCCCTCGAGTGGATATCGTCAAGAATTATCTGACCTTCTTACGGTGTTATACATTTACGGCTGACTCGGTCGGCGCTTTCTCCTGCATTAACCGTCCCTTGATCACGATAAAAGGCCTTGGATCGGCGGACAATCTGTCGAGCCTCTTCTTCGTTCTCCGGGAGCTCTTTCCTTAGGATATACGCGATGTAACGGCCTTTGTCGGTTGGGAGTGATGACCAAAACTTCCATCATCGGTCGATCACATCTGGGACCTCAACTTGATCGGATCGGTGACACTTTTTGGCTGCGGGGCTTCTTCGATGTAAGGATCCTCTTGAACTGATGGTGTGTGGATGTGCTCCAAAAAGAAATTACTGGGAATGACTTCTCTCTTGGACCCTATTTTTGCCAAATCATCAGCAGCTTGATTTTTCAGTCGGGGTATATGATGAAGCTCTAACCCCTCAAATTTCTTCTCTAGCTTTCTCACTGCATTGCAGTAACCAGTCATGGCTGGACTTCTGACGTCCCACTCCTTCATCACTTGATTAACCACGGATCTCGAGTCGCCATAGACCATGAGGCGATTTGGACGCCGAAAGTGAAATGGCCATCATAACCCATACAAAAGTGCTTCATATTACGCTTCATTGTTGGAGGAATCAAAGTGGATCCGGAGCACATATCTCGAGCTTATCTCCTCGGGGAAACCAACACTACTCAAAGACACGTAACCATTCAGCATCTTAGAACCATCAAAGAACATGGTCCAGTGCTCCGAGTGAACTTGAGTCGTGTCAGGACCCCGATCCCAAGTCACATCGACCTAGCCGGTAACACCTCATATCACTTTGCGGCCTCACGCACGGTATTCCCACGGGTGTCGCCTTACCATGGCCCGGGACCGTTTGCGCCTTTTGGCTCACGTATATGATGGTGTCGCTAGTATCCACATGACAAAGAACCCGGCCGACATGGCTGATCGTGAACCCAAAGCGGCGCTAACCTATAGGGGACAGGCATACATGAATCACATCGAGCATGCTCGGTCATCAACGTGATATATTCGGGCTGTAGCACTGGCTAACAGGACTCCGGTAACTGGGCTGTAGCAGGCTAGGCGGACTCCGAATACCACGGCGTGACATTTCCCGAAGGAACAGACATAGGAACGAAGTGAAACACATGCCGCCAATCAAGTGTCCAAGCGGTAATCTTGGGCTAGCAGGACTCGGTGAACCGGGCTGTAGCGGACTACTATCGCTCGTAAGCACGAGACTACATTTCCCCATATGAGAGGCTGCCAAGGATAAACAACTAGTTTGTCAGATCCCACTCATACCAAGCATTTCAATAATACACGCAATATGCCGATATGAGTAAATACAACAAGGCATCACAACAAAACTCTACAACTCAAAGTACTTTATTTAAGAGGCTTCGAGGAGCCATACATAACATATCCATACAGGTAGGGGTCACATGACCCAACACTCAAGTCATACAAGCATACAAGCACATGCGGAAGCAAACTAGTGCGAATCTGAGACTCTAGAAAGAAAGAAAGCTTGTTGGAGCCTTTCTATCTACAATGGCCCTTCACAGGACCACCACCTGGGTGGCTAGTTCACTCGTCGAAGTCGAGATCTACATAGAATCCATCGGAGGGGCGGTGTCACCCTCCTAAAAACATTAATTAAGCAAACATGAGCATGCGGAGGTACTAAAGAAGTCTTCTACAGTAATCCTATCATACATGCACATTCTCAAGAAGGTGGTGGAGTTATTTGACAAGCCAGCTTTGACACTTGGCTAAGCTATCCTACGTGACACCACTTGTAAGCAATTTAGCCGCTGCGAGTCCACTAATCACCATCACAATACTCCACCGTGGATCCTCTCTCGTCATCCCACGAGAGGGCCATCCATGATACTCACACTTATCTTGAGGCTTTTAGTAGTATCCATTTACTTGTCTATGAACTGATATAGGCAACCCAGAAGTCCTTCTCCGTGGACACGGCTATTCGAATAGATCATATTAAAACCCCGTAGGGTGTACTTCTTCACACACGCTCTCACCACTTACACGCCGTTTACCGCGACATGTACTCGGCAACCTTCAAGCGGAAGCCCAGCGTGGGTGTCGGCCACGCCTACCTAAACACTCAAGTACCTAGTCCGGGTTTATCGCCTATTCGGGTTCCATCCGCAGAGTCGGCCGAGGTTTCCATACAGCCCGAACGATGTGTGCGGGGTTCCCGAGATACCAAAGCGGACACTCGGTACATCGGGCCACGTGCTCACCGCTAACACAACCCACCCCTAAGGTCACCGGCAATGCGGCCCCCACCATGCTACAAACACGAAACTACTTGCAACTCCGGACTAAGAACAAGGGTGGTTAAGAAGCGAGAGGGTCCATTGGTTTTGGGCCCAATGCGTGGTAGTAACTATTTCATGGATCACAAACACAGATCTCAGTTCTTAGGATCGGCTTCAATGAAACAACCCACCATGTACTCCTACATGGCCTCTCATCGATACCTTTACCAAAACGTGTTCAACACTTTCACTCTCGAACCAACACAACCTTTCACTCCGGCTTCATCATCCCGATGAGCCAGACACTGACACAACTCTAAGCATAGCAAGCATAGCATGGTAGGAATCACAAACATGGCTCAATCAACTCCTACACATACTAGTGGGTTTCATCTAATTCTTGTGGCAATGACAGGTCATGCAAAGGAAGTGGGTTCAACTACCGCATGACACAACAGATTTGAATCGCGTTGTCTTAATGCGATAAAACAAGAGCGAAGCGAGAACATGGGTTTGTATCGGAATGATCAATGGGTTGCTTGCACGATGGAATGGTGGTAGAGTAATGCCCTTCAGATGGATAGTCGAGATTATCCTCAAGGCGAGAACCTATCACTTAAAAGCATACCGAAAGTAAACACACATGACAATATGCAACAATATGATGCATGCTATGACATGGCAATATGGATGTGGGTTGGCCTAATGCAAGCTAAAACAAGAAGGGATGAACCCATTTGAATCAAAGATTCAAATGCTAGCTCATTTGAAATAGCCCTAAAGGTGCATTATCTTATTCTGGTTAAACAGCAAGTTTAACTTGTTTTAACATGTCATGAAACCTGTACCAATGGATAGAATGGATTTTTCTGATCATTTTTCATATATAAATCTTTGCATTTGGAGTTACTGATTAAAAAGTTATGAACAATTGAAGTTTGAATTATATTACGGAATTTCCTATATTAGAATAAATCCGAAATTAAATTATTAAATCGACCATGCGACAAAGATGACGCTGTGGTCAACGGAGACGTCCGTGTCAAACCTGATAGTGGGTCCAGGGTGTCGGGGTAATTAGTTTAACTAATGTTTAATTAAAACTAAACCTATTTAGTTAAAGGTTTGGCCCCATCATCATTGACTCACCTGAGTCAACCAGGCCCACTGCGTGGTCAAAGTCCACGTCGGCTGCACTGGCTGCCCAGCCGCCATGAGCCCAACGCGGCGGAAGTGCGTTTGGCCATTTTGCGACCAAAGCGAGCCATGAGAGGAGCTATGGGTGGCTGGGAACATGCCGCAGCCCACCGGTGGAGCTCGGTTGGGGTCGGGGTGGCTTGAGTCGGCCACGGCTGACGACCTAGGCGTCACGGAGTTCGGCCGAAGACGAACTTGGGGGCTAGAGAATTCGGTGAGGTGCGGGAAGTGCATAGTTAGACCCCATGGGGTGCGGTGGAGTGTGATGGACACCAAGAGGTGGCGGAGGGTGGCCGGCTGCACGTGACACGAGCTCCATGCACAAGGGAAAGGGGTGAGCTCCGTTCGGTGGCTACACTGCTCGAGAGCGAGAGATAAAGGGAAGTGGAGGTAGAAGGGCTCACGGGCAACTCGCAGAAACACTCGTTGAGGACGGGGACGAGCCGGAGCGACGACGGCGTTGAAGGGGATCTCCGGCGACGGTGGACTCGGTCGAGGCGGTGGGGTGGACTCAGTTCTCACTTGAGCGGTGGGCTCGGCTAGCTCGGGGTAGTTGAGAGCCATGTGAGCTCTGGACAAGATGAGGAGGGGCACGCAGGCGTGGGAGCGCTTGATTCTGGGCGACATGGCATGGGCGTGGCGTCGGCCAAGGCGTAGGGAGCGCGAAAGAGAGAAGCCGGAGGAGAGGAGGTGTCGGGGTTGGGAGAGAGAGGAGGTGATCCCGCTTGGTGGCGAGAGAGGAGCGGCGTGAGGCGGCAACCAGTCGTGGCACCATGCGCGGTGCTTCGCCGCCGAAAGCACTGGGTTGCCCGCCTGCTCGGGCCGAGCCAAGAAGCCTGCTGCGCTGTCAGAGGCTGGGCTTACAGTGGGCCTGGTAGGTGGCGCCGTGTAAGTTCTTTCCTATTTTATCTTTTCTATTTTTCTGCAACTTTGTGGAGTTTTAAAAATACCAAAACAGTTTTAAAATTCACCAAAATGCTCCCGGTCCATTGTTGAAATATTTCCAACATGAAACATTTTGGTTTGGCAACATTTGGACATTTGAAATATTTTATATAATTTGAAATGCTCTAGTTCAAATACTAATGATTTAATTCCAAGACCTTTGGATGACTCTAGAAAATGATGCACCACTTTTGACATAGGCTCTGAACCAAAGCAAAGATGATGAGCATTTTGAAGGGCATTTCGTGTTCATTGAAATAATTTTTAGTAAACCCTAGTTGAATTAAGGGGGGTTACGGGGTTTCTCGTCTTCCCCATTTCAAATTCAAATGAAATTTAAACATGATGCACACCCTAATGCATGGTCTAGCTAGGATGTGACAACTCACCCCACTCAAAAGAATCTCGTCCGAGATTTAGGATCTATGCTTGAAAAAGGTGGGATACTCAAGTCGAGACGATCCTCCCTTTCCCAAGTTGCTTCTTGCTCGGAATGGTTTGACCATTGAACCTTTAGAAACTTGATATTACGGCGACGTCCGAAAGTGGTACGCTCGGCTTGGATCGAGAATACTGACGGGATATTCTCGATAGGTGAGGTTATCTTGGAGATCAAGCGTTGCGTGGTCCACTCCACGGATAGGATCCGAGAAGCAACGCTGAGTTGGGAAACGTGGAAGACATCATGGACTCTGGAAAGATGCGAGGTAGTTCCAATTGGTAGGCAACTTCTCCTCGCTTGGCAAGAATGCGAAAGGGTCCAATGTAACGAGGAGCCAACTTGCCTTTTGATACCGAATCGATGGGTTCCCTTCAAAGGAGTAACCCGGAGGTAAGCCTTCGCCAATTTCATAAGCCATAGGCTTATGCTTGCGGTCATATTGGCTCTTTTGACGAGATTGGGCTGTTTTCAATTTCTCACGAATAACGCGAACCTGCTCTTCCGCTTCCTCGAATCATATCCGCCAAAGAGTTGTCTCTCCCGGTTTTGACCAGTTAAGAGTATGCTCGACATTTCATTCATAAAGAACTTCGAAAGGAGCTTTGCCCAAGCTGGCTTGATAGCTATTGTTATAAGCGAACTCGGCGAATGGAAGGCATTTCTCCCAATTCATGCCGAAAGAGATGATGAAGCTCAAGCATATCCTCTAGGATTTGATTGACTCGTTCTACTTGACCACTTGATTGAGGATGGAAGGCGGTGCTAAAGGAGAGACGAGTTCCCATAGCATTTGGAAACTTTCCCAAAATCGAGAGGTGAAGAGACTTCCACGGTCCGAGTTAATCTCTAATGGAACACCATGAAGAGACACTATTCGAGAGATGTACAAATCAGCTAGGCGGCTAGCGGTTATACTCGCGAAGCGGGTAGGAAGTGGGCTACTTTGGAAAGACGCATCAACGACAACGAAGATAGCATTATTCCCTCTCTTGGTCCTCGGAAACCCGGTAATGAAATCCATACCGATTTTATCCCATTTCCATTCAAGAATTTCCAAAGGTTGAAGGGTACCAAGCAGGCCGTTGATGCTCTGCTTTAACTCGACGATGACGCCGCAATTAGCAATGTATTGAGCGATTTCTCTCTTCATCCTAGTCCACCAAAACCTCTGGCGTAGGTCTTGATACATTTTAGTACTACCGGGATGAATGGTGAGAAGAGAGTCATGAGCTTCCTTAAGGATCAATCGCCTCAGGTTGTGCACCTTGGGGACCACTAGACGGTCTCCAAAGAACACGACACCTTGTTCATCAATGGAGAAACAATCTGCGACTCCTTTCTTGATGTTTCTCCCGATCACGGGAGATTCCGGATCTACCTTACGTGCTTTGATGATCTGATCCGTATAGGTAGGTTTCGCCACCGTGGTGGAAAGGAATCCTCGAGGAACAATGTGGAGATTAAGCTTACGAAATTCCTCGTGGAGAAATGGTTGACTTTGTTGTAACATCAGATTGTTACAATAAGATTTGCGACTTAGTGCGTCAGCCATGACATTGGCTTTGCCTGGGGTGTAAGATATTCCTAAGTCGTAATCTGTAATCAACTCGACCCAACGTCTTTGCCTGAGATTCAAATCCGGTTGGGTGAAGATGTATTTCAGACTTTGGTGATCGGTGTAGATTTACATAGCGATTACCAAGGAGGTAATGTCGCCAGGTTTTTAGTGCATGGACCACCGCCGCAAGCTTTCTCTAGATCGTGTGTGGGGTAGTTATCCTCATGTGGACGCGAATCGCCGAGAAGCGTAGGCAATCACATGACGATCTTGCATGAGTATGCAACCTAGTCCTTGCCGCGAGGCGTCACAATAGATAATAAAGTCCTTAGAAAAATCTGGTGGAACAAGTACGGGAGCAGATGTCAGGCGTCTTTTCAGTTCCTAAAAGCTGAACTTCGCCTTGTATGGCCCATTCGAACCTTTTATCTTTCTTGAGGAGTTCGGTTAGAGGTTTAGCAACTTTAGAGAAATTCTCGTGAAAGCGGGCGGCAATAGCTCGCTAAACCGAGGAAACTCCGAACTTGCTTGACCGATTCGGTGGAGTCCATCAAGGACGTCTTGAATTCGCTTCGGGATTGACAAAGCAATGCCCTTACCGGAGATTACATGGCCTAGATAGGTCACTTCTGGTAACCAGAATTCACACTTAGAGAATTTGGCGTAAAGGCGGTGCTCTCGAAGTTTCATCAATACTAGCCGTAGATGTTCGGCATGTTCCTCCTCATTCTTGGAGTAGATGAGTATATCATCGAGGTATACCACGCATTTAATTTATCCAAATACTCCATGAAGATCGAGTTCATTAACCGAGAGAAGGTGGGCTTTGGAGCATTGGTTAAACGAAGGACATGACGGTGTACTCGTCTTGGCCATAACGAGTAACAAAGGCCGCTTTTAGGAATGTCCTCGTTCTTGATTTTGATTTGATGGTAGCCCAACCTCAAATCCATCTTGGAAATATCGAGGATCCAAATGAGCTGATCATACAGATCGTTGATCCCGGGGAGGCGGATACTTGTTCTTGATAGTGACCAAATTGACAGGTCGGTAATCACAACCATCCGATCTGTACCATCCTTCTTCTTGACGAAGAGGACGGGCAAGCCCATGGAGATGAACTAGGACGGATGAAACCCTTTTGCAAGGACTCGTCGAGTTGTTTTTAAGCTCGGCTAGTTCTAGGGGTGCCATCTTATAAGGTCTTCTAGAGATTGGGACGGTTCGGGAACAAGATCTATCACGAACTCGACATCCTCGCTGTGTGGAACACTGGCAGTTCTTCTGGAAAGACATCCGGGAAATCACGGACTACCGGAATATCTTCGAGGTCTGGAAGGGGGTTGGCATTTAAGGAGTAAAGCTGGCGCTTAGACACTCGGGTTAAAACATTAACTGTCTTGCCCGAAGGATGGGTGAGTTGAACAGTTCTAGTAGAGCAATCAATCTTAGCATAATGGGCTGACATCCAGTCCATACCCAAGATGATGTTTATGTCCGAGGACTTGAGAGCTATTAGAGAAGCAAGAAAGACTAATCATCGACAAGAATTTCATTCCCATGACTTATTCTAGAGGTTTGCCATCTAGAACCAGGGTCTGAATTTCCATGGAGGTATGCATGTCACAGAATCGTGGTGTTGTGCAATCGTGCATAGCTCTCGAAATAAACGAATGAGATGCTCGATATCAAAAAGAACAGTCTTTGGATGACAATTAACAAGGAGCGCATCGAGAACGACGTTGGGATCCTCATAAGTTTCTTCAAAGGTAAACATAGTTGACGTGGGCTAATGGAAAAGGGCAACCGGTTTAGCATAGAGCACCTTTCCTGCCGGCTTGCCACGGCCAACAGACTTTCCAACTTGATCGGGGTTGTTTTGGGGACACTCCACGGATGTAGTGGCCCGTCTCTCCACACTTGAAGCAAGTTATCACATTTGGGCGTGGAGCAGCGTTAGCAGTGGGGCCTCCATAAGTCTTGGGCGGAACATACTGCTGGTTGGGGCGAGGCGCCTCAAAGGATGGCCTCGGGGTGAACCTGGGTGGTAGAGCAAAGTATTTGGAATCCAAACCCGAGCTTCGGGATCCAGAGTCGGATGAAGATCCAGAGTCACGGGCGTGTTTGCGTGAAGCTTCAAAATCGGGCCGCTTCAGCCGGCTACCGATAGCCTTATTGACTAACCGAAAAAGAGGTGCACTCATGCGTATCGAAGGTCTCGGCGTAGCTCAGGCTAAGTCCCTTGCGGAACCTTGCCTCGCTTCTTGGCGTCGGTAGACACTTCCTCGGGAGCATAACGTGCTAACTTCCCAAATTCACGGTTGTAAGCATCCAACGTCAAATTTCTACCTTGGATGACACCGCAGAATTCCTCCCTTTTGCGGTCCATGAGACCTTGCAGGATGTGATGCTCACGGAAGGCGGCACTGAATTCAGCCCAGGTTGTAATTTGTCCAACCGGACGCATAGCCTCATAATTCTCCCACCAGAGACTAGCAGGGCCTTCAAGATGATAAGCGGCAAAAGTAACCTTGTCAGCCTTAGCCACGTTGGCAGAACGCAGCTTGTGGTTGATGCTGCGAAGCCAATCATCCGCGTCGCGGGGCTCAACGGAATATTTGAACTTCGGTGGATACAGCTTGACGAAGTCATTGAGTGAAACCAAATCATTTCTTGGCTGGCGCTACGGTGTTTTGCTCAATCCGCCCAAAGAAGTTTATTGGTCTCCACGATTATTGCGTTCTCGCTTCCAAAGATAACCTCGGCCAAAGATGGCGGTTGAGGCAGATTTGCATTTCCAGCTGCGCTGGCTTCTCCTTGCTCCGGAGCAGCAGGATTGTTGCGGGTGTTGACCATCCTAGGAAACAAAGCAACGGTTTAAACCAGGATGGCAGAAATCAGCAAGGAAGTGCGGAATGTAATGGATAACACGGAATGCAAAGATGTTCATCCGTATGACATGGTAATATAAAACTGCCATATATATACCAGCGGTCATTACACACCATTCATAGTTTAGTACAAGCCTCGACGGAGTACAACTATAAGGAAAGGCGTTACATCTCACTCGGAAGCATTCCAACTCCTATACATTATTTTCTACACTTCCGGAACGATACACACTAAGTCATATTCCACAAGTCACGCGGGACGGTGGAAATACAACTATTACAACACTAGGAATACTACTACTAACTCAGGCAGCTCCATAGTAGTCCTCATAGAAGTCACCACCCAAGCCTGGAAGTGGAACATGATCATCCGGAAACAGTATTTATCCGGTGGAGCCTGTGGACCATAGGGACTCGGATGTGGCCGTGGTCCAACAAACGGCGGCAGACGAGGCCCACGAGGAGGAGTGATGCCTCCAACCTCACGCCACTCCATAAAGTCTGGCAGACCAGCCCGCACAGCGTACAAGTCCCTCATGTCCATGTATCCGGCTTGCACGGCGGTGCAAACCGAGTCGAGTAGCCAGCTGATCGAGCGGGCATTAAAGAGTTCCATACGCAAGGCCCGGTTCTCACAGTCCTTGTCTTCCAGCATCTCGGTAGTAGTGCGAAGGAGTGAGTCCTCATGGGATGCATCGTTGTACATACCCTGAAGGTAGCCATGCGCCCTGTGGAGGGATGCTTGGCATGTAGCGGAAATCGGTGTTGCCCGGCAAAGGCGGTTCGCTCGAATAATAGTCATCATAGAATAGGCTGCATCTTGCACGGACATTCCAATAGTGATCCCGAGCCCATAATAACAGTGAAGTGGTTCAGTAGCTCCGGGATAAGATGGATAAATCCGGACCGTGCATAGATATTGGCTTTGATTGAAATCCCTAAACTGCTCCTCGACGGTATATTCAGGATACCATCGGTAACCGGTCTCGATCATCTCCCGAACCAGCATTGCCGTGTGACCACACACGTCAATGCAACGGGTCAGACGAACCACTTGGTTCTGGGAACGGGTGGCCATCTGAAAGCACAGCCACAATGCAAAGACATTAGAATTTCTAGGGAAAATTGGGCAGCATAACATCTGTAAATGCTCAAAATCAGATTTGAGACATTCAAAATCAGATTGCAAAACCACTCAACAACATCATATCAAGGTTACGGTTCAACCGATAGCATACTAAAAATTAGTAGAACTGAACTGAGGAGGTAACCAACAATCCTATAAGTTACTACGGATTAGTAACACGTGAACCTGATAGAGAGAAGAGAGCCTAGTCCTATACCCACGTAGAATGAGAAGAGGATGACTCAGATTAGAGGGCATAAGGTAAAGGAATAAAAAGAGCCTTACGTTTCCTCCCACAATCAATTCCCCTACATATAACTAAAGCATTTCTAGACTCAACATCGACCAGTTTGGCTTAGCGAACCTACAGGCAGCCCTGCTCTGATGCCAACGCAACTGTCAGGACCCGATCCCAAGTCACATCGACCTAGCCGGTAACACCTCATATCACTTTGCGGCCTCACGCACGGTATTCCCAGGTGTCGCCTTACCATGGCCCCGGGACCATTTAGCCTTTTGGCTCACGTATATGATGGTGTCGCTAGTATCCACATGACAAAGAACCCGGGCCGACATGGCTGGTCGTGGAACCCAAAGCGGCGCTAACCTATGGGGACAGGCATACATGAATCACATCGAGCATGCTCGGTCATCAACGTATATATTCGGGTCAGAAGCCTGGGCTAACAGGACTCCGGTAACCAGTATGGTGCTAAGCGGGACTCGAATACCACGCGTGACATTTCCCGAAGGGACAGGACATAGGAACGGCAAGTGAAACACATGCCCGGCCGATCAAGTGTCCAAGCGGTAATCTTGGGCTAGCGGGACTCCGGTGAACCGGGTACATGGCGGACTACTATCGCTCGTAAGCGAGACTACATTTCCCCATATGAGAGGCTGCCAAGGATAAACAACTAGTTTGTCGATCCCACTCATACCAAGCATTTCAATCATACATAATATGCCGATATGAGTAAATACAACAAGGCATCACAACAAAACTCTACAACTCAAAGTACTTTATTTAAGAGGCTCAGGAGCCATACATAACATATCCATACAGGTAGGGGTCACATGACCCAACACTCAAGTCATACAAGCATACAAGCACATGCGGAAGCAAACTAGTCTGAGTACAGACTCTAGAAAGAAAGAAAGCTTGTTGGAGCCTTTCTATCTACAATGGCCCTTCACAGGACCACCACCTGGGTGGCTAGTTCACTCGTCGAAGTCGAGATCTACATAGAATCCATCGGAGGGGGCGGTGCTGTCCTCTGAAAAACATTAATTAAGCAAACATGAGTACGGAGGTACTCAGCAAGTCTTACCACAGAATCCTATCATACATGTACATTCTCAAGAAGGTGGTGGAGTTATTTGCAGCAAGCCAGCTTTGACACTTGGCTAAGCTATCCTACGTGACACCACTTGTAAGCAATTGTCGCACACGAGTCCACTAATCACCATCACAATACTCCACCGTGGATCCTCTCTCTCGCCATCCCAATGAGAGGGCCATCCTTGATGTACTCACACTTATCTTGAGGCTTTTAGTAGTATCCATTTACTTGTCTATGAACTGATATAGGCAACCCAGAAGTCCTTCTCCGTGGGACACGGCTATTCAATAGATCATATTAAAAACCACAGGGGTGTACTTCTTCACACACGCCTCATTAACTTACTGCCGTTTACACGACATGTACTCGGCAACCTTCTGCTGAAGCCCAACGTGGGTGTCGGCCACGACCTACCTAAACACTCAAGTACCTAGTCCAGGTTTATCGCCTATTCGGGTTCCATCCAGGGAGTCGGCCGAGGTTTCCCATACAACCCCGAACGATGTGTGCAGGGTTCCCGAGATACCAAACGGGCACTTTTGCAGACCCGCGTGCCTACCGCAACACAACCCACCCCTAAGGTCGGCGTTAAATGCGGCCCCAAAGATGCTACAAACACGAAACTACTTGCAACTCCGGACTAAGAACAAGGGTGGTTAAGAAGCGAGAGGGTCCATTGGTTTCGGGCCCAATGCGTGGTAGTAACTATTTCATGGATCACAAACACAGATCTCAGTTCTTAGGATCGGCTTCAATGAAACAACCCACCATGTACTCCTACATGGCCTCTCATCGATACCTTTACCAAAACGTGTTCAACACTTCCACTCTCGAACCAACACAACCTTTCACTCCAGGTTCATCATCCCGATGAGCCAGACCTAACACAACTCTAAGCATAGCAAGCATAGCATGGTAGGAATCACAAACATGGCTCAATCAACTCCTACACATACTAGTGGGTTTCATCTAGTTACTATGGCAATGACAGGTCATGCAAAGGAAGTGGGTTCAACTACCGCATGACACACAACAGTTTGAATCGCGTTGTCTTAATGCAAGAAACAAGAGCGGAAGCGAGAACATGGGTTTGTATCGGAATGATCAATGGGTTGCTTGTTCGATGGAATGGTGGTAGGGCTGCCCTTCGGATGGATAGTCGAGATTATCCTCGGGGGCAGAACCTATCACGAAAAGCATACCGAAAGTAAACACACATGACAATATGCAACAATATGATGCATGCTATGACATGGCAATATGGATGTGGGTTGGCCTAATGCAAGCTAAAACAAGAAGGGATGAACCCATTTGAATCAATGATTCAAATGCTAGCTCATTTGAAATAGCCCTAAAGGTGCATTATCTTATTCTGGTTAAACAGCAAGGTTAACTTGTTTTAACATGCATGAAACCTGTACCAATGGATAGAATGGATTTTTCTGATCATTTTTCATATATAAATCTTTGCATTTGGAGTTACAGATTAAAAGTTATGAACAATTAAAGTTTGAATTATATTCTGGAATTTCCTATATTAGAATAAATCCAGAAATTAAATTATTGCGTCAGCCATGCGTCAAAGATGACGCCGTGGTCAACGAGACGTCCAGTCAAACGGATAAAGTGGGTCCAGGTGTCGTGGTAATTAGTTTAACTAATGTTTAATTAAAACTAAACCTATTTAGTTAAAGGTGGTCGGGCCCCATCATCATTGACTCATCGGAGTCAACCAGGGCCCACTGTGGTCAAAGTCCACGTCGGTGCACGGCGTCTAGTCAGCCGGGCGAGCCAATGACGCTGCCGTAAGTGCGTTTGGCCAGTGCGGCGACCAAACGAGCCGCGGAGGGTGGCTATGGGTAGCTGGGAACATGCCGCAGCTACTGGTGGAGTTGGTTGGGGTCGGGGTGGCCGGAGTCGGCGCCGGCGACGACCTAGGCGGCCGCCGGAGTTTGGCCGAAGACGAACTT
Organism: Aegilops bicornis; assembly: GCA_021605145.1. Lineage (NCBI taxonomy): Eukaryota > Viridiplantae > Streptophyta > Magnoliopsida > Poales > Poaceae > Aegilops > Aegilops bicornis. The sequence goes on from CM038673.1 coordinate 9,291,715, forward strand.
GGGGCTAGAGGGGTCGGTGAGGTGCGGGAAGTGCATAGTTAGACCCCATGGGGTGCGGTGAGTGTGATGGACACCAAGAGGTGGCCGGAGGGTGGCCGGGAGCACGCCGTGACGAGCTCCATGGCGGCAAGTGCGGGTGAGCTCCTTTCGGTGGCTACACCGCCGAGAGCGAGAGAGAAAGGGAAGGGAGGTAGAAGGGCTCACGGAAACTTCAGAAACACTCGCTGAGGTCGAGGACGAGCCGGAGCGGCACGTGGCGTTGAAGGGGATCTCCGGCGACGGTGGACTCGGTCGAGGTCGGTGGGGTGGACTCGGTTCACTTGAGCAGGCGGGGCTCGGCTAGCTCGGGGTAGTTGAGAGCGGCGGAGCTCCTGGACAAGATGAGGAGGGGCACGAGCGGCGGGGAGCGCGGTTACGGCGATGGTGCGGCAGCGGCGGCGTCGGCCAAGGCGAGGGAGCGCGAAAGAGAGAAGCCGGGAGGAGAGGAGGTGTCAGGGGGTTCGGGGGAGAGAGAGGAGGTGATCCCGTCGGCGAGAGGAGGGCGAGGGCGGCAATCAAAAGGTGGCACCCATGCGGTGCTCGCCTTGAAAGCACTGACTGCTGGCCGAGCCAAGCAGCTTCATTGGCCTGCTTGGCTGGGCGGCAGTGGGCGGGTAGGTGGCGCCAGGTAAGTTCTTTCCTATTTTATCTTTTTCTATTTTTCTGCAACGTTGTGGAGATTTTAAAAATACCAAAACAGTTTTAAAATTCACCAAAATGCTCCTGGTCCATTGTTGAAATATTTCCAACATGAAACATTTTGGTTTGGCAATATTTGGACATTTGAAATATTTTATATAATTTGAAATGCTCAAGTTCAAATACTAATGATTTAATTCCAAGACCTTTGGATGACCTAGAAAATGATGCACCACTTTTGACATAGGCTCTGAACCAAAGCAAAGATGATGAGCATTTTGAAGGGCATTTCAGGTTCATTGAAATAATTTTTAGTAAACCCTAGTTGAATTAAGGTGGGGGGGGGGGGGTTCTGGGGGTTTCCTGTCTTCCCCATTTCAAATTCAAATGAAATTTAAACATGATGCACACCCTAATGCATGGTCTAGCTAGGATGTGACAAGTCGGTAGTTGCTGTTCAATCCACTCGGCGATGAAATCTGCTACTGCTTGGGACTTGATGGCTTTCTTTGCCTCAAACTTGATATCAAGGGGAAGGAGTTCAATCGCCCATTTCGCCACTTTCGACCCGGTTGCATCTACATTGTGCGTAATCTCGACAATGGGGCGTTCTTGACGACTGTAATGGAATGGTCAGAGAAGTAATGAGCAACCTTCTTCGTGGTCATATAAATCCCATAAACAAGCTTCTGATAATGAGGGTATCTTTGCTTTGATGGGGTCAACACTTCAGAAAGATAATATACTGGGCGCTGAACTTTGAAGGCTTTTCCTTCTTCTTCCCGCTCGACCGTAAGTACTATACTGACGAATTGTCCTGTGGCTGCAATGTAAAGCAGCAAAGGTTCTTTGCTGATTGGGGCAGCAAGCACCGGTTGGTGGAGAGCAGAGCTTTTAGCTCGCAAACGCTGCATCAGCCTTCGGAGTCCACTCGAACTTGTCGACTTCTTCATCGATCGGTAAAGAGGCAATGCCTTTTCACCGAGACGAGAGATGAATCGACTTAAAGTGGCCCAAAGATCCAAAGAAGCTCGGACATCGCACACGCATTGCATGCGTTTCATTCGGAGTATAGTACCAACTTTTTCTGGGTTGGCGTCGATTCCTCGTTCGGAAACGAGAAAACCGAGTAACTTTCCGCCAGGAACTCCAAATGTGCACTTTGATGGATTAAGCTTGATATCATACCTCCTGAGATTGGCAAATGTTTCAGCAAGGTCATTGACAGGTCGGAACCTTTCCGTGATTTGACCACAATATCATCCATGTATGCTTCCACATTCCGACTGATTTGAGTGAGCAAACACTTCTGAATCATCCTCATGAACGTGGCTCCGGCATTCTTGAGGCCGAATGGCATTGTGACATAGCAGATGCACCCGAGTGGAGTGATGAAAGCTGTTTTGATCTCGTCGGGTCCATACAGACGGATCTGATGGTAACCGGAATAGGCGTCTAAAAAAGACAACCGCTCACATCCCGCAGTCGAGTCGAGTATTTGGTCGATACGGGGGAGAGGAAAATGATCTTTCGGGCAGGCCCGATTGATATGTTTGAAGTCGATGCACATGCGAAGTGAATTGTCGTTCTTGGGGACCATGACAACATTCGCGAGCCACTCGGAGTGGTAAATCTCTCGGATAAACTCTGCTGCCAAGAGCCGAGCCACCTCCTCGTCAATGGCTTTTCTCTTCTGGATGGCGGACCATCGAAGATGTTCCTTGACAGGTTTCACCTTTGGGTCGACTCGTAGACGATGCTCAGCCAGCCCCCTGGGAACACCCGGCATGTCAGCAGGCTTCCATGCGAAGATGTCCCAGTTCTCACGGAGGAACTGGATGAGCGCTTCTTCCTATTTGGAGTCGAGTGTCGTTGAGATATGAGTCGGAGCAGCACCGGGTCGGTCGGGTGAATGTGAATCAGCTTTGTCACACCGGACGATCAAACGCTGATTCCAGCAGGCTTCTTGGATCGCAACAAATCACTCGGATTTGCAGTCAGTATTCCCGCAGCTCTACCATCGCCATCTCGAAAGCATTGGCGATCTTTGAGCCCTTCTGAAAGCACTCTTATGCCTTTTTCTGATTGCCAGTAATGGTGATCACACCTTTGGGACCAGGCATCTTCAATTTGAGGTACACATAACATGGTCAAGCCATAAAACGTGCATAAGCTGGCCTGCCCAAAATAGCGTGATAAGCACTCTGGAAATCCACAACTTCAAACGTCAACTTTTCTTTGCGTTAATTCTTGGAATCACCAAAAACCACATCAAGAGCAATTTGGCCGAGTGACTTAGCCTTCTTTCCAGGAATGACTCCATGGAAACTCATGTTGCTGGTAGTGAGTCTGGACATCGGAATGCCCATCCCTTTCAAAGGTCTCTCAGATACAATATATTCAAAGCATCGCCACCATCCATCAAGACTTTAGTCAGTCGAGTGCCTTCGATGACTGGGTCGACCACCAAAGCTTGCCTCCCAGGGGTGGCTATGTGTGTTGGATGATCGGCCTGGTCAAATGTGATGGAAGTCTAAGACCATTTCAGATAACTGGGCGTCGCCGGAGCAACAATATTTACCTCTCGGTTTATAACTTTCAATCGACTTTTGCTTTCTACATCAGCCAAAAAAATCATCGTGGTGGAATTGACCTGGGGCTATCCATCATCACTATCTTCTTTGTCTTCAACTTTGTCCGACTCCTTCTCCTTATCTTTGGACTGTTTCCCCTGGAACTGCTGGATCAGGAGCCGACACTGTCGAGTGGTATGTTTCGGGTAAATGAATTTACCCTCTTCATCTTTCTTCGTGTGGATGTGGCACGGCAAATCCATAACGTCATTCCCTTCCTTGTCCTTAACCTTCTTAGGGTTCCAAGACCCTTTGGGTTTCCCTTTAAACTTTCCTTGAGTCACGGCCAAGGCTTCTCCAGGAGCAGCTGGCTCGGCTTTCCGCTTCTGCTTCCGACTGGAGTTTCCTGCCCCGGTTTCATGAGTGGCTGACTTGTACTTGCTACTCCGGAGCCGATCCTCTTCTTCACCATTGGCATATTTGGTGGCAATCTCCATCATTCGACTCAGGGTCATGTCTCCGGTCCGACCGAATTTCAAACTTAGTTCTCTGTTCTTAACACCTTCCTTGAAGGCACAGACTGCTTGGTGATCAGATACATTTTCTACCGTGTGATGTAAAGTGATCCACCTCTGGATCTAATCCCTCAGAGTCTCATTCGACTTTTGCACACAAGATTGCAGCTCACAACCCTGCTGGTCACTTGCAAGTTCCTTCAAATGTTACGACAAACACTGGGCAAGATCCTCCCAAGTGTAAATGCTACTGGGTGCCAACTGATTCACCCATGCTCTGGCCGAGCCCTCCAACATAAGAGGTAGGTGTTTCATGGCCATCTCATCATTGCCGCCGCCAATCTGAACAGCCACTTGGTAGTCCTCAAGCCAAGTATCAGGCTTGGACTCACCAGTGAACTTACTAACTCCAGTCGCCAACTTGAAGTTGGGAGGAATCACCACGCCCGATGGCTCTGCTTAAAACACTCGGGTCCCGAGACGTGAACTCTGCTGGGTGGGCACATCTCTGTCATGGCCTTCTCGGTGAGCTTCCGTTCGCCGACCAAACCTTGAACGATAATGGATCTCGCATCAAAGCCTGGTTCTTCTGGGTCGACGGAATCCTTCGCCCAACATTGTGTCAAGGCGTCTATCATCCTCATTGTCGAGGCGTATGATCCACCCCTTGGGGAGGGGTGGGCACTCAACGTCGATCGTTGCGATTGAATCGGTGATCATACTGCTCATGGTTCTTGTACTGGTCATCACGCCGGCCTCCACGTTCCTCACGCCTCGGGGGCGATCTTGGACTATGGGCCGACTGGACTGAATTCACAGCGACGGATTTGATGTGAATCCTATTCCGTGACTGCGATACAGCTGAACTTTGATCTCCTGCTGCCCGGAGTAAATCTCTGATCTGTAGCAAACCTCTACCAGCCTCTGACTGGGAAGGCTGAACCGATTTCGCTATCACGAACTGCGGTACGCTAGATTCTGAATCGGAGTTTGATATACGTGAGTCGGTGGTGGAAAGAGTTGATGTCGACTGGAGTCTAGAACCCGTTGCCGCGCACGCTCATCAAGTGCTCGCTGGAGGTTCTCCAGTCGAGTGCGCTCAGCCAAGTTGGCCAAGCGTGCGTCCTCTAAGGCACGAGCCTCGGGGGTTTCTCCAACGATAGGAGTGCGTAACGCATCCATGTTCCGGCGGCGAAGTTCTTCCCTCTACAGCGAAGTGAGGGGCTCGGGTTGATACTCTTCGTGGACCTGTGCCGGATCGCCTCTGCCGTCACCTCCGTCGGCGTGGGGAAAGCTGGGCGGACTGCATGGTCCATTGACCATCAGAACCTCCCCCGCTAGATCACTGTTGTCGCACTCGGATGCAATCTCTGCAGAGCCAGTCGACAGATCGAATAGGCCGTAGAGAGATTCTTCGGGCTCGATTGCCGCGACTTGGGGAGTGGCCGACTGGCGTGCCATCGCGTGTCTCACCCACCGCTGAAGCCTTGACCGACCGGAACGCTTGCGCCGGCCGGAAACAGGGACGGAGGACGACACAGCCGTCGACCGATACTGGGTCGACGGCTACCATAGGAGGATGCCGCGGATGCACACGCGGAAGTGTGTTGCCCCGCGGACGGGAAGCGCGTCGACGTCGAGTGGAGCCTCCTGAAGCCAAGCGGAGTCGTCGGCGATGAACGTGAGCGCGCCGAGACGGATCTCGCGGCCCTCAACCAAAACTCCGCCTGAAACCATGATGAAGGAGATCGGAAAAATCCCAACTTCTCCAATAAATCGCTAAGACACCGGCCCCAAGGTGGGCACCAACTGTCGTGATTCTAAGTCCGGACAAAGAGAATAGGGGTTAGGAATGGAGAGGCAAGATCCTAGCTATGGAGTAGTTGTATACGCAAGATGTTTACTGAGTTCAGGCCCTTCTGGAAGAAGTAACAGCCCTACGCCCCGGAGCCGGAGGCGGTCGACTATATTATGTGCGTATAAGTTACAGGGGTGCGAACCCTTTACACTGAGGAGGGGGGTGGCTTATATAGAGTTCGCCAGACCCCTCCGGCCCTCAGTTATGCAGGGATTAAAGTACATTAAGACCGGGGTTACTGGTAACGCCCCACATAAAGTGCTATGATGACCATAAAAGCTACTTAATGACCGATCGTTTGTGTGCAAACTGACTTTTGATCTCCTGGCGGTCGAGTGGTTGGCTTCATGGTCGAGTAATCTTCAAGTCCGTCGAGTGGAACCCTTCCAGGTCGACTGAAAGGTGGTTTCTTCTAGAGATGACCTTGGGGAGGGTATCTTGGACAGGTCCATGACCCTACCCTAGGTACATGGCTTCATCAACCGCCGCCGCCGCCGGTGCTCGTCGCCACCGCCCACTCGGCCCCGACCCCGCCGCCTCTCTCGCCGCCTCGACGCCGTCGCCACCACCCGCTACCCTCACCGCCGTCGCCGCCACTAGAGTTGACCGCCGCCGCCGCCTCCACACGAACCGAGGTAGCCGTCGGTTTAATCTAAAAACCATTCGGTTTTTTTAGAACCCGCGGTTATTTTATTTTTTAGATCGGTTTTATTTTTTCGGTTTAGTTACTTAGCGAACGCCTGTTCATACGTTTGTTTTAATGAACGGTTTTCACCCGTTAGCATACGACGTGAGCGTTAACGCTTCGTTAGCACATTCATCGCTTTTTCTTTTCGTGGATTTTCCATGATTATTTTTTATCGCGATTTCTGCCATGATTTTTGTTTTAGTTTATCTTTTCGCTCGTTTATTGGAATCAGGCAATTCAAGCGCCTAGAGTTTCGTCTCGAAGCCCTATTTCTGTTTAACCAACTTGAACATGGTTTTGCTACTGTAAAATTTGACTTAAGTCCAGATTAGTAAACGGAGCGTGTTTCTTTCGTAGTTTGAGTTTCGTTGCTTCGTTTGATTTGATTCTTTTTGCAAACCGGAGTTCTTAAGTTGAACTTTCTGGTTCGATCTCTTATTTGAATTTTACCCGTGCTTCTTGTTGAGTGCTTATTGTATGCTTGTTTGTCTGCGATAGAGTACTCGGAGTGCGAAGCGTGCTACTACGAGTCTCTAGGTTTCATGGATCATGAGCAAGGCAAGTAACACTTTGATCATACCTCTTTACTACCCAGTTTTATTGCATTAGATCAATCCTCAAACAATTGCATGGTTAGGATCTGATTAACATGTGGGTTTTGGGAAGTAGATGAGGTAGTACCTATTTACCTGTTTACTATCAAACCTTTGGGAGTTACTTCTACGTTGCTATTATTGCCATGCTATGCTCGTAGACGTGGTTTGGTTCGAGTGATTCATGACAGATGTGAGTATTGTTAATTAATGGTTGAATTAAGGTGGCTACTTAAATACACATCTGGGTGGATTGCTTGAAGGCACCCTGGAGTACCCAGTGGTTGTCAGGGCACCCGGAGAATCCAATGTTGTCCTAGGATATCCCGGCGTACCCGTGTGATCATCCTATGGTCCGCCACCCAGGCTCAAAGGGATCATATGATTATTCATGCTAGAAACTTCCGTGTGCAGCCACAAGCCAATATGGGCTCTGGCATAGTTGAGTAAGTTGTGTGAAGCTCTTGAAGAGGTAGACTAGCAGATGTAGTGGGTTGTAGGTGGTACTGTCTATCCAGAGTAGAGAGTTAATGCTTAAGAAAGACTGTGTCTCGAATCTCCGACCATGGATGTATTCAAGTCTTGTGGGGAAAAGTGCGCAAACCTCTGCAGAGTGTATAAACTAATCATGGTTAGCCATGTCCCCGGTTATGGACATCTTGAGTATCTAGTTCTTGGATTATCATGTTGATCTCATCACTCTTAAATATAATTTGATTGGGTTTAATGATGATGTTTAATTGGGATTGAGTTGGAGGAACCTTCTCAATGTTTAACAACCACCATGATAATTAAATAAAAATTTATTCCTTTGTTGTAGGAAAAAATTGGCTTCATGCAAACCTGTTAACCATAGAGCTTTCCACCAGCCATATATTCATGTAGTGATAGCATTTATTTTGTTCATTACTCTCTTGTGTTACATTGCTAGCCTATTCCATGTGCTGACCCGTTTCTGGCTGCAACGTTCATGTTGCAGACTTTTCAGACGATGAGTAAGGTGCCATAGGTCGTTGTCTTTCACTCAGTGATGCCGTTGGAGTTGATGGACTCACTTTATCTTCCAAGCCTTCCGCTGTTATCGTTTTTAGATGGACTTAAGCCATATTTATGGTAATAAGTTCTCTTTTGAGACATTCGATGTAATAAGTGTGTGATTGCTACTCTGTTATAAATCCTCGAGTACTGTGCATGTCAGCATCACCGATCCAGGGATGGCACTGATGCACAGAGATCAGACTGTTTGAGGTCTGGTCGCTACAAGCGGCGGCAGCAATCGAAGTACTAAGAAAAGCATTATTATTAGTGTTGGAATAGTCACATAACTTGGTATTTTCTTGAGACATCGTGACAAAGCAAGCAATCTAGCACACAAGCAAACGAAAAGCAAACAAAAAAGACAAACAAAAGAAGGGCGAATAAAAAGGCAAATATTTTTGTATTTTTTTGAAAATGTTTTAGAAGTGGGGGAGAGGAAAACGAGAGGCAAATGGAAAATAATGTAAGTGCAAGAGATGAGAGTTTATGATGGGTACTTGGTAGGCTTGATGTAGAACCTCCCGGCAACGGCGCCAGAAGTTCTTCCTGCTACTTCTTGAGCTTGCATTAATTTTTCCCTTGAAGAGGAAAGGGTGATGGAGCAAAGTAGAGATAAGTATTTCCCTTAGTTAAGAACCAAGGTCACAATCCAGTAGGAGGCACAAGCAAGTCTCCAATCTATGCACCTGCACAAACTAACAAACAATTGCACATAATGCAAAAAAGGTGTTGGTAATCCCTCCACGGTCACGAACATGAGTGAGATCTGATAGAAATAGGTATAAAACAAATAAAAGTAAATAAAACTCAGCGAGGTATTTTTGGGTTTTGGGGTTTATAGATCTGAAAATATATGATGGAAAATAGACCCGGGAGGCATAGGTTTCACTAGAGGCTTCTCTCTTGAAAGAAAACATACGGTGGGTAAACAAATACTGTCGAGCAATTGATAGAAAAGCGCATAGTTATGACGATATCTAAGACAATGGTCATGAATATAGGCATCACGTTTGTGACAAGTAGACCAAAACGATTCTGCATCTACTACTATTTACTCCACACATCGACCGACTCCTGCCTGCATCTAGAGTATTAAGTTCATAAGAACAGAGCAATGTTTTAAGTAAGATGGCATGATGTAGAGGGATAAACTCAAGCAATATGACATAAACCCCATCTTTTTATCCTTGATGGCAACAATACAATATGTGCCTCGCTACCCCTACTATGTCACTAGGTGAGGACACCACAAAATTGAACCCCAAACTAAGCACCTCTCCCATTGCAAGAAAAACCAATCTAGTTGGCCAAACCAAACCGATAGTTTGAAGAGAAATACAAAGATATTTAATCATGCATAAAAGAGTTCAAAGACAACTCAAATAATATTCATAGGTAATCTTATCATAAATCCATAATTCATCAAATCTCAACAAACACACCGCAAAAGAATATTACATCGGATAGAACTCCAAGAACATCGAGGAGAACATTGTATTGAAGATCAAAGAGAGAGAAGAAGCCATCTAGCTACAAGCTATGCACCCTTAGGTCTGTGGTAAACTACTCAGGCTTCATCAGAAGGGCAGCAAGGTTGATGTAGAGTCCCTTCGTGATTGAATCCCCCTCCGGCAGGGTGCCGGGAAAGGCCCCAAGATGGGATCACACGGGAAGAGAGGCTTGTGGTGGCGGAAAAGTATTTTTTGTGGATTCTTTTGATGTTGGGGGAATATTTTGGAATTTATAGTGCAAAGATTAGGGTTGGAGGACTCCCGAGGGGCCCACACGCCCTCAGGGCACGCCCCTGAGGCTTGTGGCCTCGTCGGGGATCTTCTGGCCCTCTCTCCAAGTTACATGGGTGTCTTCTGGTCCAAGAAAAATCATTGTGAAAGTTGTATTCCGTTTGGAGTCGGTTTGATATTCCTTTTCTATAAAACTCAAAAACAAGAAAAAAAACAGAAACTGGCACTGGGCTCTAGGTTAGGTTAGTCCCAAAAATAATATAAAATAGCATATAAATGCATATAAAACATCCAAAACAGATAATATAATAGCATGGAATAATCAAAAATTATAGATACGTTGGAGACGTATCACTCACCGAAGGAATGTTCCTGCTCAGACTAAGCAAATGATATCCCCGTTGACCACACAAGTGTGGGTTGCGAAAAAGAACTAACCCTTCTTGTAGGAACTGTCTCAGGGATTCTTCTCGCTTGTTCTTAAGCCCTAAGATCTCTATTGTTGGTGCTTGTTCTTTGTGTTCTCGTTCGCTTTCTTTGTTTTTGTATTGCTGTGTTTGTGTTTTGTCTGAAGATCAACTCACTCATAGCTCCATGTTTTTGTGTTTCCTATCGTTTTGCTGAGTGTTTTTCTTCTGTCCCTTTTATCTCTCTATTCTCTCTCATCCAATATGTTCTGTCTGTCATAAACATGCAATTTGATAAGAAGAAAATTTCAATCCGACATCCTTGGTCGTGAAAGAAATGGACTTCGAACTTTAATTTTTTTGGCGCTTGCCCTTCTTCAAATCTTTCTACCTCCCGTTCTGTTTATGAGATTTTCGCAGGAAACGGCTGCCACGTGCCCACGATCTCCACGATCGTGATCGCATCTGTTGAATGTGGATCGTCCCGCTTTTGTAGGTCGTAGATTTCGGACGAGGTGGTTTTGCACTCTGCTATAAATACCCCTCCCGGTGTCTTCTTCCTCATTTGTTCCTCATACCTTCATCCTCCTCCTCCCGAGACCGAGCTCAAAGCAACGCCGTCGAAGCACCTCGCCGTGCAACTCTGGTGAAGTATCGCCGTCGTTGGTCGCGCTAGTACGGTAAATACTCTCCTCCACATTGCCGTAGTCGTTCCTTGCTGCTAAGTTAGGGCGCTTGGATCTCGAACTGCCTCTACCCCCTTCTCCATTCTAGGGCAGTTCGTACCGACACATTTTTCATTGATTTATTTCTTTGCGGTAGATCTTTAGGATTCACTAGGTTATGACTAGCACAGTTTGTAGCTTTTCTCTCGTACTAGTTCTTCTCCATCTAGGGTTCATGAATACTTACTCGAATGATTAGATAGTTTTAACTGGGCTGACTAGGTTACAAACTATCAGGTATATCATGGATTCATATGCTCCTTCTGAAAAACCTTCAGTTTTACAAAATGCTTATGTGCATGTTTATGACCCTACCCTCTTTTTCCCTCGTATCTATTATGTTCACAAGTTGGTCATGGCTCAAAGCTTGGATGCATATTCTGTTTCTGAAGGAGATTCGCCTTGGCCACCACCAAGTTCTGACCAAATGAGATTGACTAGTGGAGGAAGATCATCAAAGCCACCCAAATCACCGAAGAAGAAATCTAGTCTTAATCCGTCGAAGAAGATGATGATTAAGTTTCCTATGATTAAGTCTCCTTGTTTAATTCTAAAACTATAATAAAATGAGAAATGACATAAAAAGGTCTATGGTTTTCCGGAATGCCATTTCATTCCCGTCGCAGCAAATCCCGGCACTCGATATGCCTACTTTATAGCACAAGTCATGCCAAAATTCATGGGAAATTTTGGCATTACCTTTGCTAAAAAGTGGACATATCGAGCGCCTGAAATTAACCGGAACGGAAATGAATCAACATTTCGGTGAAACATAGGCCACTCGGATCATTTACCCTGCACGTAACCATCATTTTCCAAATATCACATGTCCAAAACATCACATGTCCAAATTCCAAATATGACATGTCCAAATCACATGTCCACATATCACATGTCTACTTCAAATTTGCATATAACAGGAAGATAAATATAGAAGTTGAAGAACAATGCAAGAAGTCATTTTTATTCAAAATATTTGAAACTAAATTCAGCCTACCCAAATTTTAAACTAAATTGTTTTGCTTTAACTAGGGTTCATAACAATTGCTTAAACTAATCTGTCCTAGTGTTCATACTAATTCCAATTAACTAACTAGCACTATAAAATAGCCTAGGGTTCATACTGATTCATACTAACTAGCACTAAATAGCGCTAGGGTTCACATGAATCAACATTCATAGAACTTGAAGAAAAATGCAAGAAACCTATATAATCATTTCTGTTTTTTTTCTTTTAACTACACCTAAAACACCTAACCCTAAATTTCTGTCATGATTTGAATCCTATATAAATTTCTGTTCGAATTTCAAAACAAAGCTAAATTTATGTCCTAATTTGAAACCTAGGCTTCATCCTAACTAGGGTTCATACTAACTAGGGTTAAAATTGCACCTAGCATTCATAATATAGGCTAAGTAACCTAGGGTTCAAATGACAGAGAGGAGAGTGAGAGAAGAGGGGAGGGGAGAGGAGGGATACAGCAGGGAGGTAGTTATCAGGGGAGGCGGCGGTGGGGAGGTGGAGGAGGAAGGGACGAGGCTTTTGCGGTTGTGGTTGTCTAGGGAGACGGTGGCGCAGCGGCGACAAGGCTGGCGCACGAGAGGCGAGGCGGCGACGCGGCGAGTGCTTCGGTGATGCTTGAGGAGAAGGGCTCCGGCGATGCTCGACGGAAGGGGATCTGATGGCGAGGCGGGGCGGGGCGAGGAGGGGCTCCAACGGCGAGGGCACAGAGAGAGAGTGTCGGTTGGGATTTGGGGAGGAAGCAGAGGAGAGGGAAGCCCGCGCGCGGGGGGTTATGTCAATGTAGCAGTAGCATGCTTCCAAACACTAGTAGCTATAACACTTTTCTTCAACAGGCGCTTCTGCTATTGTTTTCATTTTTACTTGTTCTTTACTTTTCCTTTTTGTTTCTTGTATTTCCTTTTTCTTTTCTTTTCTTCTTTTCTTTCGTTTTTATTTTTTCTTTCTTTTCTTCTTTTCTTTTCCTTTTATTTTCTTCTTTTCCTTTTGTTTTCTTTTCCTTTTTTTGTGAGAGCCGGAACGAAGGGAAGCTGATACAATTTATATAACTAAGGCGATATATATTGCATCATTTGACCCATAACGGTTAAGTGTGCTATACATATATCTTACATCATTTGACCCATAATGGTTAAGTGTGCATACAAAATAGGAACATATATATATATATATATATTACATCATTTGACCGATAATGGTTTCTCAGCTTCGATGTTTTTGTTTTTGAGTGAGCTTCTTTCCCTTCTTGTTCGTTCACGAATAATTGAGCCCCTCATTGTCACTTTTCCTTTCCAATGGAGTATGATCTTTCTTAGGTAATGTAGTATTGATTCTTCTTTTGACGTATACTTCACCGTCATCGTCATCTTCCCTCATTGGGTTGACGTACTGGTCGTAATCTTCCTCGTTGGCGACTCCATCCATTCCAATGATGTTCCTTTTGCCTCTCCTCACGACAACACGACTGCAATTGCTCGGGTCGGTTATGAAGAAACATTGTGTCACGTGCTTAGCGTGTACCCATGGCTCGTTTTTTGCGATGGCGTTCACGGTAGTGCTCTTGGCGTCGGGTATAGTCATAGTAGTGAAATACCAGTTTTCTCTTTCGACATTCTTAGCCCATCTGACACGGAACATCGTCGCGCTGTGTAGTCCATATTAGTCAAGCTCCCAGATCTCCGCGACCCTTCCGTAAAATCTTTCATTTGCGCCTTTGTCGCTGACAGTCATGCATTCCATCGTCACCCCTGAGTTCTGAAAATCATTGTTCATATCTTTGGCCTCTGTGTTGAACGTGTATATGTTGATGTTGTATGCCTGATAGGTGACGAGGTTGGGCGGGAGGGGGGGGCATGTACTAAGGCGTCTATGAGCAATCCGTCCTTAGAGCCCTCTTCCCAGGGATTAGCAAGAATATGCTCTTTGAACCAATGCAGGAAAGTGGAGTTGTGCTCTCTAGTAACTCCGGCGTCCGTCCTGCATACCCCCGGTCACGGTACTTCTTTGCGATAGTTTCTTTGTGCAGTGTCACGAAAGGATCTACTTGTTATAGGTGTTGTAGCACTGCCAAGTTTGCTCTGTCAAAGTCATTGCATCGATTTGAGTAGGCCACATGCAGTTCTCTGCGACCGTTGGAGTGACCTTCTCCTTCGAGCCTCCCAACGTGCTTGTTAACGGGCAAACCAACACCAGGCAGCCGTTCTGCACCATATAGAAAATTCTCGCAGAAAAAGATGCACTCTTGTGTCAGATAGCCCTAGACGATGCTTCCATTTGAACGGGACATGTTACGAATGAATCCTTTGATGACCCCATTCATCCTATCGAACGGCATCATGTTGTGCAGGAATGACAACCCCAGGTCTATTATGTCGTCCACAATATGGACACACAGATGCACCATGACGTCAAAGAACGCGGGCGGGAAGTACATCTCAAGCTCCTTTAGTATCACGACAATCTCTTCCTGTAGCCTTCGGAGCTGCTTCACAATGATCGACTTTCGAGAGATGACGTCGAAAAAGTTGCAGAGACCAATAAGCATGTCATGGACGTGCTTGTCCATTATCCCTCTAAGGGCAACATGTAGTATCTGCGTCATCATCACATGGCAGTCATGGGACTTCATCCCACTGAGCCTTTTCTTCTTCGTGTCTAGAAATCTGCTTATCTTCCCACAGTAACCGGAACTAACTTTGAATCCGGTAAGGCACTTGAAGAATTGATCGATCTCAGCCGGACTTAAGGTGAAGCAAGAAGGGGGGCGATAATCCTCTTCATTTACTTTTTTGCCCTTCTTCTCCCGCACCTCTGTCTCCGTCTCTGTCTCCTCTGACTTTTTACGAGGCGGCATGTGCAGATCTGCCCTGATTTTCTAATCTTGCAAGTCTTTTCTTGCCTTTGGCCAATCCTTAGTCTTATCCGGCATGTTCATCAGTTTCGCAAGCAAGCTCTCACGAACATTCTTACAGATATGCATTTGGTCAAGGCAATGAGGTGTGTCGAGTTTGTGCTAGTACTCCAAGTCCCAGAAATAGACCTCGTCTTCCATACCTTCAGCGGCGGCTCCGACACCTTTTTCATCGTCTTTCCCGGTGCGGGGCACTGTTCCCTGTTTTTTAACAGCTCATCAATTTCGGCGCCGCTCCGCTTATGTGGAGGTCCTCGATGCTCAGCCTCACCATTGAATAGATATCCACGGTTTCTCCATGAGTCGTCCTTCTCGAGCCATCTTCGATGCCCCATGTACACGATTTTCCATGACCCGCCATCTTTCGTTGATGTTAGCTACTCAGACGTTGTACCATCCATGCACCGCGTGCATCCGCAATATCCATGGCACACCTGGCCTGCTACATACCGTAACCGATATAGTCGTGCACCGTCGTGATCAGCGCGGCTCTCATATAGAAATACTCGCCTTTGCTATTGTCCCATGTGTTGGCCAGTGTTTTCTATAACGTGTCTAACTCCTCTTGAAGTAGCCCCAGATACAGATTAATAACATTTCCCTGTTTGTTTCGGCCCTTGAATCGACATGCTCATGTGTATGTACTTCGACTTCATGCACAACCAGGGGGGAGGTTGTACATCCATACAAACATGGGCCATGTGCTATGGTTAGTGTTCTGGTTGCCAAACGGATTCATGCCATTGGTACACGCGCCGACCAGGGTGTTCCTTGCATCACACGCGAAATACCGATATTCGCCATTGAACGCTCTCCACTAGCTTCCATACATGAGGTGTCTCAGCTTCGGATCATCTCCATCATCGGGCTTTGTCCTCTCCGCCTGCCAACGCATGAGCTTTGCTTCCTTGGGGTCTACAAAATAACATTGTAGACGGGGAGTGATCGGTAAGTACCATACAACTTTCTGGGGAGATTTCTTCCCGACCTTGTTGTATCGAGAAGCATTGCACACCTGACAGCTGGTTTTTTCTGCATGCTCCTTCCGATAAATTATGCAATTGTTGACTGAAGTCTACTACACAACCTTCTTCTTGTAGACATTGTTGGGCCTCCAAGTGCAGAGGTTTGTAGGACAGTAGCAAATTTCCCTCAAGTGGATGACCTAAGGTTTATCAATCCGTGGGAGGCGTAGGACGAAGATGGTCTCTCTCAAACAACCCTGCAACAAAATAACAAAGAGTTTCTTGTGTCCCCAACACACCCAATACAATGGCAAATTGTATAGGTGCACTAGTTCGGCGAAGAGATGGTGATACAAGTGCAATATGGATGGTAGATATAGGTTTTTGTAATCTGAAAATATAAAAACAACAAGGTAACTAATGATAAAAGTGAGCAAAAACGGTATTGCAATGCTAGGAAACAAGGCCTAGGGTTCATACTTTCACTAGTGCAAGTTCTCTCAACAATAATAACATAATTGGATCATATAACTATCCCTCAACATGCAACAAAGAGTCACTCCAAAGTCACTAATAGCGGAGAACAAACGAAGAGATTATTGTAGGGTACGAAACCACCTCAAAGTTATCCTTTCTGATCGATCTATTCAAGAGTCCGTAATAAAATAACACGAAGCTATTCTTTCCGTTCAATCTATCATACAGTTCGTACTAGAATAACACCTTACGACACAAATCAACCAAAACCCTAATGTCACCTAGATACTCCAATGCCACCGCAAGTATCCGTGGGTATGATTATACGATATGCATCACACAATCTCAGATTCAGATATTCAACTAACACAAAGTACTTCAAAGAGTGCCCCAAAGTTTCTACCAGAGAGTAAAGACGAAAACATGTGCCAACCCCTATGCATAAGTCCACAAGGTCACTGAACCCGCAAGTTGATCACCAAAACATACATCAAGTAGATCACGTGAATATCCCATTGTCACCACAGATAAGCACATGCAAGACATACATCAAGTGTTCTCAAATCCTTAAAGACTCAATCCGATAAGATAACTTCAAAGGAAAAACTCAATCCATTACAAGAGAGTAGAGGGGGAGAAACATCATAAGATCCAACTATAATAACAAAGCTCGCGATACATCAGATCGTGCCAAATCAAGAACACGAGAGAGAGAGAGAGATCAAACACATAGCTACTGGTACATACCCTCGGCCAGGGTGAACTACTCCCTCCTGCGTCATGGAGAGCGTCGGGATGATGAAGATGGCCACCGGTTATGGATCCCCCCCTCCCGTGAGGTGCTAGAAACGAGGTCCCGATTGGTTTTTGGTGGCTCTGAGAGGCTTATGGCGGAATGAACTCCCAATCTATGGTGCTCCTCGATGTTTTCGGGGTATATATATAGGTGAAAGTCGATTAGGGGAGCCACGAGGGGCCCCCGAGGGTGGGGGGCGCGCCCTGGACCCTCGTGGCTTCTCGAAGCTTCCCTGACGTCTACTCCAAGTCTCCTGGATTGCGTTTGCTCCAAAAATAACGCTCCCGAAGGTTTCATTACGTTTGGACTCCGTTTGATATTCTTTTTCTGCGAAACACCGAAATAGGCAAAAAAACAGCAATTTGGATTGGGCCTCCGGTTAATAGGTTAGTCCCAAAAATAATATAAAAGTATATAGTAAAGCCCATTAAACATCCAAAACGGATAATATAATAGCATGGAACAATAAAAAATTATAGATACGTTGGAGACGTATATCAAGCATCCCCAAGCTTAATTCATGCTCGTCCTCAAGTAGGTAAATGATAAAAACAGAATTTTTGATGTGGAATGATACCTAGCATATTTCTCAATGTAATTTTCTTTATTGTGGCATGAATGTTCTTATACAAATGATTCAAGATAAAAGTTCATATTAACATAAAAATAGTAATACTTCAAGCATACTAAAAAGTAATCATGTCTTATCAAAATAACATAGCCAAAGAAAGCTTATCCCTACAAAATCATATAGTTAGGCCATGCTTCATTTTCTTCACACAAAATACTCCCATCATGCACAACCCCGATTTCAGCCAAGCAATTGGTTCATACTTTTTAACGCGCTTCAACTTTTTTCAACTCTCACGCAACACATGAGCGTAATCCATGGATATAGCATTATGGGTGGGATAGAATATGATGGTGGAGGTTGTGTGGAGAAGACAAAAAAGGAGAGTCTCACATTGACGAGGCTAATCAACGGCCTATGGAGATGCCCATCAACTGATGTCAAGAGGAGTAGGGATTGCGATGCAACGGATGCACTAGAGCTATAAATGTATGAAAGCTCAACAAAAGAAACTAAGTGGGTGTGCATCCAACTTGCTTGCTCACGAAGACCTAGGGCATTTTGAGGAAGCCCATCATTGGAATATACAAGCCAAGTTCTATAATGAAAAATTCCCACTAGTATATGAAAGTGACAACATAGGAGACTCTCTATCATGAAGATCATGGTGCTACTTTGAAGCAGAAGTGTGGAAAAAAGATAGTAACATTGTCCCTTCTCTCTTTTTCTCTCTTTTTTATTTTGGTGGGCTTCTTTGGCCTCTTTTTTTTATTTGGGCTTCTTTGGCCTCTTTTATTTTTCATAAAGTCTGAAGTCACATCCTGACTTGTGGGGGAATCATAGTCTCCATCATCCTTTACTCACTTGGGACAATTCTCTAATAATTAAGATCATCACACTTTTTTGTGACAGCCTGATTTTTGGCCCTTTCTTTTTCTTTTGTTTTTCCGAGGTTATTGCCTGAGTTTTCTTTTTCCGTGGCTTTGTGGTCTGAAAACTGAAGAAGATGCCCTCTTCTTTGCTTCCAGTGTGGCTTGTCATATCCAAATCCTTCCCTAGACCCTGTCATTTTCATCCTAGCCCAAATCCAAATATTCTTTTTATTGGGAATATTCCTTTTCTATTAAAGGAATAACTCAAATTGCCCTAGGTTGTGAAGCAATCTATATTTCCCTCACTCCTAAAATTACCAAATAATTCTCATAAATTTTTGGGGTCATATATTGATCAAATATGGCAAAAAGTTTCATTGCCATGTTCAAAAATAATCCTCCAATAATTCATTTCCTATTCTGCCCCAAATGGCACATTGCGAAGCAAGTGTAATTTTACTTTGCCCAATTGACCTCAAACTCCATGGACACCTTTTAATGTCCATATCATTGCCACATGCCAAAATGCAACCTCATTTGCCTAGCAATTATTTAATTATGATTTTCCAAAGTTTCTGTCCAGAAAGAAGCTTTGTGAAGGAGGTACAAGCTAGGCACATCCAAATGAGTTGCAATTTTTCAGGATACTTCATATCATCATATCATAGCTCTCCACCAAAGTTGAGCTGATGTCATGCCTCCATGTGAGCACAGCTTCAAATCTTAGTTTCTGTCTAAAATTTCAGTCTGTGAAGCAAGTATATTTTATTTTGCTCCATTATGGCTGCAAAGTTTTCTAGGCCTTACAGTATCCATATAACCTCCCTCCACCAAGTTGTGGCTCAATCCCTTTGACCGTTTTGCCCTGTGGATTTTTTCCAATTTTCTGGTCAGAATAAATCTTTCTGAAGCAAGTGCTATTTTGGTTTATCCAAATGGCATGAAACTCCTTGGGCATCTTAATATCTTCAAATCATTGGGCCATAACCATTTTTAGCTCAATCTACAGCAACCACCCTCTAAACTCCTACTCTTAAGCTGATTTCGTGTGATCGTAGTCACCGTAGTGTATGATCATCCTCAGACAAACTAGTTACTGAGTTACCTAGCTGGTGTCCCCACTGCACAGCACAAACACTTGGCTACTGGTTACTTTGGAGCTAAGTGAAAATCTCTTCTTTGCCCCTGGAATGATTTATTTCCTCAATTCTACTAAGGTCACTAGGGTCAATCCACTGAACATGGTGGTCCTGGCCAAAACGAGCTATTTGTACCAGTGAGCGTGGTGATCACGCTTGCGTCTTGCAGATTGCACGCTCTGGCTTCTTCCCGCCCCTGTTTTCGTCGGCTCCCTCCTTGTCTCGACGTCCAACCATGTCTTGGAGCTCCCCCGTGAGGCCCTTCATCGCCCTGAATCCATGTCTCGTCGTAGTTCGCCTTAAATGAGTCGCTAAGTCCACCATTAGAGTTTGTCGTGAGCTTGCCCGTGAAGCTCCAGAGCCTTCCCCGCGCCTATATAAGAGACCCCCGACCTCCTCCGCAGCTCACAGATCCCTCCCCCGCCTCATTTGCCCTCTGGAATTGCCGCATCTCACCATTGTTCGCCGTCACCCTCCATGGCCGCCTCGGCCTCGGCTTGGGTCCGGCCACCGCAGGCCTCCCCACGCCTCTCCTCCACGTCCACCGCACTCCCCTCGTCCCACTCAGCCGCCCCACCCCCTTGGCCCCTCGCCGGAGCGACCGCATCGCCGAAGAACCCCGTCGCTCGAAGCTTCCTCAGTTTCTCTCCATGGCGCCGCCCCTCCCTCCTCCCAAGCGCCTTCCTGTGGCCGTTCTCCCTACGGATGGGTGCGGTTGGCAGCTCGTAGTCCCTCGGTGCCCTCGTCCGGGCCGGAGACGGCCGGAGCAGGCCGGCCCCCTCGCCTCCCTACCCTGCTCTGCCTCTGCTTCATGCGAGGAACAGGGCGAGCGGGAGGAAGGGGACGAGCGCCCTGCCCCCTCCAGCTGGCCAGGCGGGCCCCGCCTCCCCTCTTGACCCCACGCGTGAGTGAGCCAGGAGCCAGCCCTGCGTTGACCCGGTCCCCTGACGTGGCTAAGTGGAGACGTAATTGGGCGAGTACGTTTTCTTCCTCCGAAGGCGTATTTCTCAGTTTACGCCTCCGCCTTATCCACTCAGGGGCCTGTTTGCTGAAGATTTTTCACAGATTGGTCCCTGGTGTTCAACACCTCATAACTCCGCAACCGTAACTCCAAATGAGGTGATTCCAAAGCCTACTTCTTCGTCTCCTCGAGCCCTTTCTGTTGATATCACTTTCATTATGTTTTGGAATTATGAAAATGACCATTTTGCCCTTGCACGTAAACAACCCCTCCGAGAAAGAACTGTTTCCGGCAAATCTTTCCGCGGCTTCACCGCACTTCTCCCTGATGCCTTCTTCATCCCCAGGCAAGCCACAATACCCAATTGCATGATAGTCATGCATTAGCCATGGTTTTCAACTTGAATCTTTATTAAATGTTTGCTTGTTGAAAAGATGGTTATCGTTGTCCCGATGATGTTTAGATTTGCATGTTCACTTTTGTGCTATGTTGTCTTGTACCCTGTTATCATGTTCTACCTGCTAGTACTTCCTTTCATATGTTTATGCTTGCTAGTAGTACATGTTGATGTTTGTGATGGTCTTCGGTGCATGACTGCCGTCTGTCCCGAGTACCGTTGTTATGCATGTTCCATTGCATCCAGTTGGTTAAATGCTTGCATGTCATGGCATTATGACGCCGGTTACTTTCACTTTAAGTTGAATCTGATAATAACTCAACTTGAACATGTTGTTGACCGGGTCATGGTGCCGCTGAAACGAGTCTTTCCCAGTGCAACCACATTTGCCGGTATGGGACGGCCTTAATTCGGTTCATTGTCGTGCCTCTGGTCGGTGCCTCCATCTAGGGAAGGTTATGGGCGTGCTGTACCCTGGCCCGGTAAGTAGGCATAACCTTGTGTGCCCGTTGTTAAGTTTTTGGATCCGGGTCCCAGAGTGGATCGTGGCCATGACGGTGGTCGATGTGTCTTGAGGTCGACACGGGGCCACCCAGGACTAGCCCGATGGGGATTGAGTCGAGTGGTAGAGAGTGTCATGGCAATGAAGTGGTTTCGTCGGAATGCCGTCGGTTCACCCGAATGGGAGTGCGAGGCCATGGGTTCCGTAGTGTGTGGGTCGGTCACGCTAGCTCACAGAGTGTATTAATATATCGATGGTCGAGTCCACGATTCACGGACACGCTCGAAAGTAGGGTACACCATGGGTCAACACTTAATAAATTTGCACGCTAAGTATGCACTGAGGTGATGGCAGAAAGGCCATCGTGTTGAGTTGGACCAGGTGTGGTCGTGGTTGTGATCGCCGTAAGGATCACGGGCCATTTATTGGTCGTGGTTGTGATCGCTGTAAGGATCACGGGCCATTTATTGGACGGGTTCTGATCGCCATAAGGATCACGGGCCATTTATTGGTCGGGTTGTGATCGCCGTAAGGATCACGGGCCATTTATTGGTCGGGTTGTGATCGCTGTAAGGATCACGGGCCATTTATTGGTCGGGATGTGATCGCCATAAGGATCACGGGCCATTTATTGGCCGGTTGTGATCGCTGTAAGGATCACGGGCCATTTATTGGTTGGGTTGTGATCACCGTAAGGATCACGAGCCATTTATTGGTCGTGGTTGTGATCGCCGTAAGGATCACGAGTTTGTCTCTGTGTTCATCATGTTTGTGATCTGGAAATGATCACGTTAGGTAAGCCAGTCCAATGGACGGGTACTACTTGAGCATAGTCACAGCATGTTGGATATATTGTTGCATGCTAGTATCGCCAGATTCATATGTTCATGCCAGGTTCATGTTGTTCTAGCTATATCATGTTCATGTTGATGCCATGTTGCTATGATGATATCATGTAAATTTCTGCTTAACCTGTAATTGCCATGCTGTTGTTTGTCTTGAATGCTTCTGGTTATTGTGAGCTTGCAAGTACATTCAGTGTACTGACCTGGCGTGTCATGCCAGTTTGCAGGTCATTCCAGATTTGATTGCTTGTTTGCCTTGGAGTCCTTGTTTGCGAGCTAGGATAAGCGTTCCAACCAGAGTCCCTACTTAGTGGAGTTCACCACCGTCGTCGTTGTTCCACTGCTAGAGTTCTGCTGCTTGCATAGAGCAATAGTGGCAGCCGTAGTGTCGCCGTGCCGATGTAACCCTTGTACCCAAATAGATTGTAATAAAGAGATGGTTATTTCTATGCTAAGCAGTGCCGTATTCCAGAAGACCTCATCTCGATCTCTGGGCTGGAATACGGGGCGTTCCAGTTTTCTCTGAGCCGGGGTGCCACACTTTTATTTATTTACAACTCAAGGATTACAACTCAATACTTAGAACAACATATGACTCTATGTGAATGCCTCCGGTGGTGTACCGGGATATGCAATGAATCAAGAGCAACATGTATGAAAGAATTATAACGGTGGCTTTGCCACAAATACAATGTCAACTACATGATCATGCAAAAGCAATATGACAATGATGGAGCATGTCATAATAAACGGAACGGTGGAAAGTTGCATGGCAATATATCTCGGAATGGCTATGGAAATGCCATAATAGGTAGGTATGGTGGCTGTTTTGAGGAAGATATAAGGAGGTTTATGTGTGATAGAGTGTATCATATCACGGGGTTTGGATACTGCCGTGAAGTTTGAACCAACTCTCCAAGGTGAGAAAGGGCAATGCAGTACCGTAGAGGCTAGCAATGATGGAAGGGTAAGAGTGCGTATAATCCATGGACTCACACTAGTCATAAAGAACTCATATACTTATTGCAAAAGTTTATTAGCCCTCAAAGCAAAGTACTGCTACGCATGCTCCTAGGGGAAGGGTTGGCAAGACTTAACCATCGCGCGATCCTGACCTCCACACATAACGTAGGCAATCAAAGAGCACCCCATGCTACAAATTTGTCACACAACTTTTACCATACGTGCATGCTATGGGACTTGCCAACTTCAACACAAGTATTTCTCAATTTCATAATTACCCAACTAGCATGACTCTAACATTACCACCTTTATATCTCAAAACAATCATAAGGAATCAAACTTCTCATAGTATTCAATGCACTTTATATGAAAGTTTTTATTATATCCCTCTTGGATGCCTATCATATTAGGACTGGATTCATAACCAAAGCAAATTACCATGCTGTTCTAAAGACTCTCAAAATAATATAAGTGAAGCATGAGAGTTCATCTATAAAACCACCGTCGTGCTCTAAAAGATAAAAGTGAAGCGCTAGAGCAAATGACAAACTACTATAAAAGATATAAGTGAAGACCAATGAGTTGTTGAATAATTATGTAACTATGTGAAGACTCTCTAACATTTAAGAATTTCAGATCTTGGTATTTTATTCAAACAGCAAGCAAAACAAAACAAAATGACATTTCAAGGATAGCACACATCATGTGAAGAAGCAAAAACTTAGGTTCAACCGATACTAACCGATAATTGTTGAAGAAGAAAGGTGGGATGCCTACCGGGGCATCCCCAAGCTTAGATGCTTGAGACTTTTTGGAATATTATCTTGGGGTGCCTTGGGCATCCCCAAGCTTGAGCTTCTGTCTCCTTAATTCCTTTTATATCTCAGTTCCCCAAATCTTGAAAGCTTCATCCACACCAAACTCAACAAGAACTCATGAGATAAGTTAGTATAAACCAATGCAAAAACCTTATCATTTTCTACTATAACAAATCAAAAAAATTATTATTCAACATTGCATACTAAATGTCTCTGCATATTTAATACTCCTATCCTCAAATAGAATCATTAAACAAGCAAACATATGCAAACATAACAGCAATCTGCCAAAATAATACAGTCTGTAAAGAATGCAAGATTCATCATACTTACCTAACTCCAAACATTATGAAAGTCTACCACACAGTAGAAGATTTATCAGAGCTCAATATGCAAAAAGTTTCAACATTATATCATTTTCTGACTTTTCTAGGGAATTTTTGCAACAGCGGGAAACTTTCTGTTTTGAAACAGCAACATGTATACTAGCAAAATAAGCATGGTAAAGGCTATCCTTGACATTTTTTTAAAACAAAGATGCAAAACATTATTATAAATAACAGCAAGAAAATACTAACGAAAGAAAATGACACTCCAAGCAAAACACATATCATGTGGTGAATAAAACTATAGCATCAAGTAAAGTTACCGATGGACGAAGACGAAAGAGGGGATGCCTTCCGGGGCATCCCCAATCTTAGGCTTTTGGTTGTCCTTGAATATTAAATTGGGGTGCCTTGGGCATCCCCAATCTTAGGATCTTGCCACTCCTTATTCCATAGTCCATCGAATCTTTACCCAAAACTTGAAAACTTCACAACACAAAACTTAACAGAAAACTCGTAAGCTCCGTTAGTATAAGAAAATAAATCACCACTTAGGTACTATTATGAACTCATTCTAAATTTATATTGGTGTAATATCTACTGTATTCCAAATTCTTATGG
Source organism: Aegilops bicornis (assembly GCA_021605145.1). Taxonomy (NCBI): domain Eukaryota; kingdom Viridiplantae; phylum Streptophyta; class Magnoliopsida; order Poales; family Poaceae; genus Aegilops; species Aegilops bicornis. The sequence goes on from CM038673.1 coordinate 9,316,717, forward strand.
TTCATACCCTCCGATATTACTCATAGATTCATCAAAATAAGCAAACAACACATAGAAAACAGAATCTGTCAAAAACAGAACAGTCTGTAGTAATCTGTATCATTCGAATACTTCTCTAACTCCAAAAATTATGAAATAAATTGGTGGACCTGAGGAATTTGTCTATTAATCATATTAAAAAAGAATAAACCTAAAATCACTATCCAGTAAAAAATGGAAGCTAATCTTGTGAGCGCAAAAGTTTCTGTTTTTTACAGCAAGATCGCATAGACTTCACCCAAGTCTTCCCAAACGTTCTACGTGGCACAAACACTAATTAAAACATAAAACCACATCTAAACAGAGGCTATATGAATTATTTATTAGTAAACACTAAAAAAAGCAAAGAACAAAAATAAAATTGGGTTGCCTCCCAACAAGCGCTAACGTTAACGCCCCTAGCTAGGCATGATGATTTCAATGATGCTCACATAAAAGATAAGAATTGAAACATAAAGAGAGCATCATGAAGAATATGACTAGCACATTTAAGTCTAACCCACTGCCTATGCATAGGGATTTTGTGAGCAAACAACTTATGGGAACAAGAATCAACTTGCATAGGAAGGCAAAACAAGCATAACTTTAAGACTTTAAGCACATAGAGAGGAAACTTGGTATCATTGCAACTCCTACAAGCATATATTCCTCCCTCATAATAATTTTCAGTAGCATCATGAATGAATTCAACAATATAACCAGAACATAAAGCAATCATTTCATGATCTACTTGCATAGAAATTTTACTACTCTCCACATAAGCAAATTTATTCTCATCAATAGTAGTGGGAGCAAACTCAACAAAATAACTATCATGTGAAGCATAATCCAATTGAAAATTAAAATCAAGATGACAAGTTTCATGGTTATCTTTATTATTTATTGCATAAGTGTCATCACAGTAATCATCATAAATAGGAGGCATGTTTTCATCATAATAAATTTGCTCATCAAAACATGGGGGACAAAAAATATCATCTTTGTCAAACATAGATTCCCCAAGCTTGTGGATTTGCATATCATTAGCATAATTGGTATTCGAATAATTCATACTAAAAAAATTGCAATATTGCTCATCATTCACATATTTTATGCCAAGCATTCTATGAAACTCTTCTTCTAGTACTTGAGCACAATTTTCCTTCCCATCATTCTCACGAAAGACATTAAAAAGATGAAGCATATGAGGCACCCTTAATTCCAATTTTTTTAGTTTCTTTTATAAATTAAACTAGTGATAAAACAATAAACTAAAAGATTCGATTGCAAGATCTAAAGATATACCTTCAAGCACTCATCTCCCCAGCAACGTCGCCAGAAAAGAGCTTGATGTCTACTACACAACCTTCTTCTTGTAGACGTTGTTGGGCCTCCAAGTCTTAGGAGGTTTGTAGGACGATGTAAAAATTCCCTCAAGTGGATGACCTAAGGTTTATCAATCCGTGGGAGGCGTAGGATGAAGATGGTATCTCTCAAACAACCCTGCAACTAAATAACAAAGAGTCTCTTGTGTCCCCAACACACCCAATACAATGGCAAATTGTATAGGCGCACTAGTTCGGCGAAGAGATGGTGATACAAGTGCAATATGGATGGTAGATATAGGTTTTTGTAATCTGAAAGTATAAAAACAGGAAGGTAACTAATGAAAAAAGTGAGCACAAACGGTATTGCAATGCTAGGAAACAAGGCCTAGGGTTCATACTTTCACTAGTGCAAGTTCTCTCAACAATAATAACATAATTGGATCATATAACTATCCCTCAACATGCAACAAAGAGTCACTCCAAAAGTAACTAATAGCGGAGAACAAACGAAGAGATTATTGTAGGGTACGAAACCACCTCAAAGTTATCCTTTCTGATCGATCTATTCAAGAGTCCGTAGTAAAATAACACGAAGCTATTCTTTCCGTTCAATCTCTCATAGAGTTCGTACCAGAATAACACCTTAAGACACAAATCAACCAAAACCCTAATGTCACTTAGATACTCCAATGTCGCCTCAAGTATCCGTGGGTATGATTATACGATATGCATCACACAATCTTAGATTCATCTATTCAGCCAACACAAAGTACTTCAAAGAGTGCCCCAAAGTTTCTACCAGAGAGTCAAGACGAAAACATGTGCCAACTCCTATGCATAAGTTCACAAGGTCACTGAACCCGCAAGTTAATCACCAAAACATACATCAAGTAGATCACGTGAATAAACCATTGTCACCACAGATAAGCACATGCAAGACATACATCGAGTGTTCTCAAATCCTTAAAGACTCAATTCAATAAGATAACTTCAAAGGGAAAACTCAATCCATTACAAGAGAGTAGAGGGGGAGAAACATCATAAGATCCAACTATAATAGCAAAGCTCGCGATACATCAAGAACGTGCCAAATCAAGAACACGAGAGATAGAGAGAGATCAAACACATAGCTACTGGTACATACCCTCAGCCCCGAGGGTGAACTACTCCGTCCTCATCATGGAGAGCGCCGGGATGATGAAGATGGCCACAGGTGATGGACCCCCCTCCGGGAGGGTGCCGGAACCGGGTCCGATTGGTTTTTGGTGCCTACAGAGGCATGCGGCGGCGGAACTCCCGGTCTATGGTGCTCCTCGATGTTTTCGGGGTATATGGATATAGGTGAAAGAAGTCGGTCAGGGGAGCCAAGAGGGGCCCAGGGGGGTAGGGAGCGCCCTGGACCCTCATGGCTTCCTCGAAGCTGCCGTGACATCTACTCCAACTCTCCTGGATTGCATTTATTCCAAAAATAACTCTCCCAAAGGTTTCAATCCGTTTGGACTCTATTTGATATTCCTATTTTAAGTAAACTCTTGAAATAGGCAAAAAAAAGCGACAATTTAAGGTGGGCCTCCGGTTAATAGGTTAGTCCCAAAAATAATATAAAAGTATATAGTAAAGCCCATTAATCATCCAAAACGGATAATATAATAGCATGTAACAGTCAAAACTTATAGATACGTTGGAGACGTATCATTGACGCATGCATGGTATTTAACGTGTGGGAGATCAAGAGGGCACACGATCTTCTTGGCCTCATCCACACTAGTAGGACATAGATTCCCTGCGGGAAGAACATCCTTTAGGTACTTGAGAAGCTCATCGAGGCTAGTGTCGGTCCATTTGTTTTAGCCTTCGTCTTCAGGAGTTCGAGCGTGAAACTCAACCGGGTCACCTCGGGATCGCAACCATCATACAATGGAGTGCTCGAGTCTACCACCAGTTACTGTAGCTTGGCATCCTCTCTAGAATCAGCTCTGTCAGTACTCGTCTCCTTGCGAAGCAGTGCTTGAACATGTGGGTCCCGCACGATTGAACTTAGTACCAATGAAGTCTGCGGCATGGAGTCCATGTTTTCTCCACCGCCATGTCCGGTCCCTTCTCCGCCGCCATGTCCAGCCTCTTCCCCGCCGCCATGTCCGGCCCCTTCTCCACCACCATTATCGATCATCTCTTCGTCTTGCCCCGTGTTGTCATTGCCTGCCCTGTCGGTGTCCTCATCATCATCATCCCCATCTTCAATTATCCACCGAGTATAGCCATCCATGAAACCAGTCATGAGCAGGTGCACCATCACATGACCATCGTCATAGGGGTCGAGCCAAACTCCTCCTTTGCATATTCGACACAGACATAAAATCTCTGTCCGGATTTCCTTTCATGTCTTGCACCGCCGACCGCAACCACCTGTCCACCATCGTTCCACTAACCATCATGAACGCATGCACGGTAATAATAAAAAAATTGATTATAAAAATGCATGCATGCATCAAAGTCATACAAAAATTCGACATGACCTTCCCTAAAAATAGGACATATAGAGTTTGCCCGGAATTAACTGAAACGGAAATAAATTGACATTTTGGAAAAACATAGGCAACTGACAAGCACAATTCGGCGGCAACTCATGTCGCACACATAATTTCCGTCATATCGCCCCATTATGTCATATCACGCACATACACATACTTCCATTCTTGCAAAAGCATAAATTTTTAATCTCCTATATCGAGATTGAGCACGGTGATAAATGATGTTGATAGGTGTCGCCACACACAACTATGGAATGATCAGAAGTGGACAAAGTTCTTCTTGACAAGGCTAGATCTAGTTAGGGAGGTACATAGGTCACTTCACTAAATGCTAGATCTACCTAGCTAGCTAGTTTGGGAGGAGACAAGTTCAATGATACGTCTCCAACGTATCTATAATTTTTTATTGTTCCATGCTATTATATTATCTATTTTGGATGTATTATATGCATTAATATGCTATTTTATATTATTTTTGGGACTAACCTATTAACCTAGAGCCTAGTGCCAGTTTTTGTTTTCCCCTTGTTTTTGAGCTTCGCAGAGAAGGAATACTGAGGGAGTCCCGGATTAGGGGGTGTCCGGATGGCCGAACTATCACCGTTGGCCGGACCCCTGGACTATGAAGATACAAGATTGAAGACTTCGTCCCGTGTCCGGATGGGACTTTCCTTGGTGTGGAAGGCAAGCTTGGCGATACGGATATGTAGATCTCCTACCATTGTAACTTGACTGTGTAACCCTAACCTATCCGGTGTCTATATAAGCTGCGGGGTTTTAGTCCAGTAGACGAACAACAATCATACCGTAGGCTAGCTTCTAGGTTTAGCCTCCTTAATCTCGTGGTAGATCTACTCTTGTACTACCCATATCATCAATATTAATCAAGCAGGAGTAGGGTATTACCTCCATCGAGAGAGCCCGAACCTGGGTAAAAACATCGTGTCCCTTGTCTCCTGTTACCATCCGCCTAGACGCACAGTTCGGGACCCCCTACCCGAGATCCGCCAGTTTTGGCACCGACGTTGGTGCTTTCGTTGAGAGTTCCTCTGTGCCGTCGCCGTCAGGTAGGATGCCTCATCTCGTCTTTAAAGACGATACTATCACCAAAGGAGCCTTGGCCGCTGGTCAGACTCTTCGGCTAGGTGGTTTTCTTATGACCGCCGCCGTTATTACCGCGCCAACGATGACCTCTCGAGTCATCGAAACCAATCTCCATGTTAATTCGGAACTTGCCGAACAGTTAGATCCGATCGAGCTCTCCTCCATAAACAATCTCTTGGATCACATCGCATACGCTGTAGTCGCATACAGGACTATGACCGGATCGGGCCTAAAACCGATCGAGAGATCAACTCTCCCGGGCTACCCATCATGTTGCTATGATAGAGGAGCAATCTGGCGATTCTTCTTCTATCTTAAGGACTAGCTACGTCCGGATTCCGATCCTCCATGCGGATTCCCACGGAGGACGGATGTCGATCAAACCACGAACTTAAAGTCGGAAGCGGGTCGGACTCATTGGATAACACTCAAAAATCTAAACTTCTGAGTTAGGAAACTTCTCGGCCCCATTTGAGTCCTAAATTGGGCGGGGTTAGGATCTAGTTCCACCCGCCCACCCAAACATTAGCAATCTCTCTCGAATTCGGCAAGAGCTCGCTGAAGCAATTACATCATTCTTGGGCGATTCCTCCTGGTTATGAGCAGGATAAAGGACTGCCGAGAAGAGGACGTAATCCCAATTTTCTGCAATAATTGCATGGGCAAGGAATCCTAAACGCCATAAGTAAATCGCGAAATTACACGCTTTGCTGACTTGGTGACCATAGTACAAAAGTACTGTGCGATGGAGAGCGCATGGAAAACCAAAAGTAAATTTTGGGATAATCCGGCCCCGAATACATCCCTAGTCCGAAATAAGAGGGTGCATCATTATCAAGCACCTGGGTTAAATACCAAAAAACCAAAACCCCCTAAAAGTGCGGAACCGTCTTTGGAGGGTTGGCTAAGCGGACCTGCAAAATTCATAGCACAGAGGGCGCCACTCCAACTCATAGCCTTGAGCATGTTGGATACTCTACGAGTGGCCAAAAGTGGCGAAGAGCTTCTAGCTTGAGAATCCCAGCCCGGCAACACCGGTATGGTGTTAACAGTCTTCGAGACTTTCGCATCCAAATAACATGCAACGAACACTCCATAACCTTGCGAAGTCTACCAAGTAGCAACAATAAATCCATGGGTGACACGACTATTACCTTTAATGCCGATGGATTTAACCTAAATTCCGAACAGCCCGAGCACCGGCCGCATTGGTCCTCGGTCCGATAGTGGGCGGCTTTCGCCTTACTAAGGTACTCATGGATGGCGTCGTGAGACTAAACCTCATCTATGAGGAAACCCTCCAAAAATGGAAATAAACTGGAACCGCATTGAGCGAAGCAGCACAACCTTTAGAGGAATAATCCCTAGCGGGAAGCATGCGCAGGGGAAAAATCACTGGACGTAGTGTTCGGCTCGCCGGACAATTACAGGTCCGAGGAGGTCACATTTCAAGTGGCTCCGTTCAGCAGCGGATATCATGCTTTATTAGGACGAGAGGCATTCACAATTTTTCAAGCTATACCCCATTATGGGTACATGAAGCTTAAAATGTCCGGACCTAACGGAATCATCACTCTCGCTAGTGATCCGAATATAGCACAGCGCCCGAAAACAAGACAGCCGCACTAGCCCTCGAGGCACTATCCGAAGCCCTAGCGGCCGAGGAACTCACCGCGATCGCTCCACGGTGAAACGAGGGGCGATGTGATACTTGATAAAAGATCCAAGTCCACCTCTTTTAAACTAGCGGATGAAATAGTCAAATTCCAAGTCCACCCAACGGACCTGCAAAAGGCGGCCTCCATTGGGGCACAATTACAACCTGATGTAGGCGCGCACTTTTCGAGAATTTCTACGAAAAGCGGGACATCTTTGCTGGCACTCTTGAGACATGCCAGAATCCCACGCCGGCTGGCCGAAAGCACAACCTAAATATCCTAAAAGGATTCAAGCCGATCAAAGCAGGCTCTTCGGGCGCTTTTCCGAACCCAAAAGACAGGCCATGGGAGAGGAGCTAGCCAAACTTTTGGAAGTCGGATTCATCGGAGATATAAAACATCCGGATGGCTAACAAACCTGGTGATGGTACCAAAGAAGGATAAATCTGGCGCCTATGTGTTGATTTTAAAGACCTTAATAAGGCTTGCCCAAAGGATCCCTTCCCCTCCCTCGAATTGATCAAATTATTGGCCTTCTGACGAGGACACGACTCATTGTGCTTCCTCGACGCTGCACTCCGGCTACCACCAAATCAAGATGGCGGAGCAGAACCAAGCTGCAACAGACATTCATCACTCCATACAGCCCGTTACGCTTCAACACAATGCCCTTTAGGCTCAAAAGCGCCCGGCGCAACATATCAGCGCATGATTGAGACATGTCCGCAAACCGGATCGGTAAAAGCGGTGGAAGCATATGTAGACGACGTGGTCGTCAAAACCAAGCACGTCGAAACTCTAGTAGATGACTTGAGGCTCACATTCGACAATCTTCGAAAATATGACATCAAGCTCAATCCGGAAAAATGCGTTTTCGGCGTTCCTGCCGGAAAGCTCCTGGGCTTCATTGTGTCCGGTAGAGGAATTGAAGCAAACCCAGCCAAGATCCAAGCTCTGTCACAATTGGATATTCCAAAAGACCTCAAACAAATACAAAAATTGACGGGATGCGTAGCGGCTCTAAGCCGCTTTATTTCCCGTTTGGTAGAAAAGGCGTTACCTTTACCGCCTCCTCCGGCGCACCAAACACTTCAGTGGGCCGGATGCATCGCCACGGCTGGACTCGAAGAAATAAAGGCCATTTGGCAACAAATCCGTCTGGCCATGGCAACGTAGGCGAACCAATGCTATTATATATCGCCGCAACACATCAAGTTATCGGTAGGTGCTTTCGTTGTCGAGCGAGAAAAGGGCGGACACCGTTCCCTATTCAAAACCGGTTTACTATGTGTCCATTTGTCCTAACTCCATGCAAGTCAGTACCCACACTACCAAAAGATAGCATACTGGCGGTGTTCATGGCATCCGGAAGCTGCGACACTACTTTCAAGAGTGTTCGATAATAGTAGCCTCTGAAGTACCTCTTAACGACATTATAAACAACGCGACGCCGACGGGCCGGATTGCTAAATAGGCCATAGAGCTCCCTTCCATTCGACATAACTTATAAGCGGGACGAGCTATTAAGTCGCGGGTTTTAGCCGACTTCACGGCGAATGGACCGAGCGAACTCCCTAAAGAGTACGGGCGCATACTCATTTTGGATCATGCACCGGCGGCTCCAAAATGTTGGCCGGCCCTGGGGCTGGCATCGTCTTTGACGTCCCCAACCGGGAGACCACGATCCATCGTCCTTGAGATAATGTATCACGGACTCCAACAACGCATGGCCGAATCTGAGGCCTTACGCACGGCCTCCGGGATGGAAACATTCTCCATGGGCGATTAAGCGCCCTAGAGGTGCGCGGGGATTCCGAACCTCGCGATATCTCAAATAAGCGGAGACTTTGATGCCAAAGATCTGAAAATGGCAGCATACCGCAATGCGGTCCTAAAAATGTCGACGCGGTTGAAGGGCTCGAATTTCATCATATAGCCGGGATAACAACCGGGCAGCGGATATATTAGCGCGCATTGGTGCAAAACGCGATGCCGTCCCACCCAATATCTTTCTGGAACGGCTTTTCAAGCCATCTGTACTATGGGAAGGGGAGTTCGGCAATAACAATCCGGACCCAACCGCACTGCCTGACGCCGAACACTCTGACACAATCGGAGGCTATGCCACCGAGATAACACCCTCTGCCCACGAGATAATGGCGGTTATCGCCCCGTGGACGGAACCATTCCTAGCCTACCTAACCAGGCAGGAACTCCCCAAAGACCAAAATGAGGCTCATTTGCATAGTACGGCGATCTAAAGCCTATAAAGTCCATGAGGGAGAGCTTTATAAGAAAAGCACTACGGAGTCCTTCAAAGGTGTATCTCCGAAGAGGAAGGGCGAAACCTCCTAGCTGAAATTCATCTTTGGACTGGGTGGGCACCACGCCGCTGCCCAGAGCCCTTGTAGGCAAGGCCTTCCGTGCACCTGAGGATTTTTATTGGCGTCGACGACCGGCGAATGCGAGGATTTAGTCCAACGATCACGTCGGTTGCCGCTTTTGCTAACCAAAGCCACATGCCACCCACCGCCCTCAAAACTATACCCATCACCTGGCCGTTCACGATGCAGGGGCTTAACATGGTTGGACCCCTTAAGGGAGGAACCCACAAGCAAAAATACCTATTGGTCATGGTTGATAAATTCACCAAATGGATAGAGGCCAAGCACATTAAAGCGGCGAATCCGGACCGGTGATAGACTTCATATCGGGGTAGTGCACCGTTACGGTGTCCCCACGATATCATCGCGATAATCGCGGCACCAACTTCACGGCCGATGAGGTCAAATTATGGTGCAAAACATGGGCATCTGGCTCGATTACGCCTCGGTCTATCACCCTCAAACCAGCGGTCAAGTCGAGCGAGCAAATGGTCTAATCATGGCGGCATTAAACCCAGACTAGTGCGGTCCCTCAAGGAATCTAGCAGCGCCTTTGGGTTGAGGAGCTTCGACTCCGTACTCTGGGGCTGCGGACCACTTGAATCGTACTACGGATTCACACCATTCTTTATGAATGTATGCAGCAGAGGCGATCTTGCCCTGCGACATAATACACGACTCACCTCGGCGTGCGCATGTATGAAGAAAGAGAAGCCGAGCTCGATCGGCGGGACAGTTTGGACGCATTGGAGGAGCGCGGCGTGGCAAAAGCTTCGTTCCGCATTCTATCAACGGCATGCTCGAAGATATCAAAGCGGGAAATGCGAGCCAAAGCCTATAACGTTGGCGAACTAGTTCTACGCTGCCGGACAAGAAAAAGGACAAACTCAAGCCCAAATGGGAAGGTCCCTTCATCATCGACCAGGTCGACCGCGGAGTACAATACCGTCTGCGAAGCGCATCGGATAACCGACTGAGCGAACCCATGGAACGCGCAGCCCGTCTCTGAAGATTCTACGCCTAAGCGCCGGACTCCAAGTTCGTCTCCTTCCGCCGTCCAAATTTTCTATTTTTGCTGTCTTTTATTTCTCTCCTTCCTCCTCCTCCTTCTTCTTGAAGCCTCTAGAGGCTCGTTTTGCGCTTTTCTTTTTTCGCACATACTTGACGCGTTGTCCGCGCTCATTATACCCGGGGGCTTCTTTAACAGAAGCTTATTTATACGGGCTTCATGCCCAACACATGCGTTAAACTTCCGCATGTACCTTTTATTCACCATTATATGCATCGATATGACTTAAGTTTTGGCCAAGCTGGGTTGCTGGCTCTGTGCTTACCCCTCACGTTCCCGATTGTTCGGCTAGGTGGTAAAGGAGCACCTCTGCGATTATTCTTGCCGGTCACCGGATGTGTACCTCGAGGCAGGTGAAGCCGAAAAGCTAGCGTTCTTAAGGGAGTATTGATTCGGTGAACTGAAAGATGACTTTTACTATTTACCCATCTGCCCTAGATGATTTTACGCTTTCATAGCAGCCTTGACATGCACTTTAGGGCATGCATCCCAGCGAAAAAGGAACCCTTAACGGAACTATTCTCACGGAAAATGTTTCTTACTACCCATGTAATATAACATAACTAGTTGGGCACTTGTCTGATACAGCAATAATGACCCGTCGCCTTGTCTCCATGCATACCTCGGTTCTTATATAACCACGAAGGTATTCGGACACACTCGGACTATTGGGTCCCGAGGTCGAGCGAAAAGGTCCGCTATGACAAGCGATCTTCAATCGGCTAGAAGACATTTTTTCATGTCATATTTTTACATAGTCAACTCGACTCATTGTATTCCTCCTCAATGCCATCTAATAGGCTATCTAATTTACAATCTTCTTTGGGAATACTTGGCGGCCAATTCTACTTGGCCGTACACTAAGCTTTAAAGGGATCTCCATCCCATCAAGCCCCACAGTCCGACCTCGGCCATGTGGTTTGGGTCGACAACCGTGTCTGCGTCTTTACCATGGCCCGAGCCTCCTGGCGCCTTTGACGGCAGCCGATATCTTCCATAGTTGGGCGCCGCCCGTGCTCCTTGAAGCCGCTCTGCCAGCTCCCCAATGCCTTGAGGCAGGGGAGATAGATGGCCACAAGGCCTGGCCGACACCTTTCATCACCTGCCGGACTTCGTTAAATGCGGTGGCATAGTCGGAAGAAGATCACCCGAAGAAGCGGGCATCTCCTCCTCGGGGACGACCTTTGAGCAAACCTACATACATGTTTATGTTAGTCGCCTTGCTCGCCGAACTCTTTCAAAGTTCGCTCAAGCACTTCTTGAAAATGCTCATGACGAAGCCGCCGATTCTCCTTCTGAGTCGGACAAGCTGGGCATGAACATCCTTTAGTTCCTCACCCAGCTTGGTGTTGGCGTCTTGGAGGTTATTTTTCTCCTGCCGCACCCTCGTAAGCACGCTCTCGCCAGCCTTTAGCTGGCGTAAGAACTGTTGCTTGTCCGGATCTAGTCCGGCGCCATCTGCAATGTTTTTGTCTGATTAACACAACCGCCGCACTTCATAAACTATTTATCTTTTGAAGCATATATTACCAGAGGGGGTCACTGTGGCTCCCCTCATGGCGTGCTAGTCTTGACCTCAAGTTGGGCCTTGCACTCTTCAAACTCTGAGACAGTCGGTACTCTTTTTTTGTAAGAACCTGCAGATAACAAATGATCCTTAAATAAGTTATTCTAACTATTTTTAAGTCTCGGGGACTCTTGGCATATATAAGCTGTCAAATTTCCTTACCCGTATGTCCTTTACATGCTTTTACTCTGCGGGCTTTCTGGCTAGACCATCTTGAGCGGCACGCAGGTGCGCATCTCCCGAATTGAAGGCATTCAAGGCCTCTTGGGAGAAACACGCGTCCACGAAGAACTGTCCGTGGCGCCTGTGATTCAAAGGCGCTCTCCACCTCGGAGTTGGTGGCGGACAATCTGTCGGCATCCTCTCGTTGGAGGAGCATCCGACGTCGCCTCGTGTTCGCCTCCGGCTTGGACCCGGCTTTGGAGCCTGGCGGCGGAGGTTCGATTGGCAATCTCTCCGGACTCAGTCCGGCGAGTGCTCTTTTTCCTGAAAAGAGCGTCAGCGTTAGTACGCCTTCTAGGAATCAATCCTAGGAAAATGGTGACACGCCATACCTTTGCGGCGGAGTTTCGATCCGGACCGCACTCCTTTTTAGCCTGCGTGGCCGTACTACCCCTTGTTGGCCAGCCGCCGCGGGCTCGGTTTCCTGCCTCGAAGGTAGCCCCTGCAAAACACCATTGGTATACGGTGATCAAAAAATAAGCACGGATGGGTCATTATCAGAATATTGGGACCTCGGTCTCAGTTACCTGTGAGGTTGGAGGTATTCCGGGGTAATCGGCCGTAATGGCAACCAAAGCATTGTCGATGCTAAGTTGGTGGAACACCCGTCGATCAACTCCACCTTTATATCCGGATCCTCTTGGAGGTCGGATCGAGGGACCGTTCGGATCCTCGGGTTGTGAGGCGGGCTCATGTCGTCTCCACGGTAGCAGTTCTGCGCGAAAACCATAAAATGAGATATTTAACCACGGGAACATGGATCGGACAGGTCACAAAGATGTTTGCTTACCCGACCGAGGATTATTCAAGAAAACTCCTTGATGGATTGGACGCGGAGGAAATCCTCCTCCTCCCTTTATACATGGCGGACAAGATCTTCACCGATTCGGTGACCGATCCCAGCCCTTTGCGGCCATGGCGGGTGGCATCGTCCTCCCGTTGAAGTCCCACATGGGGTGGCCCCTATATTGGGCGGCTGCACTCCTCATAATGCAGATTGCCATGACTCCAATCATGGTCAATCCGGCATGAGCCATAACCTTATTCGGCTCATCAAATAGAGGACATCGATCATTTTCCCTCAGGGCTCCGAGGCGCCCGGCTTAAGCACTTCTTGAGAGGAGCATTGCTGAACTCCGGAAGGCCGATCCGAACAGGATCCGGCAGCGGGGCGTCCTCCATGTAAAACCATTCAAGGCCGGTCTTGGACGCCTTCTTTGGGGTTACGGATAGGTATCCGGTCCCGGCGATGCGCCATAGCTTCGGCTCCGCCCACTTATATATTGACCCCTCATAAGAGCGGGGTACTAGGCGAATAATCTCTTCCACAGCCGGAGTGAGTCTCGGCGCCCAAGAACAGTTCGCAAGAAGGGCCCTGAAGCCCATGATGTGCAAAATGGAGGCAGGCATAAGGTGGTGCAACTGGAGGCCGTAGAACTCCAAGAGCCCCCGGAGAAACGGATGGATTGGAAATCCGAGTCCTCTTACTAGATAAGAGATGAAGAACACCGGCTCTCCTTTAGAGGGATCGGGCGCACTCTCCGCTCGCTTTCCGCCCTTATAGGTGGCAAGTCCGGCTCGAACCGGAACCAAGAAGGCCGGGGGAAGGAATCCCTTGGTTTGGAGTATAACTAGCTCGCTATGCGGGGTCGAGCATCTCTCCCAATTTCGGGCTGAGGGGGAGCGAGAGGAGGAGCGCGTCATTTGTCCCATGATGGGATGGGCTTTGGTCGAGGCGCTCGATGAAAGCTTCATGAAGGGGGATGGTGTGACTCAGATCTAGATCCTCGCCCCTTTTATAGGCAGCTCATTTGCGCAACTAGGGGGGTAAGTGTAAAAATACCCTGGGTTTTCGCATTCATTCAAACACGTCGAAGATGGCCATTATTGGGCGTAGAAGCCAAGGAGCGCAGCATTTATCAGAAGCCGGACACTATTCGACAAGTATATGGAATTTGGAGAAGAACCCGCCTCGCAATGCCGAAGACAATCAACGCTGGACTCATGCCGTCATTGAAGCCTGGTTCGGGAGACTCTTGAGGAGTCCGGATTAGGGGTGTCCGGATGGCTGAACTATCACCGTTGGCGGACTCACGGACTATGAAGATACAAGATTGAAGACTTCGTCCCGTGTCCGGATGGGACTTTGCTTGGCGTGGAAGGCAAGCTTGGCGTCTGGATATGTAGATCTCCTACCATTGTAACCGACTACTGTGTAACCCTAACCTATCCGGTGTCTATATAAACCGGAGGGTTCTAGTCCGTGGGGCGAACAACAATCAATCATACCATAGGCTAGCTTCTAGGGTTTAGCCTCCTTGATCTCGTGGTAGATCTACTCTTGTACTACCCATATCATCAATATTAATCAAGCAGGAGGTAGGGTATTACCTCCATCGAGAGGGCCCGAACACAGGTAAAACATCGTGTCCCTTGTCTCCTGTTACCATCTGCCCTAGACGACAGATTCAGGACCCCCTACCCGAGATCCGCCGGGTTTTTGACAACGACATTGGTGCTTTCATTGAGAGTTCCTACGTGTCATCACCGATAGGCCCGATGGCTCCTTGATCATCAACAACGACGCGGTCGGTGAGACTTTTCTCCCGGACAGATCTTCGTATTGGCGGCTTTGCCGCGCCGGGCCAATTCGCTCGTATACGGAGCAGATCGAAGCTTCGCCCCTGGCCATCAATTGAGCTTTGGAAGTTTGAACTATCTGGCCGACATCCGCAGAGACTTGATCTTCGACGGATTCGAGCCGCAGCCAAGCGCCGCCTTGTCTCGATAGGCATGATCTAGCTCTGCGGCGAGCAGTGCCACGGAGGCTGCACCGGCATCCGCTCCGAGCCCTTAATCCGGGCGGATTCCCCAATCGAGGACGAGTGGTTGGACACCGCCTCGGGGCTACAATCTCTACGGCGATCGAGCGAACTCCATCCACATCCTTTGCAAAGACCTCGACTCCGGTGCGGACTCCTCTCCGGACTCCGAACCCTCCAGCGCCCCACCTTAATCGAATCCGATTGGGCACGGTCATGGAGTTCACTGCCGCGGACATCTTTCAAGCACTTTCGCCCTTTGGCGACATCCTGAGTCACTAAAGTCTCTCTCTCTTTATCAGGAGAGCCCTTGCGAACTACGGACGGGAAGGTTGGGATGCAGACGGCGAGGAAATTCAACGCCCACCACCACCCACTTTGTAGCCACCGCGCCGATGATTTAACCGACATGCTAGACTACGACTCAAGACATCGACGGTATGGGCGGCGATGCGGAGAGCGACCAAAGACCCAGTGGCTACGAGAGACGCTGGGAAGGCCACCTCGTCATCGACATATATATGGTGGACATCCCAAAAGATGGGAGCAGCGATGGAACAACGGAGGATGACCTCCAAGAAACCCCGAAAGCGCCCGACGTCGTGGCGCCGCTCTAAATCCGCCACAATAAAAGCGGTGATTCCGGCACGGGAGATAATAACATCCCGGGACGGTTGAAGAGAACCCCTCCGGCGGGACTCGGCCAAGCGAGGAGGAGAAGCAAGCCCGCCGCGATAGTGCAGCGAGAAAAAGGAGGTTGAGGATGATAATTATCGCCTCCCTCAGAAGATGAGGCAAGCCTCGGCGGCAACAATTTGTCGTGCACGAGGATCCCGCCGAACAGGAGGCGTTTCAAGCGCGGGCTTATAGCCACGACAAGCAGCCTCAAGCAAAAGAAGCAACATCTTAGAGCTGATCAAGACACGCTATGGCTGACATGGACTGAAGTCCTTGCAGCGAAGAGTATGAACTCGAACGCCCCTCCAAAAGCTACCCCAAGCGCGGGCCGTTGCCTCGACTAGAGGAGGAAGCACCCAAGTCACGGTAGCATGACATGGCAGACCGGCCACCCGTGGCCGTGACAGAAGCCTCTCGGCCCTCCGCTCAAGCCACACCCGGCGCCGCTCAAAAAGTACCAAGGCACGGAAAGCGCGCCGGACTTGCGAGATATATTGGAGGATAAGGCAAAACATACAATATCGATCTACGGATCGCGTGGGCGCCAGCAATGCGGGATGATTACCGTCGGCGCGGATCTGACAAACTCCGGCCAGGGCGAACACGATGAAAAAGCTCATATGAGCTACGCCGTGATATAGCCCAATATAGAGGCGCCGCACACCCACTATGCTTCACGGATGAAGTAATGGATCATCAAATCCCGAGGGCTTTAAACCCGTAAAACATCGAATCATACGATGGTACCACGAGATCCTGATGCGGATCGAGGATTATCTCCTCCATATCCACATGGCCCATGGTGATGATCTACATGCCATCAAATACCTCCCACTCAAGCTTAAAGGACCAGCTCGTCATTGGCTCAATAGCTTGCCAGTAGAATCAATTGGTTGTTGGGAGGACCTGGAAGCCGCATTCCTTGATAACTTCCAGGGCACCTATGTGCGACCACCAGACGCCGATGACCTTAGCCACATAATTCAGCAGCCGGAAGAATCGGCGGACAATTACGAACTCGGTTCCTAACAAAGAAAAATCAAATCGTTGACTGTCCGGATGCAGAGGCCCTCGCAGCCTTCAAACATAACATCCACGACGAGTGGCTTGCCCGGCACCTAGGATAGGAAAAGCCGAAATCCATGGCAGCCCTCACAACCCTCATGACTTGCTTTTGTGCGGGAGAGGACAGCTGGCTAGCTCGAAGCAACAACTTGGGCAAACATCCTGATAGTCCGGATACCAAGGACAGCAATGGCAGGTCGGCGTCAAACAAGAACAAGCGCCGCGTTAACGGCGATAATCTGAAGATACGGCCGTCATTGCCGGATTCGAAGTCTCTAAACCCGGTCCAATGGAAGAAGCCTTTCAAAAGAAATACCGGGGCCCATCCAACTTGGACCGAATACTCGATCGCTTGTGCGGATACATGGCACCCCGAAAAACCAGCCAATCACACCAGCGAGGATTGTTGGGTGTTCAAGCAGTGAGCAAGCTAAGTGCCGAACTCAATGACAAGGGCTGCATAAGCGATAACGAGGAAGAGCCCCGCCGCCGAACAATAGAGGACAGAAGGTTTTCCCACACAAGTGCGAATGGTGAACATGATATACGCGACCCACATACCCAAAGGGAGTGGAAGCGTGCAACTTCAGGACGTATATGCGATGCAGCGATCGCCCCAAAGTTCAACCCATGGTCTTCTGCCCGATCACCTTCGATCGAAAGGACCACCCCACTAGCATCCGTCACACGGCGGCTTCGCCGCATTGGTTCTTGACCCAATTATTGAAGGATTTCACCTCACCGAAGTCCCGATGGATTTGCGGTAGCAACTCGAACTCGCTTTATCGAGGATCTGATCGCAAAATGGGCATAGACCCTCAAGATTAAACCTACAAAGACGACCTTTAAAGGCGTCATACCGGAGTGTAGAGGCCAATTGTATAGGCTCAGTCACACTCCGAAGTGGTCTTCCCGGATCTCCGGATAACTTCCGAAGCGAAGAGTTAATCTTCGACATCGTCCCATTCGCGGCGGCTATCATGCATCGCTCGGACGAACCGCATTTGCAAAAGTTCAATGCGGTGCCGCTTTTCGCATACCTCAAGCTCAAGATGCCAGGCCCTCGAGGAGTAATCACGATCAATGGAAACACCGAACAGCTCTCTCCGAGCGGAGGAGCATATCTGGCCCTCGCGCATGGCGGAGGTGCAAGCAGCCTCTCACGGCAATTCTCGAGTCGGCCACTAAGCGTCCGGACACGCCAAGCGCTACCGAGTAACCTGCAACAATACCACACAGCACGATTCAAGAGCGAGTAGCAATCCGGCCCCAACCCCAGCCCTCATGAAATTGCAAAGGTAGTCTGGCGTACATAATTACGCTCTGGAAATACAATGGGCATATGGGGAGGGGCAAGACAACGGCACGCCAAGAATGCGGCTCGACCGCACCAGGGGCTCCCGTTTGTGTCACTTCTTTTTTCTTTTTTCTTTTTCTTCTTTTTTTACTTTCAGGACTCCGTCTTTGAGCAGTCCTGTCCGGCACTTGAATCGCCGAACTCACGATGCAACAGCCAGGGAAGCGGAAAGCCACATCGAGTGTTCAGGTGGTCTCTATTACGAGCATTATACATGTTTTACATATCATCCAGCAGCTTACCCACGGAGAAGGACATGTTAGATAGTCCCATCCCTTGCTTATCGCACTATTTGTATCGCTCTGCTTCCATTGCGATACCTTTTTGAATAAACAATACACAACTTTTGCTTGTTATTGCTCTACTTCCTTTTATATACATGTGTTCATTTCATGACATGTTGCAACGTACACTTTAATGCGGCCAATACACCGAGGGCTTAAGTATCCCAAAATTATGGTGTGATAAGTCCGAACACTTTCACAAGTGCACGGCACCCGAACTTATATCATTATATGAATTGGCTCCGAATCATGTCTTGGGTCAATAGTTGGGTTTGCCCGGCTCCGTGTTTTGGTACCTTACGTTCCGCTATATCGGCTAAGGTAGCACCGGAGAACCCTGCGATTGTGCCCCAGTTATCTTGGGTCAAGCACCCTCGATGGAGAAAGCTAAAACTGACCGTCATCATAGAAAGGCGAGCTGGTCGCTGTTCGAGAGAGGTTTTCGGTCCGAAAGTAAAGACTTATGCCGCTTAGAGCGAGGAACCGGAATTGTCCGGCCAAGGTGTGGATGGCGCCGAACTCGGTCTTCGAATACTAGGGAGCCGCGAAATTTAAAATTATAGAATTCTATGGCTAAGTGAGAGTGTTCAAGCATTATAAGTCCGGTTTGCCTTGTTCGTTGTGTTGAGCGCCTCCTAGATGGACCCAAGAATGGGAACAAGAGTGCTCAAGTTTATCCGAACACCCCAAAGCACTCGTGGCATGGGGGCTGAAGCCAACGACTTGCCATCTCTCAAATTTGATAAACGGCCGCATTTAAGGTAATATTTTAAATTAATAAGTGTTGCTTAAGCGCATATGAACAAGTTTTCAAGCGTCTTTGGATAAAAATGCGAGTTTATTCAAAAATTATATCCTTGGAGCACTCATCCGCTATTCAAGCGGGCACCCTTGAGGAGGCCCTCATAGTACATTTCGGGCGTGCGATGCTCATGGCCCTTGGTGGCCCGTCTGTCACAAGCCTCTCCGCGATCCGGCTTGCCCTAGTGCACTTTAGCTTGCAGGCAAGAGCCAACGGACACCTTCAATGCAGACGGAGGCGCTTGATGACTTCAAGCCGCAGACGAGGCATCCACCAATTCTTGCACCAAGCCGAAGTAGCTCCGGGCATGGCCTCCAATGGCCACAGCCGCTATAAGGCCCTTCATGGCCTGTTCGGTGACCTTATGGAGCTCGACCAGCTGCTTCAGCTGGTCACTCGTAAGCACCGGATGGTCGGCCTCGACATCTTGAGACCAGAACACCTTCTCCATGGAGCTCCCCTCACAGGCGCGGTAGAATGCGGCAGCATCGGGGCCTTTTCTGAGGCAAATCTGCGAATGCTCTTGGAGAGCTCGAATCCGGGTAAGTAACAGTGTAATTGACTTTTACATTCTTGCTTTGCATAAAGAATGCCTTACCCGGCCGCTATCTTCTTTAGTGCTTCAATTTCTTGGAGGGCTTTTTGGGCCTCGGCCTTAGCAGCTTTGGCACTCTCAAGAGCCGAGGCAAGCTCGGACTCTCGGGTCTTGAGTCACGCTCCAAACCCTCGTGTTTTTCACGAGAATCTGGAGCTCTTGCTGCACCTCCGCCTTGCGCCTCCCCTTTCTCTTGCTCGGTGCATTTCAAGAGTCAGCTTTGTTTTCGACCCACAGGGCACCGCTTCCTCGTGGTCGCCAATTTCGTCAGGCCCTGCAGACTGCCCATGTTATTCCTGTTATTTTTCGCAACCAAAAACATTTTCTATAAGGTATTTCTTTAATAAGGTATTACTTACCTTCCTTGTCCTCGAGCTCCTTCTTGGCTTGTCCGAGCTCGATTTCTCGGACCCTTTCGAGGTTACCTTCAATACATTGACCTCCAGCGATCGGTCGCGGCGTGAAGTCAGCTGCAGCGACTGCATTCCCATATTGACATTCTTATGTTAGACTCCTGCGTATATCTTTTAGATCCTTAGTCGGCTTTTCTTTCCAGAACACCGAACTAAGCATCGTGGGCTACTGTCTATGCGGATTTATATTTTTACATATTCTAACAACTTACTTCAAAGCACATTAGGCGGCTGGTACAGGCTTGATCGATCCGCTCTTGGCGGGCCCAGGCTATTCGGATCACCGCACTCATGCGATCAAAGGTGTTCCTCCTCGATGGAAGTGCTGTTAAGCGCCTCCTGTAAGCTATCGATTGCCTACAGTTGACGGAGGACACGGCGTCTTACCCTTCTTAAAGAAGGATCCGCTGTCAGGACTTGGAACCGCTGATGGTTCGGCATGGAGTCGGGACGAGGTCGAGCATAGAGCCCCTGAGGGATCTTGCTCCCAGCTCTGGAGTCCGGGAGGTCGCCTTGTGGCACCTCCTGTGCTACCTTCTCTTGACCAAGCCCCCTTGGGGCCCCGCCCTTAGCGTTCGCCCATGACATGAGGCGAGGAGGCGGTCGAAGCAAGGTACTCTCCATTTCCGGCGAGCCAGGGGACCCGCTCGATGAATCGGCGAACTCGCCCTTGGGCGGGCTGCACGGTTGTTCGACGTTAGAGAACACTCTGCAATAACAAAAAGCCATGGGTATTCGGACACTTACGATCTCGCCAGGGGCTTGGCCCTTGTAGGACAATCCTCCTCGTCGTCATCGACGTTGGTGGAGAAGTCCGGAGGAAGGGTTCTTCCCTTCTTCGACCCTCCGGCCTCCCGGTTAGGCGGCGCTTCCTTTCCTTCTCCTCCCCGGGAGGAGCTTCTTCTTCTTCCTCCTCGTCTTGGAGAAGATTCCGCTTGAATCTGGCGGCACTGGCGTCGGGAGCTCCTTGAGTTCCGTGGCCTCCTTCTTGGCCTTCTTCTCCGGCACCACGTCTGGCGCGGAGCCGGCAGCTCCCGTCGATCAGGCGTCAAGCTGGGTCTTCCGGCAAAGGGCCAGGAGAGTTAATCTGTCCGGGGCGTCTTCGGCCGATCCACAGCCGAAGATTAGGGAGTTTTAGATCCCACGTAGAGTCAATCTATGGAAAAAGAGTCCCGTAAAGGGTAAAATAAACTTACCTCGCCGGCTTGACGCTGCGAGCTGTATCCGCGATCTTTGGTTGCGGATGCGGGGGCTTCGGCGCCCTTGAAACGGCACCTTCCGAGGCGTCTTCGTACGTAGTGTTGAAGAGCGGCTCAAGGTTTAGTCTTTGTGCGGATCGAACTCCCACAAGTTAAAGTCCCTTTGTTGGCATGGGAGAATCCGGCGGATGAGCATCACACAGATTACGTCGACAAGCCTAAGATTCTTGGCCACCAGGTTTTGGACGCATGTTTGAAGTCCGGATGTCTCGTCTGAATTCCCCCACGTCGGGCCCGTCTCTTTCCATGGCGAGAGCCGTGTGGGGAAGCCAGAATCTGAATTAGGGCCGCCACCCATTTGGTGTTGCGAGGGCTCGGTGATATAGAACCACCCGATTGCCACCCCTTTATTGTCTCCACGAGGCGCCTTGAGCCATGGGACTTTGGCCCATCTTGCCAACCATGGCGCCTCCGCACTCCGCTGACGGCCGCCCACTACCTTAGTACGGGGCGTTGAAGATCTTCAGCCATAAGCGAAGTGGGGCTGGATGCAGAGGAAAGCCTCTTACCTGACGATAAACGCCGAGATGTTGAGGATGAAATTGGGGGGCCAGTCGTGGAAGTCCAGGCCGTAGTAGAACATGAGCCCCGGACAAATGGGTGAAGAGGAAAACCTAGTCCAGCGGAGGAAGTGGGGAGAAACACCACCCTATCACGGGGCCGCGGGTCGGAATGAGCTGCCCCTCATCGGGAAGCTTTGGCAGCGATGTTGCCGGACAAGTATCCGGCGTCCCATGATCTTCGCGATGTGCCCCTCCGTCATGGAGGAGGCCATCCACCTGCCTCCCGCTCGACATGATTGGAGAAAGGTTGAGGTGGGATGTGCGGACTTAGGCGGCTATTTGGAGCTTCAGTCGCGGAAATGGATAAGAAAAGGAGGAAGAAGGCGTGGGTAAAAGGTGGATCCTTATCCCCTTATATAGAGCGGATGAAGCTATCGTCCCCACCACCTGGTAAAACTTCGCTTATTTCCCAAGCGCCGTAATCAATGGCGCGGATGGAGTTACCCACGTCCGTATTGATGAGAATCACCGGAATAAGGGGGCACGATCTATGCTTTGATAAAGGCGTGCCAAAGGAAACCGCCTCGCTAAACACGCTGAGGTGGGGAACAGGTAAAAAGCGATTCATATAAAAGACCTTGCCGTGGTGTGATGTCACGCCCATGGAATACGTCAGCAGATCTGTGCAAAATTATTCTCTACTGCGGTGTTATGTGGAACTTGTTTTGCGAGCGGACACTATCCTTGTGTTCAAAACCTTCTATGAAGTATTCGGAGGAGGAACCCGCCTCGCAATGCGAAGACAATCAACGTGCCGGACTCATCGTCATTGAAGCTGGTTCGAGGGGCTCTTTGAGGAGTCCCGGACTAGGGGTGTCGAGATAGCGAACTATCGTCGCGGCGGACTCCAAGACTATGAAGATACAAGATTGAATACTTACGTCCCGTGTCCGGATGGGACTTTCCTTGGCGTGGAAGGCAAGCAGCGATACGGATATGAAGATCTCCTACCATTGTAACCGACTACGTGTAACCCTAACCTATCCGGTCTATATAAACCGGAGGGTTTTAGTCAAATGGGGCGAACAACAACAATCATCACGATAGGCTAGCTTCTAGGGTTTAGCCTCCTTGATCTCGTGGTAGATCTACTCTTGTACTACCCATATCATCAATATTAATCAAGCGGGGTAGGGTATTACCTCCATCGAGAGGGCCCGAACACAGGTAAAACATCGTGTCCCTTGTCTCCTGTTACCATCTGCCTAGGCCTTGCAGTTGGGACCCCCTACCGAGATCCGTCGGTTTTGACACCGACGGAGGGTGTCTACATCAACTATATCACCCTTCCGACGAAGCGTGAGTAGTTTACCACAGACCTACGGGTCCATAGCTAGTAGCTAGATGGCTTCTTCTCTCTCTTTGATTCTCAATACCATGTTCTCCTCGATGTTCTTGGAGATCTATCCGATGTAATCTTCTTTTGCGGTGTGTTGGTGAATATCAGATGAGTGGATTTATGATCAGCTTATCCATGAATATTATTTGAATCTTCTCTGAATTCTTATATGCATGGTTTGATATCTTTGTAATTCTCTTCGAACTATCGTTTTGGTTTGGCCAACTAGATTGGTTTTTCTTCCAATGGGAGAAGTGCTTAGCTTTGGGTTCAATCTTGCAGTGTCCTTTCCCAGAGACAGTAGGGGGAGCAAGGCACATATTGTATTGTTGCCATCGAGGATAAAAAGATGGGGTTTACATCATATTGCTTGAGTTTATTCCTCTACATCATGTCATCTTAGTTAGTGCGTTACTATGTTCTTCATGAACTTAATACTCTAGATGCGGGCAGGAGTCGGTTTATGTGTGGAGTAATAGTAGTAGATGCAGGCAGGAGTCGGTCTACTTGACATGGAAGTGATGCCTATATTACATAAACATTGCCTTAGATATCGTCATAACTTTGCGCTTTTCTATCAGTTGCTCGACAGTAATTTGTTCACCCACCGTATTATTTGCTATCTTGAAAGAAGCCTCTTGTGAAACCTATGGCCCCTAGGTCTATTTTCCATCATATTAGTTTCCGATCTACTATTTTGCAATCTTTTACTTTCCGATCTATAAACAAAAAATAACAAAAATATTTACTTTATCTTTTGTTTAGTTCCATCTATCTCTATTATATCTCACTTTTGCAAGTAACCATGAAGGGATTGACAACCCTGCTATCGCATTGGGTGCAAGTTGTTTGATTGTTTGTGTAGGTATTGGTGATTTGTGCGTTGTCTCCTACTAGATTGATACCTTGGCTCTCTAAGTAAGGGAAATACTTATCTCTACTTTTGCTGCATCACCCTTTCCTCTTAAAGGGAAAAACCAACGCAGGCTCAAGAAGTAACATTCAACTAGTGGAGGGGAAGGAAAAAGAGAAAGGAGATGCATTAATGGAGGTGGTGTAGTTAGCTAGGAGTAATAAAGAGATAGAAAGATAGGTAGAAGAACGAGAGTAATGGGGGGAGAAGTAGTGAGGAAGAAGCAAAGTGAGGGAGAGAGGAGGTGGGAGCCAGGGGAAATTG
The DNA here is from genome assembly GCA_021605145.1 of Aegilops bicornis. Classification (NCBI taxonomy): domain Eukaryota; kingdom Viridiplantae; phylum Streptophyta; class Magnoliopsida; order Poales; family Poaceae; genus Aegilops; species Aegilops bicornis. Next base: position 9,340,952 of record CM038673.1, read on the forward strand.
AAGGAAGAGAGGTTGGGGGAGCGGGGAGGGGAGGGAAAAGGTGGTGGATGCGGTTTAGCAGTAGTGCTAGGTGTAAAACACACTGCTGCTAATAAGATAGCAGTAGCGTGCTTCCGGAAAACGCGCTACTGCTAAGCGGGGCCCGCCATGTGGCCAGGTTCAAAATTAGCAGTAGCGACCTGCACAAAAAGTGCACTACTACTATTACAGTAGCAGTAGCGCGGTTAATGTGGACACGCTACTGCTAAACCTCGCTTGGCAGGAACAATCGGGCAATTTACTAGAAGCGTTGTTCTAGCGAGTTGCGCTAATGCTAATTCTGTAGCAGTAGCGACTCTTTGTGACACGCGTTGCTGCTAATTAGAAGTAGCACCCCTTCTTGTCCAGCGCTACTACTAAGATTCTGTGTATAAGGTTTTCCCTAGTAGTGTAAGTTCTAGGAACATCACCAAAGAATATCTGCGTTGTAGAGAAGAATGAGCTACATCTATTGAAGACATGTAGGCGAGAAGATTGACATGAAGGAATTAACCCCCGAAAATTTATTGCTGACGAGAAGCAATTTGTTCGGAGATTCTGTTCGGAGAACATTAACTGCAACGAATGAAAGTCGAAGACAAAGTGAACACATAGTGTTGGGGATATAACTATTGGTATGACCCGCCCAGGAGGGGCCGGGTTATACTTGCAAATATTCTTGAAGCCCAAGACCCAGGATATAGATGGCGGTTCAGTTAAGGGCCCAAGGCCTAGAGGCAACTTAAGGCCCATAGTGATAAACTGCCATGTATGCGTGACTTGTATTGTAAGGCAAGAATAGTTGAGAGACTGAGCCGGACACTGTTTATGAGCCGGCCAGGACTCTGTAAGCCGCAAGGCGTCGACCTCTGTATATAAAGGGACGACCCGACGGCGGTTCAGGAAAAGTAACATCAACTCGAGAGCTAGGTCAAGCGATTCGCTCCCTGGTTATCGAGACATAAGCAATCCCACTCAAAACTGGATCATAGGCTTTTACCTTCATCGTAAGGGGCCGAACCAGTATAAACCTTGTGCCCTTTGTCCCGATTAACCCCTTTAAGCTTCCTAGTTGCAATGGCTCCACGACTAAGTCCTTTCACTAGGACATCTGCCGTGACAATTCCATGACAGTTGGCGCCCACCGTGGGGCAGGCCGCAGTGGATTTGAGTTCTTAAAGGGCAGCTTAGAAGGGCTCAAGGGATCTGTTGTCAGGGCGGATGACCAAGAGTCGTCATGACAAGCTCTACATGTGACGATGCATTTTGGGGCCCCGGCGGCTCAATTGAGTACTGGTGCGGGTCCCCTTCGGAGGAATTCACGTCTTCATCGGCAAGATCGGTGAGCCGGGCCCTGAGCCGGACATCTGTATGGACCTCGTCGAGACGGCTCAGCGTGCGAGACCCGCCCGGGCTCTGCCTGCTGTGAAGTGTGCCTTCGTGGGATGCATCCATGGAGGGCTCTCTGAAGGATCTGCATCTGGCGGTGAGACGGCCATCTACTCTGATGGTGAGTCGTCCACAGGTGAGACAGATTCATTGTATCAACTGGAAGACAGCGGGCTTGGGGGCTGTTCTGATGGCAATAGTATTCCGGATTTCCTCGAGCCGCCGAGCAGGGTCGGAATCTTCTTGGCCGGCACACAACCCATCCAAGACTCCACAATCACGGCGGCCATAACCTCCTCGAGTCAGCGGCAAGGCGAGAGGCCACGATGGCTTCGCGCCGGCTCGGTGTTGATGGATCTCACAGATAAGATGACCGCTCTGATGTTAACCGCCGTGGTCAACCCGGCGGATCAAGCTCGACATGATGCGGAAGTGGCACGATTAAAGCTGGATATGGTGCGAGGCTATGGAAGACCTAGCAGCGAAGATGTCGTGGATAACCGCAGCGAAGCGGACTCTGGGCGCTCGAGGCTCGCCGGATTCGGCATAGACTTCGCTCCACGCAGGATCGTAACAGCGTCTAATGAGGTCATGAGGAGAAGATACCAAGACTCGATCTCGACTCCTTCGGTTTATGACCTCGAAACCTCTTTCACACACCGGTGGGGCAGCTCGGTAACCAGCCGTGGCTCTCAAGACAATCTTGATGTAGACCGGGTTGCAACACCCGAGGTCAGGGCGCCGATTCAGCCACAGGTGATGGGGCATCCCTGCGTGAATACTGCTCCACCTCAGTATGTACCAACACCTCCGGGTCATTATTCTAACCCGTTGGAGAACATGATCGCGACGGCGGCATGGTGGCGGCTCTCCAAATTGATGGTGACTCTCCGGCGTGGTGAAACCAGCCGGGTCGAGAGAACTTCTTGAGACGGCTTTAGCACAATAGTAGGTGTACTTATACGGTAGGACATGAGATTCATTCAACCCCTCGTCCAAGCCGAAGCCCAAGTTATAGCGAGCACATGGATTATTTGGCCGTTTCAAGCAACGTTCAAGGTAACCAATAGCCGGGCATGACCGGTGCGCCATGGAGCCTTTAACTTGGTAGATCAAGGCGATGAATCGTCGGGGAGGCTGAGCGGGGCGGCTCGTGCAGTGAGCGAGCGGCTCGGCTTACCACCTTATCCGGTTTATCCGGCGACTTCTATCGAGGCGAGTGTGGCCACGGGACGGAGGTGTCCCACATCTAGTGCTAACTCTCACGTAACGGCGTTTGCCCAAGGATCTTAAGGGACCTAGGAAGGTGCCTAATTACTCTGACCGACTTATAGCCGGGCATGGATTGAAAGTTTCGAGATGTCTATGGAGTTACTGGAGGTCAGTGATGCTGCGATGGCCAAATACTTTACCATGATGTTGGATGGGACCACCCGCACTTGGTTGAAAAGCCTACCGCCTAATTCAATCAGTTCATGGGCGGAGTTAAAAGCCCTGTTCATCCAGAATTTCAAGGATACATGCAAGCAGCCCATGTCAATCGTGGATTTGATGAGTTGCAAAGCGGGGATGAGGGCGAGTCCACAACCCATTGGGTGCCAAGGTTAAGGCCATAATACATTAAATGCGATAAGATGGACGCCAGCTCTGCAGTCTTAATGTTGGAGAAAAATTGCCATTTTTTGCCTCTGAAGATGAAGCTAGGGCGGCTCAAGCGCGATTGTACTGATATGGGTACGCTGATGATGGCTCTGGTCAAGTACGCCGACTCTGATAGTACCAAGGATCCCGATTCTGATGATGAAAAGACAGGAAAGGGAAAGAAGAATGGCAACGGCAAGGGCCCTCAGCATAACCTGGCAAATCAAGGAGGTAATAAACGTAAGGCTGATGGTAGTTTGGAGTTTGTGGCTAACACTAATGCGCAGGGCAACAACCAACGACGTAAGGGGAGACCGCCTCCCCGGTCTGGCGGGTCAGGCCCCACACTTGAACATTTACAGAATGAACCCTGTCCAAGGCACGACACTCAGCAGAAGCCGGCTACTCATCTATGGAAGGATTGTACAATCATGAAGGCTTTCAAAAATTACAACATGTTCGATGGTAATAATGGGCAGGGCGGCGGCTCAGGTGGCGGCGGTTTTAATGGCCCGGGTGGCGGTTCAAATCCCAATTTTCAAAATTCTCAAGGCAATCAAAATTGGTTATAACCGACAATGTCTGCGGTGGTCAAGGCGGGGTGGATACGAGCCATCCAAAGCGGTGAATAGTGGACAATATCATGTGTTCACCACAGTTTGTGCAAACGAGACCGGAAGCTTCATAAGAGGGTCATGAATGCTGTTGAGCCGACAGTTCCTCGTTATTTAAGATGGTATGAGCAGCCTATTCTATGGAGTAGGGAAGATCACCCTCCCCGGGTTGATAATCCGGGTCACTTAGCCTTGGTGCTGGCCCCTCAGGTTGGTGGATATAAGTTCACCAAAGTACTCATGGATGGAGGCAGCAGCATCAACATCCTCTATTATGAGACCTTCCATCGCATGGGGTTAACTGATAAAAGCCGTAAGCAGTCCAACACTTTATTTTCCATGGCGTGGTGCACGGTAAGTCGGCATATCCAGTTGGTAGATCGAATTGAGGTAGCCTTTGGAGATGAATATGAATCGGGGCGAGAAATTGACTTTGAGGTGGTCAAGATCAGAAGCACATATCATGCTCTGTTCGGGCGGCCGGCTTATGCCAAGTTCATGGCACGACCATGTTATGTGTATCTACAGCTCAAAATGCTGGGTCATAAGGGTACCATCACAGTGCATGGGAGCCGTAAGATAGACTTGGATTGTGAGGAAGGCGACGCGGCTTATGCTGAGTCGGTCTATGCAACAGAAGAGTTGAAGTTCTACAAGGACAATGTTGATCCGGCGGATATGACGTCTTTGAAAAAGCCAACCACAGAGCATGAGTCGGTCATGAAGTTTAAGTCGGCCGATGATACTAAGCTTGTTGACTTTGTTCCAGGTGACTCATCTAAGCAGTTCAGTATCAGTGTTAATCTGGATCCCGAATAGGAAAGCGCGCTCATCGAGTTCATCCGTGAGAACTGGGACATCTTTGCATGGAAACCTTCTGACATGCCGGGTGTACCGAGAGAACTCGCTAAGCACACTCTTAATATTGATCCAAAGTTTAAGCCGGTCAAGCAGTTTCTTTGGCGGTTTAATGAGGAGAGGCGTAAAGCCATTGGTGAGGAAGTAGCCCGACTTTTGGCAGCTGGGTTCATCGTTGAAGTTTTTTATCCGGAGTGGTTGGCTAACCCGGTGCTTGTGCTTAAGAAAACGGCACTTGGCGTATGTGTGTGGATTACACGGATCTAAAAAAGGCTTGTCCGGCTGATCCCTTTGCTCTCCCTCGTATTGATCAAATCATTGATGCTACGGCGGGTTGTGAGCGTTTGAGCTTTTTGGATGCTTACTCGGTTATCATCGGATCAAGATGGCGATTAAGGACTAGGAGAAGGCGGAGTTCATTACTCCATTTGGAGCCTTATCCTATGTATCTATGCCTTTCGGGCTCCAAGAGTGACTAGGCGACTTACCGGTGTGTGTGCGAAATTGCCTTCATAATCAAATTGAGCAATGTTCATGCTTATCTCGACGACATTGTGGTGAAATCCAGAGAGAAGGAGACCTTGATAGATGATCTAAAGGAAACGTTTGACAATCTTCGGGTCTACAAGATGATGCTTAACCCGGCCAAGTGTGTTTTTGGCGTGCCTGCAGGCAAGCTTTTGGGTTTTCTGGTTTTTAACAGGGGCATCGAGGCTAACCCAGAGAAGATCAAGGCCATCACCTCTTTGGCTAAACCAGCGTGTATCAATGATGTTCAGCGTTTGGCGGGTTGTATCGCTGCTTTAAGCCGGTTCATAAGCCGGTTAGGTGAGAAGGCCATATCACTATATCAAATGATGAAGAAGGCAGATAACTTCGTCTGGAGTGACGCGGCCAAAGCTGCTTTTGAAGATTTAAAGAGACAGCTGGCTGAGCTACCGGTTCTTGCTGCTCCCATTGATAAGGAGCCCTTATTGTTATATTTGGCTGCTAACACGCGTGCCGTCAGCATGGCCATCATGGTGGAGCGCAAGGAGGCTGGCAAGGAGCATCTGGTTCAGCGGCCGGTTTACTATATCAGTGAGGTACTTATTGAGTCCAAACAACGGTATCCACATTGGCAGAAGCTCATTTATGGGGTGTTCATGGCAGGCCAGAAGCTTAAGCAATATTTCCTGGGCCACCCCATCACTGTGTTTAGTTCTGCTCCTTTAGGAGATATAATTCAAAATAGTGAAGCTACAGGATGAGTCGCCAAGTGGGCCATTGAACTTGGGCCTCATGGTTTAAAGTATGTGCCATGCACTGCTATCAAATCTCAGGCACTTGTAGATTTCATCAACGATTGGACAGAGCTACAGATGCCTGAACAAAAGCCGTATAACACATATTGGACTATTCATTTTGATGGGTCCAGGTAATTGGAGGGCTCGGGGGCTGGAGTTGTTTTAGCTTCCCCTCGAGGTGACAAATTTTGTTATGTGCTACGGTTGATGTTTCCCTGTACTAACAAGGCAGCTGAGTACGAAGCCTTACTCCATGGTCTTCGGATGGCTAAGGAGATGATCTTAAGCCGGCTAAAGTGTTTTGGTGACTCAGATTTGGTGGCTCAACAGGTATTAGGCAAGTGGGATTCCAAGGATCCTCTCATGGCGGCTTATCGCTGTGAAGTTGACGCTATTGCTGGACACTTCAAGGGTTACCAAGTGGAGCACATTGACTGCAGAAAGAACAAGGTGGCTGATGCCTTAAGCCGGCTGGGCTCTCAGCGTAGGCCAGTGCCGCCTAATACTACAGGATATTCTGCATAACCCATACATCCAAGTTACCTCTGAGAGGAAGACTTGGCTGTTCGACCCGGAAGCACAATTGGTGGCGGCTCTTCATGTCATCCCAGATTGGACAGTGCCATATTTGGCTTACATGACGCGGAGCGAGTTGTCTGAGGATGAAACTTTGGCCAGACAGATAACCCGGTGGTCTAAGTCAATGTCGATTGTCAGTGGCGAGTTGCATCGTCGCAATGTTACAAGGGCATTTCAGTGTTGCGTCTCCCTTGAAGAAGGCCAAGAAATTCTATGTGAGATTCATGAAGGGGATTGTGGTCATCACGCCGGGTCAAAATCCCTTGTGGCTAAGGCTTTCCATCATGGATTCTATTGTCTGACGGCTCATGCTGATGCAGAGGACCTGATCAGTAAATGTGACGGTTGTCAGAAGTTCTCAAGACGGGCTCATGTACCGGCTCAAGAATTAAGGATGATTCCAATTACTTGGCCGTTTGCAGTCTGGGGGCTTGACATGGTTGGGCCTTTCAAAAGGTCCAAAGATAAAAAGACCCACCTTTTGGTGACAGTTGATAAATTTACAAAGTGGGTTGAGGCAGAGCTAGTCAGTAAATGTGATGCAGCTACGGCGGTTCAGTTCATGAAAAAGGTGATATTTCGCTTCGGCTTTCCACACAGCATTATAACTGACAATGGCACTAATCTGTCTAAAGGAGCCATGGAGGAATTTTGTCAACGTGAGCATATTCGGCTTGATGTTTCATCAGTGGCTCACCCCCAAACCAATGGTCAGGCCGAGAGAGCCAATCAGGAGATCTTGAAAGGTATCAAGCGCCGGCTTTTGGTCCCCCTGCAGCGGACGCCGGGTTGTTGGGTTGAGGAGTTACCCTCTGTGTTATGGAGTATCAACACTACTCCCAACAGATCTACAGGTTATACGCCTTTCTTCATGGTATACGGAGTTGAGGCGGTTCTCCCTAGTGACATCCGTCATGACTCACCCCGCACGGCGGCTTATGTTGAGGCAGACAATGAATAGGCACGTAAGGATGCTCTTGACCTGTTAGATGAAAAGCGGGATATGGCAGCAGCTCGTTCGGCGATTTACCAACAGGACTTGTGCCGCTATCACAGCCGCCGGGTTAAGTCCAGAGCCTTTCAGGAAGGCGATTTGGTGCTCCGGCTCATCCAGGATCAAACCGATGCACACAAGTTATCCCCACCTTGGGAAGGGCCCTTTGTGGTCAGCAAGAACTTGAACAACGGGTCATACTACCTTATCGATGTTCGAGAGCACAAAGACTCACGTAAGTTGGAGGAGGAGACCACGCGGCCGTGGAATATCGCTCATCTTTTGGCCTTACTTACACTTGAGCCACCGCTCTCATGATGTACATATTTTGACAATGTATATATTATGATAAATAATAAAGCAGGACCTCTGTCCTTTTTTCCCTCAAAGGTAAATATGTCATTATTATTATCATTGTTATCTCACATGATCACTTGGGGGCTGATCATATTCGATCCGGCTTAACCCGCTTGATCCGGCTTACGATCGTATTCGAATCTGGCCGTTAAAATTTATTATCACTAGGGGGCTTCCTGTTCAAACATAGGTCGTATTCGAACCAAAGAGAACATAGCTGTCGGTACCCTTTTGATTGGCACACTATCGAGCTCACTAGGGGGCTTCTTGATCATATTCGAATCGTAGCTCAACCCCTTTTGGGAACCGACTTTGATCGTATTCGAATTAGAGTCGTTAAAAAACTCTCAAGGTCATTAGGGGGCTTCCTGTTCAAACATAGGTCATATTTGAACCAAAGAGAACATAGCTGTCAGTACCCTCTTGATTGGTGCAACGCCAAAGCCACTGGGAGCTACATGATCGTACTCGAATCCTAGCTTAACCCCTCTGGAACGGTTTACTGATCGTATTCAAATCAGCAGCCTTGAGTTTTTTATATTGTATTTGGTTTAAGTTTTCTTTGGAAGCACCCTTTATTTGACTTGAGACTTTTCTGAGGTTTACAAGTACAAGTGTGGTTAATTTTAACCCGATTTAATATTGGCTGATGAGTCGCCAATATATGAGCATCATTATACCTTTGGAAATATTGGTGTCCGAAGATTGGATTATCACCCTTACTGACCGGGTTATATGAGCCGGCGGTGAAAATTCAAAAGGTCGCAGCTGTAAGATTATAGTTGTGTTTTCAACATCATATGTTACAACAAGATTATTTGTGACTCTTTTTATATTAAGTTATTTTGATCCTCCTGGCGGTAAGCCGCCAAGGGATCTTGTGGTCTGTTTTCATGTGCAAGACAGTTAAAAAGTTTGGTCAAGCATATGGAAAGCAGATGAAAAGTAAACACGGGTGAATATAACACGGCAGCTTAATGACATTAAGCATCAAAAACGTGCACGATGGCACGGTCAAAACAAAGTTATTTCTATTTTATTACATGACTCCCTGAGTCCAAATGATTCACATTATTTTTCAGCACAGGCGTGAGCCGCCACGGCAGGTTAGCCTTGATGTTGGCCTGAAGCGTCCGGGTTAGCCCTCTCCGCGTCTTCGCCTTGTTCCCTTTCCTGGAAGGTTGACGATGACCAGTCAATGTTGTTCAAAGCTTCAAATTCGGCTTCATCATCAACTAGACCATGGTCAACTCTGAGGGCAAAGGTGTGCTTATGGAGTGGGGGGATCAGACTGGTCACTTCATAGTGAGGCGTTGGAATTCTCCGATTCTCTGCGTCATAACCCGCCTGATACTTGGTAAGATCCACTTCATTCGCTATCAGGGTAGCCACGGGGCGTATCTCCTTTACACAAGCAGTAAAGTTTGTTTATTCAAAAGGAGTGCCATCCTCCTTCAAGCTTGGATAGCCAGTGGCAATGTCGGCCGTGTCTAACTCTGGTAGCCAAGCATTGGCCCAGCTTAAAGCATTTACCGCTCCGGCTCTTGCAGCCGATCGCCTCAGTTCATTGAACCGTTGGGGTAGCAAAGAAAGCTTCTTCAAGACCTCTACCAGCAGGGTAGGCCCTTCATTTGACAAAGCCACCGTGGCTAATGCATGTTGAGACCCAGTGTACAATTGCTCCACCAGTGTGTAAACTGCCTTAAGCTTGATCAGCATATCTTGGTTCAGATTTGAGCTTCTTGGGCTTGCATAAACATGATCCGGTGAGTCAATTCCAATTATATGATCAAGCTGAAAGGGTCAAATATTTAAACATTTGCGGCGACTTACCAAAGATCGCCGAGACCATCGAGAGACATGGGCGCTTTGGCGGTTAATTCACCGGTTGCTTCTTCCAGAGCGCCTCGCCTTCTCATTTCGGTTAATCAATGCAGTTTTTCATCGCCCAGTGCCTTCTTTTCAGTTTCAAATTCTTTTTCAGTTTTTCTTGCTCGTAAATGCTGAATTTGAACTTGGTGTCAGCCTTTTGGATCTCCATCTCTTGGGTCTCAAAGCGGCTCTTGAGATCGATTACCTCTGATTCAAGTTGACTCGTGGCGGCCTATACAAATCTGAGGTCAAAATCAAGCCAATTTTTATACAATATTAAAGTCCCAAGCCTTTTGCCAGCAACAACGAGTGGCACTTGGGGGCTAATGTTTACCGCATAATTTTTCTTTCAACGGTTCATAACAATAAGTCCCAAGCATTTTGCAAACAATAATACTTGGCACTTGGGGGCTAATGTACATTGCTATTCAAACCTCTATAAGTATTTTTTGTTTATATAACCATTTTAAGGACCGGTTCAACCATGTTGGTTAAGCCGCCCCTTGGGGACTACAGAGTAAGCCGGATTTCTTACATGCTTTATCCTTCTATGCTACTAATGTCATTAAATTTGTTTCTAAGTCTATAGCATAAACATCATAAGCAATAGACTTGGGGGCTGGCATAGGAAGGATTAATGAACAACAGAGAAAGGGTTATACCTCAAATTTAAGGTGCATCTGCTTCACCATGTCAATCTCAAGGTTCCGGCTGCTGTGCACTTGGTTCATGTAGCCGGAAAAGATGTCTCAAATACTTATGTGAATATAATTCGCAACATCAAGCTTGACATGGCGGTGGTCCAAGTTCCTCCTTGGAGGGACACTTGGCCGGCTACAGTTAGCCTTCAGTTCAACAAAGCGGTTACGGTGATCTCAATGTTAGTGTTTTATGGGTCATCCGTCTGACCGGGCTAGGGGCTTCGGATTTTTGAGTCATGTTGGCTCGTTGAGCAGCGGTGTGTCAGCAGAAGTTGGTATATCTTGAATCGGCTCGGATGGCGGCTCATGAGTTGTGAGTCCCAGTACAAGTAGTTTCAAGAACCGGCTCGACCACGCGACCGTGTCTTCAGCCGGCTTGCTCTTCCTAACCCGTTTGCTGGGCTTGGCTTGTCCACTGCGTCAAATCATAAAGTTAGTACAGATGCAGGGATTAAAGTAAATACAAGATAAGCAGATTATTATTACCCTAGTGCAGTCTTGAAAGCCGGCAGGCTAGACTGCATTGAGTCGACGGAGGAAGGGGAAGTTTCGTCTTGAAAGCCGGCAGGTTAGACTGCATTGAGTCGACGGAGGAAGGGGAAGTTTCCTGATAATCCGAGTCAGAATAATTGAGAGGTTGGCGAGTAAGACCCGCCAAAGGATTCAAATCAGAGATGACCTTGTTCCGGCGCTTCTTTGGGGTGTTTGGCAAGCCGGAGGAGAGCTCCACGTCCTTGCTAGTCCGGGTCTGCCTCCGGCTCTCATGAATCTATCGCTTCAAAAGAAATTGAGGATCATGATAACCTAAGGGATGTGAAAATCTTACTTTCTGGGTTACTCTGCATTCTGTCTTGGCAAAGTCTCGGAGTCGGAGGAAATGATAGTTACCTCTTCAGCCTTGTTACGGCTGGCTCCTGTGTCCTCCTGCTGATAATCAATGTCAATAAGATGGTTAAAAAAGGAGCCAAGGGAGTCAAGGGCTACCTCCGACTTAGAAGAATCTGCTAGCCGAAGCAGGTCAGAGGTAGTAGCTTTCTTGCCCTTCTTCTTGGCAGCCTCCTTCCTGGCGGCTTTCTTCTCCTTCCTGGCCTTCTTGGAAGCTTCATGGTCATATTTGACCTTCCAGAATTTATCACCCGCCTGCAAATATTAATATATGTATGAGTATAGGTGAAACATCAAAAAATCAAGGTAATTATTTCATATGGGCGGCTTAACTTTGGAGCCGAGTTAGCTTTGCAGAAGGGGGCTAAGCCCACCTTACCACAGTCTACCAGGCTCTCGTTCAAAAGAGACTTGGTCATATCATCGATGACATCTTCAGGCAAGTCATCAGGGCCGTGTCGCAGAGGGTCATCCGTCATCCTTTGCGCTCATATAATCGCACATCAAGTGAGGGCGGCGGCTCAACGGAATGACCCGCCAGGCGAGCCAAACCCGGACCAGGTCGATGCCTGTTAACCCGTTTCCCAGGAGAGCCTTGATCTTGGCCAAAGTGGGGGCGAGTGATTTGTGTTTGGCGGCTGTAATCTTGTTAGGCAGATGATGGTTGGGCCCAAGACGAATAGCACAAAAGCCGGGCAGATGGTTTTCACCAGCTGGAGAGGTGTCTTGGCAATAAAACCACGTCTGATTCCAGTCTTTTGGGTGGCTCGGCGGGTTTGCGTAAGGAAAGATCACGCCCCTACGACGCTGTATTGAGACACCACCAAGCTCTAAGCTCTGACCCCTGGCGCACTCATTCTGGTGGTTCAAATAAAATAGCTCTCTGAAGAGCAGAAGGTTGGGTTCTTCTCCGAGGTATACTTCACTGAATACTTGGAAGTTGCAGATATTAGACACGGAATTGGGTCCGATGTCTTGTGGGTGAAGATCAAAGAAATGCAACATGTCTCTGAAGAATTTTGAGCCAGGTGGAGTGAAACCCCGGTTCATATGATCCGTGAAAACAACAACTTCTCCTTCTTTGGGCTGAGGAAATTCCTCCTCGGTTTAGGGAGCACGATAAGTCATGACTTCTTTCTTGGGCAGATAGCCGGTCTTCACAAAATAAATCGCTAAGAGTCTTTGTCGTGACAATGGACTTAACCAGATTTGCAGGAAGTGGGTGCCTTTGGTTCCATTATGATTGAAGAGCCTAAGACAGCGAGTAAAAAATGCAGTTCAAATTTAAGCCGGGCAGGAAAAAATAATGATGCATATTCAAGATGGCGGCTTAAGAAGGGGCCTAATGGTATAAGGATAATCATGTCAAGGTTATTTGAGCCGCCATAGGTTCTATAACCCGTCAGGGTTATTTAAATCGCCATGGGTGGTTAAATTTATCAATTGAGCATTGCCTCTTTGAAGCCGGTAATCAGAGTTGCCGTGGCTAGATAAATCTAACAAGTGCAGATTTTTGCCTAAGTGTTGCATAAACAGGTTTCACAAGCTGCAGCTATTATTTTGGATCAAGCAGTAGTTAGGAAAAGAAAAAATTTCTAGACCTAAAAACAGGGTGCAGAGAAGTTCATGTGTTCTACTGAGGATCCTTTACAAAGAAAGAAGATCTGCTAGTGCTGAAAATGGATGCAGAGCAATTACCGCACGAGATCAACGCTACTGTTGGATCAAACAAGCGACGGCAGAAGCAAATGCGAAGAACTGGTATGAACGAGGAACTGTACGGATGAACATGCTAGCCCTAGCATGGATATATGGTGCAGAAAGGGGGAAAGCTTACTACGGTAGATCTACTGCGGAGAGGGCCGTTTACAGGTCGAGTTCAGTCGATGCGCACGGCCAAGGTCGTGAGACGAGATGCGTTCTTGGCCAGCGGAGCTCTAGTGACAGATGGGGGCGAAAGGAAGAAGATGCAGAAGGGAAGAATGAGGAAGACCTAGTCGGGTCTATTTATAAGGAAGGGCCACTAAAATAGCGTGAAAAACGAGGAGGCCGAAAATATAAGTTATCCAACTACAAGGAGCCTCGATTTTCGGGATGGTCATCAAGACAAAGATCCGTTGGGATACATTGAATAAAACGTGCTTTTATGACAGGTGACATCATGGCAGGTTACCACAAATCCAGAGGATGACGTCAAGGCGGGTTACAAAAAGTTTCATAAGGGCAGAAGATTTTTTCTTAAGTGTCGAAGATTGACATGAACCAGTTCAAATCAATCTGGGCCTAATGTTGGGGATATAACTATTGGTATGACCCGCCCAGGAGGGGCCGGGTTATAGTTGCAAGTATTCTTGAAGCCCAAGACCTAGGATATAGATGGCGGTTCAGTTAAGGGCCCAAGGCCCAGAGGCGACTTAAGGCCCGTAGTGATAAACCGCCATGTATGCGTGACTTGTATTGTAAGGCAAGAATAGTTAAGAGACCGAGCCGGACACTGTTTATGAGCCGGCCGGGACTCTGTAAGCCGAAGGGCGTCGACCTCTCACTACAAAAAAAAGACACATCCGTGACATTTTGGGCTGAACAAATTTTTTCTCGTCATACATATGACACTTCTATGACGATAATTGTGACAAAACCGGTATCATCATAGATGTGGTGGGCTCCACTACTTCCATGACAAAAAATCATGACAGAAAATGGGCTTTTTCGTCTGGGTAGGCCGGAGACGCAGTTGCATGACATTCTTTGGGCCATCCATGTGGAAAAAACCATGGTAGAAGCGAGGCGAGGAAAATTTCGGGGAGTTCCGGTTACGGTGGGAGGTCGGGGCGGCGATGCTGCTTTCTCGTGACACGACGCTGGCGTGTGTGCGAGGCGTTGGCTCTAATCGAACCGAAGCGAGGCATTGGGCTCTAGCGAACCCGGCGATTACGCTGCGAACTACTGGCGTTCATCGAACCCGAAGCGATCGACCGATGGCTGTTAATCGAACCCGATCGGCGATTCTTCGCCGCTACTGCCGCTAACTGAAGCCGATCGATGCTGCCTCCGGGATGAAGCGGTGAGTGTTGCTGCTGGGGGGTGGATGAGCGGTGGCAAAGTGGTGTTTGCCTACGGATGTACAGGACCCCGGGGTGTGGTGGAGGGCTGGATGAACAGTAGACGGTGGAGGGGTGCCCGTGGAGGGGTGGTTGAACAGGACCCCGTGGTGTGGAGGGCTGGATGAACGGTAGATGGTGGAGGGGTGCCCGTGGAGGGATGGTTGAACAGGACCCCGTGGTGTGGGGGGCTGGATTAACGATGAGACGATGGAGGGTGGTTGAGCGGTAGCGATTGGAGTAGCGCGATGGGAGGCTGGATGAGCGAAGCCCGTGGAGGCTGGAGGAGGTCGACGGTGGAGATGAAGCGGTATCCTATGGAGTCCCGTTTTGCGATGTACGCCACACCTTCCCGATGAACAGGACCCCGTTTGACCGTGGCGCTCCAACGTAAGTCCGTTTCGTCCGTTTTGGCGACGCCACACCCCTCCACCCTGCTTGTAGGGAGGTCCGTTTACGTCCGTTTGTCTGACGCCACACCCTCCCAATCAACAGGACCCCGTTTCGACCGTAGGGAGGTCCGTTTCCTCCGCTTTATGCGAGACGCCACACCCCTCCGATCAACGGGACCTCGTTCCAAACATAGGAGGTCCGTTTCCTCCGTTGTGCGGTATGCCAGGCCTCGTTTCCATCGCCTGTTCCATCCAAGCCCTCCCGATGAACACGGCCACGCATACCGTTCCGACCCAGCTGGTTGGCTCCCACGCGTTCCGTTGCCTCCCGATGAACACGACGCATTCCGTTGCCTCCCCATGAACACGAGGCACTCCGTTGCCTCCCCATGAACTGCAGCAGCGACGCTTATTTCTCCGTTCCGACCCAGCCATGTACACGATCCTCGGCGTCGCGCTCACCAGATGTACACATATCGCGGGTCAGATTTTCTTTCTTGCACCACGGCGGCTGTACATACGTGTACATGCTATGTCGCAGCGCCTCTACTATGACTCGTGGCGCCGCCTCTACAATGACCAAGATGTACGTGACATCGCTCAATGACCGTAATGACAACGCCACGTCACGCTTCAACCAGGTGGGTCCCGACCGCTGTGCACTTCCTTGCGTGCGAAGATGTAGCTTGTGGGTCCCAACAGTCAGGGGGGCGAATCATTTTTTTTTGACCGTACGCACTTCCTTGCGTGCGAAGATGTAGCTGGTGGGTCCCAGCAGTCAGGGGGGCGAATCGTTCTTTTTTTTTGCCCTGACGCACTTCCTTGCGTGCGAAGGTGTCGCTGGTGGGTCCCAGCAATGTGGGGTGAATCGCTTTTGGTTTTTTGCCCGCACGCACTTCCCTTGCGCGTGCGAAGGTGTAGCCGCTGGTCCCAACAAATGGGGTGAATCATTTTTTGCCCGACGCACTTCCTTGCGTGCGATGGTGTAGCAGGTGGGTCCCAGCGGTCGGCTAATCGTTTTTTGGACGACTTCCTTGCGTGCGAAGATGTAATGGTGGTCCCAGCAATGTGGGCGAATCGTTTTTCCTGGGACGCACTTCCTTATGCGAAGATGTAGCTCGTGGGGTCCCAGCAATGTCGGGCGAATCATTTTTTCCGTGAAATACGGTGGCCCGGCCCAAAGTGGGTCCCCGCTGTCAGGTGGAGGAATAATTATTTTGCTTGTAACAAGGAGGCACTTCCTTGCGGCTGCCGTGGACCCAGCTGTCAGCCTCTCCACGTATAGTCCACGTCCAATGGAAGTTGTTCCTTGACCCGCGTTGACCACGCTTGGCGCCGAGAGCACCATGGGCTGTGGACGACGGCGAGGCCTAGGAAGGGGACGACGCGAGTCGGGAAGACGCGATAGTGGATGCACAGCGGAGAGGAGTCTGAGGGTTCATCGGTTCGAATACCATTGCCGTCGCCCATGAGAATAACAAGGGGTATGGGTGAGTGGATGGATGGCACGGCCTCGGTGGGAGTAGTAGGGGCGTTGAGGCCTCGGCCAAAGACCAAGCCACCACGGTGGCGGAGCAAGGCAATGGCGGGGCCAAAGCGCTACTTTGGCGGCTCGAGCAAGAAGACCAGAGGTTGAAGAAGCACGACGGTAGTTGGATGGACATCGTCTGATCCATGCCAGCTAGAATCGTTTATATTGACTAAGTTGATAAATCCTTGGTACATCAACTTAGTAGGCCTGAGTCAGCTTAGAAGCGGTGCACCCGGATGTCGTGGGAGGAATCATTTTTGGGCGGGTGAAGCTAGAATATCCGAGAATGAAGAAGAAGCATGGCATCCATTGGATGGACATCCAACGGCCACTCCTGCTAGAACCGTGTGTTGACTATAAGTTGACAAAGCTTTGCATACGCGTCAACTCTGTTTTTTTAGGGGACGCGTCAACTTAGTAAGGCCAGAACTGTGTGGCAGAGAACTTATAGCCCATTTGAGATTTGTAAGAACGTGTAGCCCATTTTCGAATTCTAATGGGATTTACTACAGCCCATTTACAGTTTGTTAAAAGTACAGCCCATTTCAACCAACGTTCAAAACAGAATTCAATAAAATTTCCCACATTTTGATGGGATCCGAAATATTGTTATCCCGAAATTTCTAGTCAGATTAAATACAATTTCAATATAAATTTATATTATGTAAAAATCCAACAAAACATTGCCCTCGCAACAATTAATGAAATTAAATTTTTCAATATCCAAAAATAATAATTTAAAGGAATCACGTGTTTGGTGCATTTTTTATAGTTACTGCCCAGTTTTTACAATTACATCCCATTTATTGTTTCTTAAAGCCCATTTTCTTGTTAAGCCTAATGTTAGGAAAGATTTGCAGCCCAGCAGGGCGGAGAATAACAACTTGACCTTGCACGGGTATTCACGAAAAATGTATAGTTGGGCTAGCCATTTTCAGCATGAAAAAAATTAATATCTGGGCTGGATATCTGGCTTCGGGCTAAACGGGCGAGCATCGCCAAGTTAATACCTGCAGCGATGTTTTCGTTGTTGTTCAGAGGAGAAAAATTAATATCTGGGCTAAACATAGAAAAACTCTGCACAAATACTGCTCGAGCTGCTTGGTCCCAGCTATCGGCCGCTTCTTGTGCAATTTTCTCGTTTATTGACTACTCCATGAGGTTGACAATGGTGTGGGACCGTGATGTCAGGAAACCAGGAGGAAGCAAAATAAATTATAGTTTATATATATATATATATATATATATATATATATATATATATATATATAAAATAAGGAGGCACTTGCGTGCGTGAGGCTATGGACCCGTGGGTCCCCATTGTCATCCTCTCCAAGTAAAGTCCTCTCCTCAGCAGCGTGCTTTTACGCCCGGCTGATCGGCGCCACCCGCCTTCGCTTCCGGTGCGAGCGATTGCTTCGCTTTCAAACGACACAAGTGTCGTCCGTCCGATCCATCTGCCACCCACATTAATGATGCGCGGTTGCCGAGGCGGCTACTCCGCACCACACGTCCGTCCCTCGCCCGCCCACCATTGCTATATAAAGCTGCTGCGCCATAGCCGCGATCATCCCGCATCCGTTCCCTTTCTCCTGCCCACACCACTACTGCCCACCATGGCTTCCTCGCGCTCAGGCGCTCTTGACGCAGGCGGACGACGGACCACAAGGAGATGGCAGCCATTGCTGCCGATCGCTGGCCGGGCAGGCAGCAGCCGTGAGGACGACGACGCCCCAATGGAGAACATGGTAGTCGACGATCCGGCGTAACCCCCTCCTCCGCGCCATCTCGCCGGTGCATTGCACCATGACCATCGGCGAGGCCCGTGCTCAATATATGGGCGAGGAGTGAGGCGGTCGTGAGGAGCAAGCCCGAAGGCGCGAAAGCCGACGCGCCTACAACCACCATCTCCTCCAGAGCACCTGCGGTAAAGTGAGGAGCGAATCGCCCATGAGCCAGCGGAGCAGGAGGCGCTTGCGACTCATACCGCTCCGCCGCCAAGGCCGCTCAGCGCGGCTGGCAGTGACTGCATGCTTGTGGAGGAGGCTGCGGCCGCCTACAAAGAGGCTAGCAAAGAAGGCGATGAAGCGGGCGAGGCGCTATTTGGCGAGACCGAGGACGAGGCAGAGGACGATGCCGGCTCCGACGAGTCCCCGCTCCACTGGCATCGACGAGGCAGAGGACATCGCCAGCTCAGCCGAGGCCCCATCCTGCCGGCAACGTGGGGGAGGATTTCCACCGCTCCGCTGAGGCGCCGCCCGCCGGCAACGAGACAGAGGACATCGCCGGCTCCGCCGAGGCCCCTCCCCGCTGCCAACGAGGTCGCGCCACATAGAAAACGAGGAAGAGTAGAACACGGTAGGTCGCCGCCGCTCGGGTCCAAGTAAGGCCACCGCTGCTACCCTCCGGTTGAAGCCAAGCTAGGCGGGTTGACCATTGACGGCTGGTTAGCTTCTCGGCGGCGACGTGGAGTCGGAGAGCTGCGCTGGAGAAGAACGCTGCTTCTACTTAATAGTTGGTGCAGTTGGTGATCGACACGCGTGGGCCTAACAGGCCACATGTCGATTCGCAATCGCACCTGCAAGTTAAGTCACTGAAAGCTTCGGCTCGAAGCGAGGACACGGGTGGGTAGCTTCTTAATTAATTATATCTCCAAATAAGCACCCCTTTTTAGTTGAAGAATGTATGAAATGTAATGAAATCCGGCATGTTTATATGAAATCCGACCGTGTATTAATGAATTTATTTCGATTGGTTCAATTCTTGTATCATCGGCATTGGATGAACATGCAAAACAATACGTACTAGCATTATTCCTGTGGTGATCACCTCGTTTGCAACGATTTCACATGTACTCCTCCGGTCCTTTCTAGTCTGCATACAAGTTTTATGCGGTCAAAGTATCTCTGCTTTGACCAATCTTATACAAAAGTATGCACTTTCACAATGTGCGAAGTAAAAAGGAATGAAGGAGTACAAAGAGTTTGAGCAGCTTTAGCGTTTACGTACATTGCGATCAAACACACAGCCTGGTAATTCATAGAAAACATTCAAAACAATCAATGATTATGCATCTCAAATGACTCACATGTCGTGAGGCAAAATTTACTTCACAACTAAAGAATAAAGAAAAAAATTGATCGACGCCGGACAAAGAAAGGGGGCGCCCCATTCGAAAAATATCAAACGCATGTCTTGCTAAAATCAATGAGCAAAATTTGACAAGGTTGTCCCATTCCAAAAATATCAAATGCCGACGATCGTGGAATGGGCAGGGTTTGCCATCGGTTCGGACATTGACATGGCACCTCGTGCTAAATAAACCACCGTTCTTTTTGTGCAGTTCCACCAAAATCAACCAAATTCGCGCAGTAGCTTGTATGATTTCGCCCTTATATGTTGCAACGCCTTGAACTTATTGGCACCTCCTTTCTTGTGGTGGAAATGAATGATTCGATGTATTCATGAACATTTTGTGCAGTTCCCATTGAAATCAAGTTGAGCACCCCTGTTTGCACAAATACAAAAAAAGTGATTAGTATAAAGCAAACTGTACTATGATTTGACAGTTAACAAGGCACATACATGGTCCATGTAGAGCACACTTTTAGAAAAATGGAACTCACGGTAAAGAATCCTAGAACAACATTAAAAATCGCGCATCACAAAGAAAAAAATGGAGATTTGTCACCCTTCCGAGCTAAAGTTAGTTTGGTCTTGTGGGGAGTAATGTAACCATCCTTCAACTCGCTCCTTCCGATGAGAAGATAGACAGGGCTTCTTCATCCCGGCATAATCGGAGCTAGTCACTTCCATCGTACTCCATATTCTTCTTCAGAGGAAGATGATCCTGTTGTGCAAACACAAGAGGACTATTAAATGCTAGCATCCATGTTTGCTCGAAAAAAGGAAAGGAAATATTTAAAACAGCACAGATGAAGCACTTCTCAAGGACAATACCACCTTTTCATGACAAAGATTCATCTAAGCGGTAGCACAACACCAATAGAGATGACAAAGCTCAATCATATGGATGAAATCAGTGGGCGAGTACCAACCTTTGTCAGGAGGCTGATTGTGTAGAGCATACAGATGAGGCACTTCTCCGGAACCATCTGTTGCTATCTACGGGGGTGGCCATGCTTACTATATACTCCTTGATTAGTTAAAGTTTCCAACATCTTCTTGTGCAGTTCCACTAAAATATATGGTATCTTCAAAGAAGATCCTCGCTATGTAAGTAGAGATAATTACGTATGGCATCAAATCAAGGCAAAACAATTGCTCGCTCCAGCCATATAGCAATAAATTAAGATGCAAAACTATATCATTACTTGTGTCATCACGGGGCCCAAAGGCTTCATTACAGCACTGGAGTTGATTTTGTTTTTCTTCCGCTTGTTCTTCCCCTTCATCACTTGGTTCAATAATGTAAAAGCTTCGCCTTCAATGTAAGATTTGGCATGTCAATTAGGGAGCACAAGTATGGTACTAAACTTAATTTTCTCGATGAAAGTGGCAAAATACAGTGCCAAAGTAGTTGTGAAATATCCTTATCTTACATCAATGGGATACTACGGTGCACATACTGCATCAGAAGTCTTGTCTCCATTTGTGCAGTTCACTAAAATCAAGCAACATTATCGCACAAGTAGCACAACATATGAAAGCACACCGCAGTAATCATGTGAAAGAAGGCTAGTCTTGACCTCTCATGATGCGGAATTCAAACAACTCACAAGAAGAAGATCTCGAACCAAATTCGCCTTAACGGATAGGAAGTAAGATCTCCTCTTGTGCAGTTCCACTAAGATCAAGCAATCAAGCAACATTGGGATGTGACATTTTAGTTGAACCGCATAAAACACTCTTAAAACAAAAGTGTTTTGTGCAAAGGCAACAAAAGGTCACAATGGCAACGAGGTGAAGTAGATAACCCTATTTACACAGAGGTGCAAAGGAAAGAATTAGTGGTCAATAATGGTGGATGACACAAAAGCCAACAAAAAGAAGCATCTACCTTATCTAAATGGGAAAGAAAGCAAGACAGTAGCATTTTCTCAAGCGGGGCATTGATTAATATTAACATAGAGATTATATTAACAATAAAATTCGTTAAACATGTAATTTTCTTTTTAACTATGGCATTGCATCAATTTTCCAGCGGCATTATTAGAGGATGTTTGTTTACGTGGACATTTTGGTGTAGGGACGAAAAACTCCGTGTCAGTCCCATCTAAACCAAACAGAGGGACTTTTAGGGACTAAAAGTGGGCATTTGGGACTAAAGAAAGAAGACCCCGAGGGAGTCTTTTGGGAATTTTTCCAACAGCTTCTCGCCATGCATCGCATCTTGTTTCTATTAGTTCATTACTTGGGGTAACATGGTCTTTTAGCATGTCATTTAATAACCTCTAGTCCATGTTTAGTCCTCGAACCAAGCAGTGTAGGGACTAGGAGTTTTAACCAAACACGGCCTTAGATTAACAACAGCTAATGAGTTGCACGGGGACAAAGGTGGGATCTTTTCAAAGCACCATGTGCATCTACCGATGTAATCGTGGTCATGCACAGTCTGTTGCAACAAAGAACAAACAACCAAGGAGCATATTTGTGTTGGTCCCAGTTTTGTTATCTTTAGACACCTTTCCCTATGTGAGCGCAAAGAAATCTAGTCCGCTCAAACTCTATAGCCTTGTCCCTTCCTTTTCCTTTTTGAACTAGTACTTTCGCCCTTCATTTCCTCTTTGAACCACGCCCTAGATTTATGCGATACAACTTTCCCCACTACTTTTCCCACATTCCTTTTCCTCTTTGAACCACGCCCCAGATTCATGCTATACAACTTTCCCCCTTCATTTCCTCTTTGAACCACGCCCTAGATTCATGCTATATACTTCCTCCTGTTCCTAAATATAAGTCTTTGTAAAGATTCCACTATGAACGCATATAATGGATTTATATAGATGCATTTTAGAGTGTAGATTCATTCATTTTGCTCCATATGTAGTCCTAGTAAAATCTCTACAAAGACTTATATTTAGGAACGGAGGAGTACAACTTTTCCCACTACTTTCCCCCACTCCCTTCCTCTTTGAACCACGCCCCAGATTCATGGTATACATGCAGCTAGAGCAATGCATGTGGAGTAAGTAAATTATACCTTAAGGTTCTTGGGGCGTGGTTCGATTGGGCGGCAGGGGCTGGCGAAGAAGAAGTAAGTCGGGGCCCTCCCAAGGCCGCTTGCTTTGGATGGAAAGTGAACAGCTACCGTGGTGGATTCCTCCCTCACGACGGCGACAGCTGTTAAGCCTCCTTCCCTTCCCAACGGACGGATCCTCGGCCGGCTCTTTTGAGCAGCAAAGTGAGGGAGAGAGAGAGGCCAACGAAGTCTTGTTTAGATCCTGGAGAGGGAGAGAGTGTGAACAGAGCAACTACAAGCTACCGAGGCTCCAAAGGGGAGAGGGCGAGAGAGTGTGAAGAGAGCAACTACAAGCGCCGAGGCTCCAAAGTGTATATATAATCGGAGAGAGAGTGTGAAGCATGCAAACCCTAGAAAACATTTTGACTGGTCAAAGAATCCTCCTGGCAAGGATTATGCTCAAGTGTAGTTATCGAACCCGAGACCTCAAGTTTGATGAGCGAACAAAGTTAACCAGCCTACACAACCCTCCCATTATGTTCAACGAAAGGAAAATAACCTTTTATACATTCCTGCATTCGCTTGACAAGCATGCCGTGTTTTTTGTGTGTGTGTGGGAGTCATTGGGATTTCAATCATAATCGTGTCATGTGGCTTTGGTGGTAAGACTATCCACAAAGGGTGGTGTAGAAATAATGCAGCCTTTAGTCACCTTACCTCTCTCCCACGAAATACGTTGGGTCCCACCACCGGAGGTGAAACAAACAAATTAATAAGAAAAATTAAAAGCGCCAGCATGTATCTTACCTCACACATCTCGCCATCGCCGGGAACACTGGCCCAATTGATCCCTTTGTTCGCTCAATGCACTATTTTAAGTGAATCCTTATTATAACATGCACACAAATTTTGGGCACTTGTATTCAACTTAAGTCGGTGTGCCACCGTATCTCGTGATACTTACTACTCCCTCCATCTAGGTGTAATAAGTCACGTTAGAAGGTGCAACGGACCAAGGTCTTGGCCAAGGTGCGTGTGTGTGTTTAACAAAGATGTGTGTGTTAGAGAGTGTGACAGATCGACCTACTCCTAAAGAGAGATGGTGTGTAGTGTACGATTTGAGCCGCGAGAGTTGGTGCATCCTCTCGTTTTCGGTCATGTCCGGTAGGGACATGCGGACGGCTGCCACGCCCTCTCCTGACCAGCCTGGCCCACCCAAAGCCCCTCCATCGCTCACAAGGCTTCCCGCCTCAAACGGTCAGCGCTCCAAAGAATCGGTGCCGCATTCATGCCCGGCAGAAGTGACGTGACCTCTCACTAGCGCAAGAGTGATGGTTTGCCCGTCCGTCAACTTACTGTTGGGTCTATGTGATTTGACGGCTCATTGGTCTTTATTATCGAGGTGGTAGGACTGCTGGATGTCCCATGCTTTCGGGCGTATTAGATTACAATTTTCTCCATTCTTACAATGGAGGAGTGCAAGAGCGGTGAAAACACGCAAGGCTCGGTGATTACATGGCCCACCACACACTATCACCGTGCGACACCTAGCTCTTTACATAGTGCTCCCTCCGCTCCTAAATATTACTAGATGAGTCCTCGCTGTCATGAATAGCGTGTATATCTCTCTGCTGCAAAAATTATCGATTTCATAGAACTAAAAAACTCTATAACCGCATGACAAATGTGGTAGCCAAACTAAATAAACTCCCATCATCATTTAGATCATCCCACGTAAGGAAAAAAGATCAGCCAACTCCTACCGTGCATAATGGGATTATATTTTCTTTTTGACATGTTAATGGGACTTAAAAGCTCACTTACATGCATGCTACGGTGCATGCTTGCATGCGAACATGTTGATGTGAATTAAAACCCACTCACATGCATGTGCCACAGTATTTCGCATGCTTGCATGTGGCTTAGTGCTGAGCCTATCAACGCCTAGATCAGACTGACTATTATGGACTGATTTACTTCATCTAATGGCTACATCAATTTTGATGATAAGGTTCAAGGAGAGGATAGAGAATTCCTAGTAGTGGGGGCTAGCTATTACTAGTATATAAGTCTTTGTAGAGATTCCACTAGGTGAACTACATACGGAACAAAATGAATGAATCTACACTTAAAATGCATCTATATCCATCTGCATGTGGTTCATGGTGAAATCTCTACAAAGACTTATGTTTAGGACCGGAGGAAGTACTAGTATGGTACGTACTGTAATTTATCAGCGAGATAAATTTGTACAATGCTATGAAGCTTCCAGCTTCTGTTACATGTATCTTGCGTCCAAGGTTGCCCGTTGCAACATTTCATCAAATACAAAGGAGACTAACATGCATGCTATTGCATCTCAATGATTGATAGATCATAGCAAATATGTACTCCTCCGTTCCAAAATAAGTGTCTCAACTTTGTGCAAACTTTAGTACAAAGTTGTACTACTACTAAAGTTGACACTTATTTTGGAGCAGAGGCAGCTAAAGAAAAAATGGTCCATGCAGTCCCTAGCCCTTGAACCGTGAACCACGACCAGCCTTCAATTTCTCAAGTAACGCTCGAGCTTCCTAATAAATGAAGTTTGCAACCTTTTGACCATCGGATCATTTTGTGCAGTTTCACCAAAATCGGGATGAGCATCCCCTGGCAAAAGAAATTGAAGAAGCGTGATTAGAATAAGATTATCGGGACTAGTTGATGAGACATAAACTCATCACAAATACAAGATGTAGATGCTAGTAGAGGTATGTAAAGGGCAAAGAAGTAGAGAAATATCCACAGGGAGTGATGTGGGCAGTGGAGGCAGTGGTGCAAGCCGGCTGTAAAGGAGTTGTACACGAGGGACGAGGCTCAACCTAGAGGAGGGCGGCGGGAGGCGGCAATCGCCCACGTCATGGCAAAGTGAGCAAGGGACGAAGGCAACCTCACCGACTTTGTGAGAGAGGACGGCGGGGACCCTGATCGGGACGTGCCGGTGGGTTTTCACCGTCGGCGGCGACCACCGCATCTACTATAAGCATCCACCCCTTCCCTGCGGGACGTGATCCACCGGGATGTTAGAGATGTGGCCACAATCGTTTTGTGCGAGAGTGTGGAGAGAGCAACCCCACCAAGAAGAACTGTAGGCTGGCCCGCCCCGACTATGTATATAGTGGAGCGGTTTCCTTTTCTCTCCATATGAACCTATCATATTGCGTACGTGCCACGGAAGAAAAAAAAATAATTATAAATGACGAGTCACCAAATACTCGTTATCCTATAACCTTGCGCTTGGCATCTCCAAAATATTAACCTTGCAATTGGCTCTTCGCCTCTTCGGGAAGTCGAGCAATAATGGTGGTGCAGTATATATCATTCTAGCTATATGAGACTGAATGAATTGCTGCACGTCCACCACGTGGGCGAGGGTCGAGGGCGAGGGAGAGTGCTACATACGAGCAAAATGAGTGATTCTACACTCTAAAATACGCCTATATACATAGGTGTTTGGAGTATGTACTAGTAGTTCATATTGAAATCTACTAAAGGACATATATATTCCAAACAATATGATATAATCTCTATAACCAAGGTAGTAGGGACGAGGAGTAAGCGGACGGAGTAGTAAATTTTTCTCCTCGTCTCCTGCGAGCCACCAAGGCGTGCATGGGCGTAGGAGGCGGGCGTGAAATGAGCAAGCTTCACCTCATCCTGCGAGCCACCGCGCCTGTGGGCGGGGAGACGGCGATTAAGCAAGCTTCTCCTCGCTCATGGCGAGTTGACGGACACATCAAAAGTCTTGCCTCTAAGGCAGGCCCCACATGGTTTGCCTCTTTTTTTAACATAACACGTCAAGTCGCAATTTGTTTGTTCACCCGTGGTAGACGATCCTCCCTCCACCAAGTGGACAACCAATACACGTGCCAAATTACCACGTGGGCTTCCTTTTTCATAGAGAATTGAGCTCCACCGTGTACCCGCACGGGTGTGGTTGGGAAAGAGACGGGAGTACGTGCGCCGTGCATGCACCTCTTCTCTTCTCGCACGCCCCCACCTACGTGGGTGTGTGTGAGAGATACAAACCGTGTTCGTGAGTGTTTTTGTTTTGGGGTGGGGTGGGGTGGGGTGGGGGGGTTGATTCGTGAATTATTTGTGGGAATATGTGGATGACATCTCAAACAAAATTTTGCATGCAATGTGTGTGAAATGGAGGCCTATCCATATCATACATAGAGGGTAGGGCAATCCACGAGAAGAGAGGGAGGGGTCATAGCTATCGATAGAGTCAAAGAGAGGATCTAGTGGGTGGGTGAGAGATCAACGAAGAGAGCCATCGAAATTGTGTGTGTGTGCAAGTCAAAGATATAGGGCGTCTGGCCTACCGGAACGTTAGAGGGCACATTTCAAGTTTGTGTGTGGCAGGAGACATGACTAGAGAGCTTTCGATGTGTCGGGTGTGGGGGGAGGGGAGGGAGAGGCCTAACTATAGAGGTAGAACGACTCCATATAGGTGTTGAGAAGGAGAGACCCAGCTATGTCTTGAGGGAGATCGATCGACATCCATACATAAGCGAAGGATGGGAAATATGATGGGACAGAGAGAGAGAGAGAGAGAGAGAGGGAGGCAGAGGAGGAGAGGGCTAGAGTGCCGGATGGGTGATGGAGTTGCTTCTGAGATGGTGGGAGAGGCCTACTCAACAAACCGAGGGTGGAACTGCAATGTTATCAATAAGAGTGGGGATGTGTTTACGTGTGTGCATGTGCGTGATAGATCTGTGGGACGCATCCATGGATGATGAAGGGGAACCATGTGTTTGATAAGCAAACCTAACTAGATCGGTAGATCAATTGTTGTTTGCTCTGGAGGAAGGGAGAGACACAACTAATGAGGTAGATCGACGCCGTGTGGGTAAAAAGCGAGTTATAAGGACCTAGCTAGCTACATGTATAGCGAGAGACCGGTCGGTGTACATCGATTTGTTAGAGGCAAATAAGGCCCAATGAGGAGCGGATAGACAGAGAGAATGGAGCTAGGAGGTGGTGCGAGAGGCCCAACTACTAGCTAGATAGGGGGAGGAGTGTGTCACTGTGAGATCGATGAAAAGAGGGGAAGAGTTTACACGTGTGTCCTGACTGTATGAGAGACATGAGGCAAGGACACATAAAGGAGGAGATTGAAGGTGTGTGTGTGTGTGTTGTAGGCAGGCATCATTTGGAGAGGTTTATCATCTGTGTGTCGGAAAGGAGTTGTGGACACTCCGGAGAACGACCTAAAGAAAAAATGAATGTGCCCGTGGATAGAATGCCGAGGGAGGGGGAGGGCGAGGAGGGCGTGTGCATGCACGAGAAAAAGTTAGTGGTAGCTACAAAGGTTAGAGGATTGTGTGGGTGTAAGAGACTAACAAAGATCATAATTTGATATGAAAGCGGATTCATATATTTGAATAGGAGATCATAGTGTTTTAAACATTGCATGCATGAATATAAGCGGTGATACACGTACAGTGCACATGTTATACCATAATGTGATAATGCATGGCGCTTTGCAACTCACAACTAAATGCCTAACAATCTAAACCATACTATACATAAAACAATCTCACATTTTATTTGAATTTGTGATAATGTGTATGCGTTGCAACTTACAACTAAATATCGAACAATCTAAACAATACTATATATATCGAACATTCTCACATTTTATTTGAATTTGCGGTAATGTGTGGTGTTTGCAACTCACATCTAAATACTTGTAGGCGTAGGGGGCGGGGCACCATACATAATGTGATAAACACATTATACATATGAGACATGGTTTAGATTATGAAGATCTAGCTAGAGCTAGAAATGTAATGTGATTTGAAATCAAAATAAAGTGGATTCAAAAATCTAGATTCGAAAGTTCATATAGTACACATAGTTCATATGTAACTCGAGACTAATCATGTGGTGTCTTGTGAAGATAATACGTAAACGATGGTTTAACTTGACAATAATGATGATTGTAGATCTTATTAAAACAGAGAAAGGAATTCAAATGCTTTGACTTCACAACAATCATTACTGTAGATCTTATTCAAATAGAGAAACGAATTCAAATTTAGTTCATATTGAAGCGGTAGTATATACGCTTGGAAATGCACTAAAACGTTCATTTGAGTAGTAGGTTGCATGCATTATACACGACAGAATATTTTAATTAAACATAACATGACTTCAAAGTTTTGAATGACATTTGTAGTGCGCATTGATTTGGTACAAGACACGTTAGGCTTGTCCGAAATTTCAACGCTACTTTGTTAGCCCGAAATATTTAAGATATATCTTTGTCTCAAGCAGTTCGGCTAACTCCCTCCATCTCAACCCGCTACTTTGCTATTCGAAATTACAACGCTGCGGAAAACTCCCACCTCTGTGAAATCCCGACACGCCGAAATGCCCGTGGTACCCTGAACCGAAAGAACCGCCTCAAATCGGTGGGGGTACTTTTCGTAACTTACCTCACATTTCGGACAAGCGCATCTCTAAGCCATGGTTCCCCACTGCCATCCCATCCGCCCACCCATTCATACACCGAGGCCGCGAAATCCCGCAACAAAACCCCACACCTTGCTCCGTCCGCCACCCAGCCGGAGCCTCTTCCCTGACGACGTCGTCCACAACAACAATTCGACGTCCCTCATCCACCGTACCGGATGAGGATCCGTCCTCCACCTCCAAGGAGCTGCCCCGACGTTCCCCTCGTCTTTTGTGCCACCTCCATTCCCACACCGCCGTCTTCACCTGCACCACCGGAAGAGCATCATCATCACCGCTTCTCGATGAAGCTGCGGCTAATCGGCGCCACCAAAGAGGCAATACACTAATCGCCGTGATTTTCTTCTTGATTTGATCTCACGGTCTGCCGGCGCTTCGGTCCCCGAGCCGACCTGGCGCGGCTTCATCCACGGCGGCGTCACCGGCCACTTCCTCCACAGAGTCAGCTTCCCTCGTGGCGACGTCCACATCGCAGAGCTACCTCACGCTTTAGCTTTCGCTCGGCCGCTTCCGCTCTTGCTCTAGGTCCCCGCTTAGTCTCGCTCTTGCTATTGCTCTTGCTTTTCACATTACTGCTTCTCGCTTCTTGCTTTCTTGCTTGCGATGCTTTGCTCCACTTAGCTACAATTCAGTCGACTGAATCGACTTTTGGGTCAGTCGATTTTCAGGGGGGGGGGGGGGTCGGCGGGGTGAAGAAAGAACCAGCCGCAGCGGGGAGGGGGGCTCACCGGAGAGGTACCCCACTATCTATCTTAGGGTTCAGGATGGGGGCGGTGGCGGGGCGTTGGCGGGGCGGTGGCGTGGGGATCGCCGGAGTAAAAGCTTGGCACGTGGGGGCCTAGAGGGATGGCCGGGCGGCGGCGGATCGGGCGGTGGGGAGTGTTTGGCGGGCGGGCGGCGCACCACGGGCAGAATGGGTTGTTTGGCACGGTGGTCGGGCGGCTCAAGGGGTGGAGGTTGAAGATGAACCGCAGCCCTTGATTTCAGATCCAACGGCTGCAAAATCGACCGACCAGAGATGAAAAGTCACGATCGACGTAGCCTCACCTTGCTAGTGCTTTCGGCCGACAAAGAAAATTCAGTTTTGACAAAGAAAATTCAGCCGACAGCTTAAGTTCGGACAGTTAAGTTCAGTTTCGACTGTTAAGTTCAGAGATGAGCGGCTGATGTATTTTACATCTAGCACATTGTGGTTATGTATTTTACGTCATGTATTGGAGATGCTATTAGAATTCCACTCAGGTTAACGTTGTTCGTTGTCTCTCTTGTCCTGCTTTCACCTCAAGGCGTCAGACAACTCACCGGAGCTGCTCCAACGATTTAAACCCTCCATCACAGCCGGAGGCGATACCTCGGCTCCATCTCCAGACGCCTAAGATCTTCCTTCCTCCTCCGATAGCAAAGTCACCGGAGCATCCTCACCGCCAACCCAATCACGCCGAGATCGACATGGCTTCACCAAAGAGGTTGTACACTTGTTGCAACTCTTTTTACTCTACATGTTATATATATTGTCCACTGAGCACACAGATTTGTTCCTTTAGTGTCTCATTGAAAGAAAAAACGTAGGAATTAATTTTCACGTGTCCTCCTTTTCAAATTCCTAGTCATGAAGCAGAATACTAAGAGATAGTAGCATAATAGCATTATAATCGTACATTTTCTTGTGGTTTGACTTAATCTCACCATGCTTCTTTGCATCGTGTGATCTTCCAATTGTTGTGAATCAAACACCCAGATTGGAAGAAATCCTGTGTTTTTAAATTCTCTGTTTTGCACGTGCATTCTAATCCTATTCATGTCTATTTCCTATCCCTGCATTGTTCGAATCCTCCAATTCAAACGAGCACTTACAGAATTACTTCTCTTATAGATAGTTGTCAAAGAAAACCTTGCGTGGTTTGTCCCACTCCTGCACCCTCGTCCACCCCAGCTCACCGCTTCCAACGACGTAAGGGTCCAAAGATGAGGGATCAGGCCTCCGCATCTTTCGCCGCCTCAGATCTTCTTCCCTTACCGGCAGCCATGAAAACTGCATTACCATCATCAACCGAGCAGATGACCTCGAGGACTACACGGGTCCGCAAGAGAGGTCGCACTTTTCGTGGTCCGCCACGTTATGCATCGCTTAATATTACATGCTACTTTATCGTCCTGTTTCACCGATTAGACTCGAGTCAGCTCCAAACTAATGGTCAAACTTGAGTTTTTAAATGGTTGTGCGGTACATATCGGGCCGCTATCAATAGTATCTATCTACTATCTGGTTAATCTTGGTGTCTACTATGAGTTTCATGTTGGGTCGGAAACAAACAAAGAAAGAAGCCATTATCTCAGATTTTTTAAGCTGAAGCCATTATCCGCCTCGCTATTATTGGTTTTGGGTCTATCCACAGGTTGCTACCATCACTTTGGATTTCTGCATGCACTCCTTACATAATCTCACTATGTTTTATTCCTATGCATGATGCTTATTGTAAACAATGGAACTGAACATGTAGAGCAAAAGAGACGAGCCTTGCGTGGCAATAAAATTTCATGCGACGCCGCTCCATGGTAGGCGCAAAGGCAACCCCCTCCACGCATTTCGGATTGTAATCGAGAGGAAGATATCTGCTCGAGTGGGATTCGTAAGAATAAGACAACTCCTATTTACCCCGAGGTCTTCGCTCTAACTTGGCATCTTGATGTTGGTTATATCATGCATATGGTGTCTTGCATTGCTTACTTTATACATCAAATATGTCATCTCGCTTAGTTTAGACATCCTTTGTGTGAATGCCATCTCGCTTAGTTTATTCATCGTTTATGTGAATTATGCAACGCCATCTTGTTTAGCTAGGCATCATATATGTGAATTTTGCAATGCCATCCTCGCTTAGCCAATCATCTTATATGTAAATTATATCAGGCCATCCTTTTTTGCATTACATATTACATTTGTCAACAATGTTAGTACATTCAACTCGCTCTTCAGGTGCATCGGTCATTTGACATGGTGATGGCAAATTCGGAGTAAAACAAGGTCTTCAGAGCGAGACTATGCTATCGACAAAGCGCATATCTCATTGGTTACGGATAGCTCCTGAGGAGGATTGAGAGGCGGATGACCAGTCCTATTCCACCCCCGAGGTGTATGCTCTAACTTGGCAAGGTGGTTATGTTGCTCATATCATGCGTATGGTGTCTCGCATTGCTATGTCATTTGATTAGTTTAGACATACTTTGTGTGAATGCCAATTGCTCAAAGTGTCTAATTACCATATATGTGAATTATGCATTGCCATCTTGTTGCAAGACATTATATATGTGAATTATACAATGCTATCTTGTTGCAAAGGCATTATATATGTGAATTATGCAATGCCATGCTATTTAGCCAATCATCATGTATGTGAATTATATCATGCTATCATTTTTTTGTATTACGTGTTCCATTTGTCGACAACGTTTGTATATTCAACTACTCTTCCTGTGCATCAGCCATTTAAAGCGGTGATGGAAGTATTTGGAGTGAAAACAAGGTATTCAGAGCAGACAATGCTACCTGCTGAAGCAGACATCTTGCTGGTTACAGAGAGCTCCTCACAGGAGGATTCAGAGACTGATGACCAGTCCTATTTCCCCCCTGAGGTCTATTCTCAAACTTGGCAGGGTTATATACCCATGTCATGCATGTTGTCTTGCATTGCTTAGTTTTTACATCATATATGGATTGCCATCTGCTTACTTGCTTAAAATATAAATAATATATTTGAATTATATCATGCCATCATGTTTACATAGTACATACACATCATCTATCCGAATTATGGCATGGCAACCCATTTAATAAAGACATCATATAGTTATATCATCTCATCCTGCTTAGTGTTTACAAATCATCATATTTTGAATTATGGCATTCTATTCGTGTATGTATGTGAATTTTGGCATGCCAACCTATTTAATAAACACATTATATAGTTATGTCATGTCATCCTGTTTACATAGTCTCATATTTTGAACTATGTCTTTCCATCTTTTTAGTTAGCCATCATAATGTGAAATTGTGTCATGCTATCCTGCTTAGTTAGCCATCATATATGTGAAATTGTGTCATGCTATCCTGTTTGGTTAGACAACATAAATATGAATTATTTCATGCCCTCTTTTATTCCCCACTATCCATTGCACCTGTCTATCATACAATGTCTATACTTTCAATTACTTTTCTTGTTTATCACCCATTTGAATTGGAGAGTGTGATGGCAGTATCTAAGGGAGTAACAACACGGTCTTCAGAAAAGATAGTGCTACCAGTTGATGCAGATAGAACAACGGTTGTACTTGCCCAAGGACCAGATCCACCACACATAACCCACACACTCGCAGATTGTACCCCTACCCAGTTGGACAGAGAACCAGCTACACCCCTTCTAACCCCAACCCCTAAGCAGATAGTAACCTGGGCCCAGTTGACACAACACCGTCTCCACCACGGAGCACCCAAACACGAGCAGTTAGTAAGGGAACTGCAGTTCCCAATGCACGAGGACCACCACTCCGAATCCCAACTCAACGCTTAAAGGAGAAGAAGATTTGTTCTCGGCTTTCAGTTACGTAGCTATGGTTCATACTCCTTTGTTGTTGCATTACTGTATTTACTCATACCAACTATTTTCAAATTTGGAGGATGGAACTGAAAATCCAATGGCGCAACAGGTATGTTTTAAACCTGTTTCTTTAACCGGTTTGCTGTTGTAACCTGCTCTATGTTGATTTCAGTTTCAATTGAATAAACAGTTATGTTCTCTTGTCATGCACATTACAAGTGTTGTTATTGCTCTATAGTTACCCACACTTATATTCTGTCTATTCTGCTTTGTCTTGAACAAATATTATTTGAACTGTGTCTCTATCTTGATTTGGCAACAAAAACTAGAATGATATAGACCATAAAGTGACCATGGTACATAGATATATGTTTGTTTCATCTTTGTTATCCTATCCACTTTACTACTGAACTCATTTACCAAAATGAGTTTCATATACAACATGGTAAACATGTGATGTGTCTGCTTGTTTCTCTTTTAGAATGCGGACAAAATATTGGAGAACAGTACCGCGTTATCCAATGGTAAAGGAAGTAATGCAGATAAGGTTCAATATAGTGAGACATCCCTGTTGGTCTCCAAGAAAGCTGATAAAAACTATCTTGACGACAGCGAGGGAACCCAAAAGTCCTGTCTTGATGTAGTGTTCGAGTTACTTGCCACTACTGCTGGAACAAGCTCTTTGAACTCGCTGCCTGAATCAGTTCGTCTTCTTGAGTCTCAACTTCAAGTTGAAAGACATCGATCAGATGTGCTGCGATAGGAAGCTGAAGGACTGAGGAAGTCCCTGCAGAATTCAGATGCATATTTTCTGGTGCAACAGCAAGCGCTGGAGGATTTAAGCGCCAAACAAGAGAAAGTTAATAAGCTTGCTAAGCATCTTGCCAGCATTATGGGTCCCCAGGATATTGTTTCTTGAGATCTTCTGAAGTGGTTTCAGTTCTGGATTTGTTTTGCTGCGGCGTTTATTTGCGCTGGTCGCCAACTTTGACAACCAGTGTATATGATATGCTGCTTTGTTCCCTATATTTTCACTGGTGGCGAACTTTGATGCCCAGTGGATGTAATATGTGTAATAGCCGTGATAGCCTAGCATAAGTTGCTTGCTTATTTATTTCCTTGTTTTCTTGTAGTCAGTGCAGTTCTTTTTCCGCGGTTTTCTAGTGGCTGCAATAACCTATTTTTTAAAACTAGGCCACAATAACCATGGGCGAATATTCTTTGTTGTGACATCGGGCCTCCTACGGGCCATAGAAGCGATGGGCCTTCTCACGGTCAGTAGAAATAGCGAGCCTTCTACGAGTCAGTAGAAACAATGGGCCTTCTACGGTCGAGAAACAATGGGCCTTCTACGAGTCAGTATCATCAATGGGCCTTATACGGTCGTATGATCGACACAAACATGGGCCAATAATAAAGCCAGCATTATGGCCGTAAGCGGGCTAGAGTTGGAATCGTCTGCTCATGGGCCGACCATAACGGGCCATCGTTAATAGGCCGTATTTGATGACACTATGAAACGGCCCAACGATTAACGGACCACAAACGGGCCGATCAGAACCATGGGCTGAATTTGGCCCACAAGCGTAAAAATGACAAGAACGGGCCGTAAGTAAACGAATCTTTGAAATGAGCCCAAGAATAAATGGGCTCGAGAAGGCCGAAAAGATAACATAATGGAAACGGCCCAATCAATAACGGGCCCTTAATGGGTATAAAGTGATACCTTTGTTCATTACGGGCGGTTTCACCTGAGCCGTTAATGGGTGTAATGTGATACACTGTTCATTGCGGGCCAGTTTCACCACGGCCGTTAATAGGCCAAGAGTTACATAGGGCCTCATATGGGCCGAAAGACGTCATGGGCCATACATGGGCCAGAAGTGAAAACGGGCTAGAGTCATATTGGATGGCCCAGATGACGCTACTGGGCCTAATTCGGATAGGGCGTAACAGGCCTTGGGTTAGCGGGTCAGAATGGGCTATATGCGAGCAGGTGCCGTTAACGAAGTTTCCATGGGCCGGCCCGCCACCTTTTGACCAAGTCAAACGGGCCAGCCTTTTCATAGGAATGGGCCTCTGTTGGGCCGTGCCACATGTCGACGTATCATAGGTGCCTTCTGTCCAATGAGTGGATGACATCTGTCCCAACGATGAGCCGACACGTGTTTCCTCCAGCCAATGATGATTTTACACGTGGAAAATCCCCATTGGTCGGGCTGTTAACGGGTTATCGGACCCAAAACCTGACCCGATAGCTTAACGGCGTTCGTTACGGTGGATGCCATCTGTCGGCCACCCTTGACGAAAGCACTTCGTGATGCGTGATTTATCGTCATGGAAGTGGACACTTCCGTGATGATAATTTTGGTAATGTCATGGAACACTTCTACGACAAAGATGTATGACTATATTGATTCTGTCATAAAATCGTCATGGATGTACATGCATGACAAAAAGCGTGACCTACTGTGACAAACACGTATCATCATGGAAGTGTATTTTTTGTAGTGTCTGTATATAAAGGGACGACCCGGCGGCGGTTCAGGACAAGTAACATCAACTCAAGAGCTAGGTCAAGCAATTCGCTCCCTGGTTATCGAGGCATAAGAAATCCCACTCAAAACTGGATCGTAGGCTTTTACCTTCACTGTAAGGGGCCGAACCAGTATAAACCGCGTGTCCTTTATCCCGATTAACCCCTTTAAGCTTCCTAGTTGCGATGGATCCACGACTAAGTCCTTTCACTAGGACATCTGCCGTGACAATTCCACGACACATAGTATTCATTTCGTTGTTCTTCTTTCATTTATTTGAGTCATAGGACCTAGGTACTATTAAAAGGGGTATAGGTTCTCGAAGCTTAGATCCGTTGTGATGCTTAGCCCAAAACATATGAAAGATGCGAGAGAAATCTCTTTATGCTCTGAATGATTACCTGGCAGCAGTAAACGTTCTCCTTTGTGCCGCAGGAGATATCTTTCGGACTAAGGAGTTAGCTTTACTTGCTCCACAAGTAGTGTTACCGTTGTGCTCAAATTTCTGACCGTTGGACTCGTGTCGTTCGGTTATTGGTTGATCCACATGTCCAATTTGGTCCTTTCCCTTCAGGGAAGGCTACGGGTATAAATAGCCACCCCGCTCCAGCGTTGTTCCGCTTAAGATTTCTGATAAGATTGACTGAGCATCCCCTCTCTGAGTGGTTTGAGTTTAAAATCCACCGAGAGAAAAATCAAGAGCCCTAACTTAGACCGTGGTTTAGCATCACAGTAGTACTGAGTGAGAGTTCTTGTACCTATTACTCTTGAGATCTGCGCACTCTCTAGACGAATGGGTTTTGGCTCGAGTGTTGAAGAGTTGTTGTCTTCGCCGAGCTAGATCTTCTGCAACCAAGAGTGATTGTGGTTCGCGAAGGTCAACTGAAGGTTTGGAGATCACCGACAAGTATCTACCACGAGTGTAATCAAGCTGAGTCACGATAAGCTCTGAGTTGAAGAAGAAGAATAGGGCAAAGAGACTTTATCTTCCGTGTTAAGTCACAGCCCTCAAACCGCACGTAGTCCTTTGGCGTATGGGCTTAACTGGTATACCAAATCCTCATGTTGCCATCGAGCACCACCGGTTCAATCTAATTTACACTACTAGGGAAAAGCCTATACAAGAGGTATAGCAAGAGTAATCGGTTAACATAGGGCACTACTGCAACTTTATAGTAGCACGTTCTAGAAAAGCGCGTTATAGCTACAACTATAGCAGTAGCGTGTGTGCAGCAAAAAGTGCTACCACTATAATTCCCAATATGTTGGCGGTAGGCTAGGAATAGTAGTAGCGATTTCGCGTAAAGTGTGCTACCACTATGGTCGTTGTTGCAGCGCGTTTCCTGCGTAGAGCGCAGCTGCTAAGAAAGAAAAGAAAAATGAGAAAAACATAAAAGTAAATGAAAATGAAAGAAGTAGGAAACATAGAAAGGAAAAAAAAGAAAATGTAAGGATAAACAAAAGAAATAACTGCTTCCTATAGCAGTAGCGTGTTTTGCTAAAACACGATATAGCTAACTTAGCTATAGCGTGTTTCCAAAACAGCGCTACTGCTAGTTCGACTTAACCACCCGCGGGCTCAAAATTTTGCTAAGTCCTCCTTTCCCCCCTCTCCCCCTGTCCCCCAACTTCTCTGTCGCCGCCATCGATCGCGCCACCCGAGACCGAGCATGCCCTCACCGCCCGCCACCGAGGCCGCCTCAACCTCACACATGTCAGCTCGCCGCCGCTCTCAACCTCACTTGTCGCCCGCCCTCGACCTCACCGCCGCCCGCCCGAGCCCGCCAAGGACCGCCCGCCTCCCGATCCCGAGCCCGCCTCGCCGCCCCTACCTCCACGCCGAGCACCTCCCCGCCACCATCTCTCCCCTCTCTGTAAGCCCCACCACCCCTCCCCCACCCCCTCCCTCTCTGCTTTTTCTTCTTCTGCCATGTTAATTAGAAGTAGTAGTAGATGTTAATTAGTAGTGGGGTTCATAGATAATGATTTTTAGTAGTAGTAGTAGATGTTAATTAGTAGTAGTGATGGTACTAGTTAACTAGGGCAGTATGGTTAATAGTAGATGTTTTTTAGTTAGGGTAATAATAGATGTTAAGTAGTATATAATGTATATGTTAATTAGTTCAAGATATGGTTTAGTTTTTGAATTGAGTTTGTCTAACTAGATGTTAATTAGGGCAGTAGGGTTTAGTTTAGAGTAAAGTTTAGTTCGGTAGTTAACTAAATATAATCTATATTTAGTTTTTGAATTGAGTTTGAGGGACCATGAGATTTGTGTAGATTTTCTTGAAGTGTCAAACGCTAGGAGATGCAATATTGAAGTGGTCAGGATATATGCAAATTCCTCAATTGTGTTTGCACATGTTTATCCACTATTGTAGTTTCTCATGTACATATTCTTAAGTGGTCCCGTTATATGCAACATAGAAGTGGTTCGATTGTGCCCAAGTGGCCTTTTGTTGTTTCTGTGAATGAAGCCGAGTGGCCTATGTTTTGTCG
This sequence comes from Aegilops bicornis, assembly GCA_021605145.1. Lineage (NCBI taxonomy): Eukaryota > Viridiplantae > Streptophyta > Magnoliopsida > Poales > Poaceae > Aegilops > Aegilops bicornis. The sequence continues at coordinate 9,379,465 of CM038673.1, forward strand.
GAATGTTGATTCATTTCCGCTCCGGCAAGAATTTCAGGTTCTCGATTTGTCCACTTTCTAGCAAAGGTCATGCCGAAATTTTCCGTGAATTTCGGCATGACTTGTGCTTCTAAACTAGGACATATCGAAAGTGCCCGGATTTGCCGCACCCGGAAGGAGTCAATGTTCCTGCAAAGCATAGGCCTTTTTATGTCATTATTCATTTTATTAGGTCTAGAATAAATTGACTAGATTTAATCGTAGGAAACATGGCTAGCAACGATGAAGGATAGGTTCTGGTGACCGCGACAACGTCTACTTGGCGGCAGACGAATTTTTGAGGGAAGCCGACGATCAACGGTTGATGTTGCTGGGTCCACCTGTCACATCGGATACTGAGACCGACATCGAGACCGGCGCTTGATACGTCTCCAACGTATCTATAATTTTTGATTGTTATATGCTATTATATTACCAGTTTTGGATGTTTATGGGCTTTACTATACACTTTTATATCATTTTTGGGACTAACCTACTAAGCGAAGGACAAGCCCAAATTGTTGTTTTTTTTTTGCCTATTTCAGTGTTTCGCAGAAAAGGAATATCAATTAGAGTCCAAACGGAATGAAACCTTCGGGAGAGTTATTTTTGGAACAAACGCAATCCAGGAGACTTTGAGTGGACGTCAAGAAGCAGACGAGGCGGCCCCGAGGGTCCCGGGCGCGCCCCCCACCCGCGTGGGCCCCGCGGGGCGCCCCGGACAGACATCCTTCGCCGATATATATCAACGCATCGAAAACATCCGGGAGCACCACGAAACCCTATTTCCACCGCCGCAACCTTACGTACCCGTGAGATCCCATCTTGGAGCCTCTTCCAAGGCTCCGTCGGAGGAATCGATCACGGAGGGCTTCTACATCAACGCCAAGGCCTCTCCGATGAGTTCTGAGTAGTTTACCACACACCTTCGGGTCTATAGTTATTAGCTAGATGGCTTCTTCTCTCTCTTTGAATCTCAATAGAATGTTCTCCTCGATCTTCTTGAAGATCTTTTCGATGTAACTCTTTTTGCGGTGTGTTTGTCGAGATCCGATGAATTGTGGGTTTATGATCAAGTTTATCTATGAGAAATATTTGAATCTCCTCTGAATTCTTTTATGTATGATTGGTTATCTTTGCAAGTATCTTCGAATTATCAGTTTTGTTTGGCCTACTAGATTTATCTTTCTTGCAATGGGAGAAGTGCTTAACTTTGGGTTCAATCTTGTGGTGTCCTTTCCCAGTGACAGCAGGGGCAGCAAGGCACGTATTGTATTGTTGCCATCGAGGATAAAAACATGGGGTTTATATCATATTGCTTGAGTTTATCCCTCTACATCATGTCATCTTGCCTAATGCGTTACTCTGTTCTTATGAACTTAATACGCTAGATGCATGCTGGATAGCGGTCGATGTGTGGAGTAATAGTAGTAGATGCATAATCATTTCGATCTACTTGTCGTGGACGTGATGCCTATATACATGATCATGCCTAGATATTCTCATAACTATGCACTATTCTATCAATTGCTCGACAGTAATTTGTTCACCCACCGTAATACTTATGCTATCTTGAGAGAAGCCACTAGTGAAACATAGGGCCCCCGGGTCTATTTTCTATCATATAAGTTTCCTATATACTTTATTTTGCAATCTTTACTTTCCAATCTATATCATAAAAATACCAAAAATATTTATCTTGTCTTATTATATCTATCAGATATCACGTTCGCAAGTGGCCGTGAAGGGATTGACAACCCCTTTATCACGTTGGTTGCAAGGTTCTTGTTTTCTTTGTGTAGGTACGAGGGACTCGTGTAGCCTCCTACTGGATTGATACCTTGGTTCTAAAAACTAAGGGAAATACTTACGCTACTTTGCTGCATCACCATTTCCTCTTCAAGGGAAAACCAACGCACTGCACACGAGGTAGCAAGAAGGATTTATGGCACCGTTGCCGGGGAGGTCTTCGCACAAGTCAAGACATACCAAGTAACCATCACAAACTCTTCTCCCTCGCATTACATTATTTGCCATTTGCCTCTCGTTTTCCTCTTCCCCACTTCACCCTTGCTGTCGTGGAATTAACACGTCAGATGTCCTTAGTGTGAGGACTTAGTCGTGAGGCCAACGCATCTATGTGGTAGCTTGAGAGGGGTCGAGCGGAATCGAGAGATGCAACACAAGACAAGGATTTAGACAGCTTCGGGCCCCGGGAAACATCATCCGGTAATAACCCTACATGTTGTTTGAAGCTAGATCTCATTATCATCACGAGGGAGTCGCCGTAAACCGGCTCTCCTCTAGTTGTGTCCAGCCCTGGAGATTGTTTCTTGCTTCTCCCTCTTTGGGGAGACCTGCCCCTCCTTATATAAGTTAAAGGGGCGGGTTACATGTAGATTCCATCTCGGACTAAGACTTAAACTATTTTGACTTCCCTTCCTGGGCTTCTTAACGTCTGCCGGTTTAACATGGTCTTCCGGTTTAACATTGTCTGCCGGTTTAACATTGTCTACCGGTTTAACATTGTATGCCGGTTTAACATGGTCAGCCGGTTTAACATGGTCTGCCGGGTTATGATTGACTTAACACCTGCCAGTGCTACCATCTGTCTTAACTCTGCCGGTTTAACACTCCCCGGTTTACCGTCTATCTTAGCCATCTGTCTTAACTGTCTGCCGGTTAACACTTGCCGGTTTACCAAGTCCCAGCCGGATTATGACTCCGGCCGAGTCATACCGCAGGGTATATCCTCGACATTAGCCCCTAGTTTAGTTTGGATTTATCCATGTTAAACTGATCCTGATCATCCTTAAGTCCTTGTCACTTCCTTCTTCTAGAAAATCCGGTTTAATAGGCCAGCTTCATAATCAATTTCTTTGACATTGGTTTGTCACAGAGAAATATTGTGAAGAATAATTTCTTTGACTCAGCTCCCAATGCTTAACAAAAATATTGGTCTTTGAAATATACTCCTCTGATCTTTAGCCGGTTTAAGAATGTAGAACTTGCCGGTTTACAAAAACTGATAATTCCTGTCATGGTTGTTGCAGACACCAGGCCATCATGATTAGTGACACCGGGTCAACAATTGTTGGTGACGCCGGGTCAACCTGGTTAGCTCAAAACTGAAAATTGGAAGATATTTCTCTCTTATATCCATATTACCTGTAGCCCCCAAGTCTTGAACAGAACAAAGTGATGATTTGAGACTTGTTTCCATATAATTACCGCCACTTTGAAGAAATCCATGTTATTCATCTCAGTCATTAGTAAAAACTGAATACTCCATATTATGTAGCCCCCAAGTGCCGGGTTTTCATGCTTGCAGCAACCTGGGACTTGAAATTGCCTTATGCTCATAAAAACTTCAACCAGTGTAGACCCCAAGGGCTGGGTCATTATGCAATAATGAGTAGGGACTTTGTAAATATAATCATGTAGATTTGAGCAATGATGTATAGCCCCCAAGGGCTGGCTCAGTAAGATAATATTGAGCTGGGACTTAATATATGCTTCAATGAAAATAACATCATATGATGTAACCCCCATCATGGGGTTGAATCCACGTCCACAAGGTTAAGAGCCTTGTGCTTTACCAACTGAGCGATGGACCCTTCAATATAATGAATAAAAAGCTTTGTACCTTGAATTGTTTATAGGAGCAATTGGTAGCCCCAAGGGCGTCTCATTACGATGTGATGATTCGGGTATACAATAAGGTGAGCAAACTATGACTTTGCATTAGCCCCCAAGTGCCATGGTGCATGCTGGCAGTGACATGGGACTTGCACATTTGATGTAATCTCAACTTGAATAATGTAGCCCCCAAGTACCGGGTCGTAAGCTTACAGCAACTCGGGACTATTCCTTCAATCATATCCATTGATAATATGATAGCCATTGCGCTAAAGCGACTTTGAAAACCTTAATCATAATACTGGTTATTGATAACCATAATAAAAATCCAGCCATATTGGCTATTAAAGATTTGAATAATATACCCAATGATTTAAAAGCGCATGATTCCAATGGCGCAATCCAAATATATACTGGCGACTTATAGTCCAAAGCCAGGTCGGGTCAATAAACACCAGATTATAAGTGATTATGTACTGACAACTTGTAGTTGAAAGTTGAGCCGGGTTAATGAACACCGGGTTTATTTGATGATTGGTAGTCATGTCGGGTCAATAGACGCCGGTTCAACATAAAATGTTATCAAAAGAGAGAAAACTTGACAAAAGCAAATAAAAACCGTGTAGTCGAGGCTTTTCAAGGGCTGCCAGGCCCAAATTCGAGGCTTTTCATGGGCTGCCAGGCCGCTAAGTTAAACCATTTGTCAAAGCCTTTTAAGATGGACCTCCAACTAACCAATTGTCATTTTAACTTTGACAAGTTCAGGGTCTGTATAAGATTGACTTGTCAAACGTTCGATGGATCATGCCAGGATTACCTGGATAGGAGTGGCTTACTTGATGAAGGCAGGTTAACTCGGGGTTTTAGGTGAATACACGGGCTTCCAAGCCGTGCTTGATAGCATATTACAAGGGTCCTTTCAAACTCTTTGTTGCGTTGCACAAAGAGCCCCCAAGTAACTTTGTGAGATGTGCTCAGTGGGTGCCTATGTTTGAGCTGTGCGTAGCAACAAGACTCTCTTTGGCCCCTTGGGTGTGAAGCTCCCAAGCTTTGTTGTGGCGTGATAGCCGGATTAATGGACGAGAACTCCGCTTTGTTGAAGCCCCCATGTAACCAATAATATGATAAGCCAATAAGGCGGGATACCCATGTTTGAACCGCTGGCCGTCAGGCAGAGTCCTCTTTGGCAACCTTTAACTTTTGCAAGAGATAAGTTCTTCTTGAACCGGGATTTTGAACCGGATATTGAGAGCGTTAGAGCTGTATCACGAGACATCTTTCCCTTGAACCGGACCTTAAACGGAATCTTTATTTTCAGCGAAATTTTTACGTGACGGCCTTTAAACTCGAACTTGCAGAAGTTAATTCTTTTTTGAACTGGAAATTTCTGACGACCCTCAAATTTTCATCAACATGGTAATAGCCTCCGGGACCGGGTTATCTTTCCCTCCAATCCTCCTGGGGTTCTTGACTTCACTGAAAACTGGCAATATTTGCTGAGTCATATCATTGTAGCCCCCTAGTCTTAAGGTGACTTTGAGATTCTCCGTGTTTGACCATAGCAGAAGGTGTATATCATTGATGTTGATAACTCGATGTGAATCCATAGAAAGTTGAGGTGACTACGGTGGGTTATAAATGATCCCGTACGAGCCGTGTCAGCAACTCGGCCAATGGTTCCTTCCAACTGGCGATTTGAAGTTAAACAAACTGTAGGGGCGGCGACTTCAGCGCCTGCCCATTGAGCCACCCAAAGGCATTTACGGCGGTTGATAGAATATGATAATTTGTCTCCAATTTGTTGAAAGAAAAACCGGGCTACCCAAGCTGTGACTTGCTCATACTCAATAAACAGCTCATGCAGATATATGCGGCCCGGTGTGTTGATGTAGACCAGGCTGCGAGAGAAGGACGGTAAAAATGACTGCAGCATCATAGGTAATATAGATGAGTCGGCCACGGCGTTGTATGCCAGTGCGGACAAGCAAGTTATCCTCCTTGTTGTAAACCGGTGCAGACGCGTGAACCGACCACGAGAGCGGACGGGCGAGTCATCCGTGGCGTTGTAAGCCGGTGCGGACGTGCGAGTCAATCACAGACGCAGTCCCGGCTAGTTGATGTAGACCAGGCCACAGGAGCGGCGACTTGCGCACGTTCATTTACCGGGTAGTGTGGCACGGACGAAAACATCACTACGGAACATTGCCAGCGCGTGCTCCATACCCGCAGTATAACGCCTCATTCGTGATGAACAATTATCCTGCGAAACAATTCCATAGACTAGAATAATTGTTCTTAAATAAGATGTGCTGATAAAATACGTAAGGAGGATGCACCTGATGTTTCTATGGGTTGTCGAGCCAGTTATTGCGACAAGGCATAATTAGCTGCTGTTGTGAATTGGCCGTTGAAAGATCGAGGATGTCGCCTAGAGGGGGGGGGGGGTGAATAGGCGCTTTAAAATAATTACGGTTTAGGCTTGAACAAATGCGGAATAAACCTAGCGGTTAATTTGTCAAGCACAAAACCTACAACAACTAGGCTCACCTATGTGCACCAACAACTTATGCTAAGCAAGATAAGCAACTATGTGATAGCAAGATATATGACAAAGAACTATATGGCTATGACAAAGTAAAGTGCATAAGTAAAGGGGCTCGGGTAAGGGATAACCGAGGCACGCGGAGACGACGATGTATCCCGAAGTTCACACCCTTGCGGATGCTAATCTCCGTTTGGAGGCGGTGTGGAGGCACAATGCTCCCAAGAAGCCACTAGGGCCACCGTAATCTCCTCACGCCCTCGCACAATGCAAGATACCGTGATTCCACTAAGGGACCCTTGTGGGCGGTCACCGAACCCGTACAAATGGCAACACTTGGGGTCGGTCACCGAACCCGTACACTTTGGCAACCCTTGGGGGCGGTCTCCGGAACCCGTCAAATTGCTCGGGGCGATCTCCACACCCTAATTGGAGACACCGACGCTTGCTCGGAGCTTTACACCACAATGATTGAGCTCCGAACTCCACCAACTGTCTAGGGCGCCAAGGCACCAAGAGGAACAACCTCTAGGGTGCCCAAACACCCAAGAGTAATAAGCTTCTCAAACTTCACTTCCACGTATCACCGTGGAGAACTCAAACCGATGCACCAAATGCAATGGCAAGGGCACACGCAGGTGCCAAGTCCTTCTCTCTCAAATCCCACCAAAGCAACTAATGCTAGGGAAGAAAATGAGAGGAAGAACAAGAAGGAGAACACCAAGAACTCCAAGAACTAGATCCAAGGGGTTCCCCTCACATAGAGGAGAAAGTGATTGGTGGAAATGTGGATCTAGATCTCCTCTCTCTTTTCCCCCCAAAACTAGCAAGAATCCATGGAGGGATTGAGAGATAGCAAGCTCGGAGAAGGTCAACAATGGGGGAAGAACACGAGCTCAAAGGATGAGGTTCAATGGGGAAGAAGACCCCCTTTTATAGGAGGGGGAAAATCCAACCGTTACCCCACTAAACATCCCCGCACAAAGCGGTACTACCGCTAAGGAAGGGCGGTACTACCGCTGAGGGCGGTACTACCGCTCCTACCTAGCGGTACTACCAGCTAAAGAGAGAGGCAGGCCATCAGCCTGAGGCAGTACTATCAGCGGGAGTAGAGCGAGTACTACCGCTCGAGCGGTACTACCGCTCGAGCGGTACTACCGCTCCTCTGCCGCAACTAGTGCCATAAAACCCGACACGAGAAAACATCGTCTCGAATCGAGGCGGTAGTAGGCGCAGTACTCTTGAGGTAGTATAGTCGAAGCCTCATGACGGTACTACCGCTCATCGAGCCAGTACTACAGCTGAGCGGCCAGTACTACCGCTCTATGGAGCGGTACTACCGCTAGTTTCAAGCGGTACTACCGCTGAGGTCGTGATACTACCCGGCCGCACAAGCGAAAACAAAGAATACTCCAAGGAAAACCATAACAGCCATAACACGCAAATGAGCTCTAATTGAGCAAACTCAAGCTTGTTTGAAACAAGACAACGAGTAGCATCAAAACAAAGGAGTGAAACCTCCAACCGAGAAGAACCGGCATACCCTCCAACATCGAAAACTTCATAGAAGATGCATGAGAACTCCGTTTTCGATGAACTCGAGCTTGTCATAAAAATGACCATAAGCTCCAAATCTCACAAGGATAAGAACCAAACAAGAACCAAAAAGATGATGCAAGGATGCAATGGTTTGAGCTCTCTACGAGCGATACGATCAAGCAACTCGCCGAGAGCCCCCCTTGATAGTCTGGCAACCGATCCTATAACCCGGTCTTCCACAACTACCATGAGACCAGGTAAAATAGAAAAACCTATCAAGGGCAAACCTTTGCCTTGCACATGGTCCACTTGAGCTAGATGATGGCGATCTTGACTCCCTCAAGTTGGACCACCTTTCTTGATTGCATTGGCGGGATGAAGACTAGTTGATTGCTCCCCATAATCTCACGTGGGTGAGCCTCTCTTCCGCTCATCTTCACAAGTCCATTGTCACCACAATGGACGGCAAGCTTCAAGCACTTGATCTCTTCATGATGCATTACTTGAACTTGCACACATAACCTAACCCCACAAAGAACTCTCCACGAAGACCATGGGTTAGTACACAAAGCGTAATGGACAATGCTTACCATACCATGGGATCACTTGATCCCTCTGTACACATCTTGTATGCTTTGTGTGTTGAATCTTTCCAACTCTCTTCATTTGGATGATGTCTTGAAGGTGGACATGAATGATCACACAATCTTATTCTTCAAGACATGCTTGCAATAAGCTCAACACTCACATGACCAATCTTTGGATAATTCCTTGAATAGCACCTTGGTCGACACAAAACTCTCCTTGAAACCAACACATGTACTCCAAGAAAAGCCTATGGACAAAACCTTCAAATAAACTCAAGGCAACCATTAGTCCATAGAGAATGTCATCAATTACCAAAACCACACATGGGGGCACCGCATGTCCTTTCAGCCGTAATAGCAAAACATCTGATCATATAGCTTGAGCCAACCTCTGTCCCTTTTCGCAACTTGAGGTCTCATACAAATCTGTGGTTTTCACCTCTCACGTAGAATGACCAATAGGCAGCAATTTTCCATCTTCGGGTATATTCTGTTGTTTTATATAATCCATCACTGCAGATACCCTCCTCCAGGTGATGGTTAAAATCCCAAGCATTGCTAATAATCATCTCTAGAAATCTTCTATGGTTGTAGAGAGGCGTCCTTGCCAGCCAAATAATCCATGGATAACATCTTGTAGACCCTTTCCAAAAAACCTTCACAACGACCTTGTTGGGTTGACTAATTTGACCATATAATGCTGTTGCCTCGGCAACTCCATCAACCTTAGAAATTTACACAGTAACCTCCTCAAAACTACTAGTTAATGAGGCATCGATGACAAGTTCTGACTTGGAGGACATATGGGACTTTGCGCTAGTTGCAGCTAATTCTGATCCATGTATTCTAAAACTGCGTTAATGGACAGATTCCGGACAGTAGCATCAGTAGGTGATTTCTCTTTGACGCCTCCAAAGCACAAGCCACCACTCAGTACCCAGCACAAGCGCGTAGTGCAGCCAGTCCGACGCACAGACCGCGGGCTTCGCTCCCTCATAGTTACACGCCACAGCCGCAGCTCACGGCAAAGGTGAAGCGAGGCGGAGGCAGCTCGGTGCTGCGGGGGAGAGGTCGTACGGCGAGGCAACAGGACCGGCCCGAGGCGACGCCGTACGGATGGCAGCTGAAGCGGCAGGGAAGACAGCCGCAGTTCAGCAAAGACGCTGAAGACGGTGACCCGGCAACAGCCAGACGCCGAGTATACAAAGCCGTACGCAGAAGCGACTCACGTGCGGGATCAGCTTTTTTCAGTGAGAGCTCGACGCGAGGCAACCCGGAAGCACGGGGTGCAGGCGTTTGGCGGCAACGGGATGGCCTGCTTGAGTTTGGGCGAAGCAGCGGATTGATGGAGATGGGCAGCTCGCAGCGGATTTGATGGAGAGGCACCGTGAAGCGGGGCCGAGTCAAGACCGTGACCGTGCAGATCGAAGGTGTGGCGGCCCAGCCGGACAAAAACACAGCGGCGACTCACGGTGGTAAGATGAGGCCGCTCAGAGAGGTAGTAAGCCAGCGGGGTAAACATTGGTAACCCGGTGGGGGAGACCGGGTTACGGCGAATCAACAGTTGAAAGTGAGGCCACACCGGCCACTTGAAAGTGAGGCCATGCCAACAACTTGTAAGGGTGGCAATGAGGCCAAAGCAGAAACAGTTTCCATGGGTGATGATTCGTGGCGGAGGTTGACGAGGGCGGCAAGCCGGCGAGCATCTTGAGCGCGGAGGCGGCGGTCTGCCGGCGCAGGCGGCTCAGGGCGATGGAAATTGGCTGTAAGCAGTTGAAGGCGAGTCAGCCGGGCTTCATGGAGGAGTCCGGGTCGTGGGGGAGGTGACTTGAGGTTCAAGTCGAGGCCGGGGCGGCTCAGGCCGGTCGACGGAGGCACGCTAGCGAGCGGTTGACCCGGCAAGGGGCGACGGCGGTTTACGGCGACTTGCGGCAGAAGTGGGTGCCGAGCGGGTCAAGGCCGTGTTGGCCCCAGGTCTCGAGTCTTGTACTGGGTTTGACTTGGACATAGATTAACTTGATATGCCTTCTGCGGTCACCGGGATCTACTCGTTTTTACGGATCACATGAGGTGGCAGCTTTATTTGGCGAGTCTTGATCCTGGCGACTCAGAGGCGTAGACGACCCGACACGAGACCCTGGATGACTTGGCAACAAAACAGAGTCCGGTTTTGTGGCAGATTTGACCCGTGCACGTCCGGGTTATGGTACAGCTGCGGCGACTTAACAGCTCAGCGGGCTCAGCGGCCGGTTTTACTTGGATACGGGCTGGTTTGATGTGATGGCTTGATGGATCAGTAGATGCAGCGCTCGACAACCATTGAAAGATTCGAAAATATATGAACTATCGTACTCCAGTAGCACTGCCTCTGCGTAAGTAGTATTTCTGGTAGATGAACATGTTGGTTTTTCATGCACAGAGAATATCACAAGCAGCCACGAGTTGATGCCTTGGGACCTGTAGCATGCACTACTAGAAAAAGGGCTATAGATGGGATTGACACTAATGGCGCACCAGACAGTTGATGCGCCATTAGTATATACTAATGACGCACCAGCTGCTGATACGCCATTAGAGTTAAAACTACTAATGGCGCACCAGGCAAAGGGTGCGCCATTAGTATCAAATTTTTTTTTTGAACTAGTGCGTCTGTCCAAACATACTAATGGCGCATCCAGATAAAGTGCGTCATTAGTAGTTGTAACTACTAATGGCGCACCCGTCCGAAAGTGCGCCACTAATGTTGTTTTTTTTATTATATTTTTATTCCTTTTTTTGCAATACTATTAATGGCGCACTGATCAACCGTGCCATTACTAGTTTAAACTAGTAATGGCGCATCTGCTGATCGATCGCCATTAGTATTGTTTTTTTTGCAAAACTACTAATGGCGCACCGCAGAAGGTGCGCCATTAGTAATTCCTGGATTACTAATGGCGCATTTAGTCTTTGATGCGCCATTAGTAAGTGAAGCAACAAGATATTTTGGACAGCCTCTCCTACCCACACTCACTTTCTCCCCACTTCATTCTCTCCACCTCCTCCTTGTCTCAGGTGCCTCCTCTTTTCACCTCATTTCCACCATAGATTCATTCAAATTAAGTGGTTAAATTACCTTGTTTTAATAGGTAAGTAAGGGGAAGCTATATTTATGTTGTTCTCCTACAACAATGTGCACATGCACTTTTTATGGCCTAGCTAGATCTATGTATGTTAGGTGGTGTTGCATATGTTTGTGGTGTTGCATATGTGTTTGTGTTTGGAGGTGTACGGTATTTGAAATGCGATAGTTGCCAATATTTTGCCGGAATGTTGATTCATTTCCGTTTCGGCGAGAATTTTGGCATTAAGCATTCTTTTTGGTCCTATTTTTAGGGAAAGTCATGCCAAATTTTTGTTTGGTTCTAAAATATCGTTTTGCTCTACCCGTGGCGACCATTATGGTCCGCACGATGACCAAGGCATCGTGGAATAGGTTTTTGAGGTCCGCAAAGGCGAGATGCTTCAAAAGAACGAGACGGAGATAAGATGTCCGTGTCGAAGATGCAAGTGAAGAGCCTTATTGCGGACCCGGATTCGGGCAGTCGGGACCATTTGCTCTTGCGTGGTTTCATGGATGGCTATCGGTGGCAAGGTGATGAAGATGACTCTGAAGTCGTCCATGGGGGCCGGGCAAGAAATGAGGAAGGGCAGCAAGACCACCACCGCGTTTCCGGGCGGGCGAGAAGACGAAGAATCCCGTGAGATGATCACGATGGTGATGTTGTACACGATCATCATGTAGAAGATGCACGAGGACATGATGATGAGGAAGATGCGGAGGCGAACGACGGGCATGATCATGAAGATGATGATGCCGGAGCGAGTGCATTTACGCTGGACCATCGATGGGCTGGGTGCAGGACCCTCATATTCAAGAGTCGCTTCTCAAGCGAGACGGATAACGCCAGAGCTGCCGCCGAGAGAAAGCCAAGATGGATCAACTTGAGTTAGACGCGGTTACTCCATTGTATGAAGGATGCAGGCCGAGGATACCCGCGAAAATAACAGCTCATGGCTCTGGAGATGAAGGTAAAACACAAAATGACCGGCGCATGCTTTGGCGAGAACATGTCATTACAGCACGAACGTCTTCCCAAGGGAACAAGTGCCCGACCAGCTTTGAGGAGGCGAAGAAAATCGTGTGTCCTCTCGATTTACCGACGTGAAATACCATGTGTGCATGTACAATTGCATCATTTATCGGACGAGCACGCGGAGTCTACCATATGTCCGTGTCTTGGCGTCACTCGATACAAGAAGAGGAAGAAAGCTCCTCGAAAAGTGGTGTGGTACTTTCCGATCACTCCTCGTCTGCAGCGGTATTTCGTGGACCCTAAGGTAGCAAAGCTCCTGCGTTAGCACGCCGGATAGGGAGGAGAAGAAGCGAAGATGGCGCAAATGATCCGGAGATAGATAAAAAGACAAGATGTTGAGTCACCCCTAAGGATGCGAGCCAGTGGCAAGCGTTGAACTTCAAAGACTCGAATTTCGAACGATCCAAGGAACAACGTCTTTGGGCGCGAGCAACGATGGAGTCAATCCGTTTGGCAGCAGGAGAAGCACACATAGCACCTTTTGGCCCGTGTTTGTGTGGATGTACAACCTTCCCCACAGTTGTGCATGAAGAGGAAGTACATTCACATGAGTATGCTAATTGAAGGGCCGAAACAACCAGGAACGACATCAATGCATGTCTGGGGCTGTCTGTAAGAGGAGCTTGACACGCTGTGGAAAACGCCAGCCAATACGTGGACGCCGCAGAGAAAGAATATTTCCCTATGAGAGCCGCAGTGCTCACGACGGTGCACGACTATCTCGATTCACGGATATCTCGCGGGGCGGTACTCCACGGATTTTTACGGATGCGTAAGGTGCATGGATGACACAACGACGCCAGACTAGATAGAGATCCGGGTCTTGAAAACCGTGTTCATGGGACATCGAAGGTGGCTTCGCGATGATGACCCGTGGAGGAACGCAAGAGATCTGCTCGATGGTGAAACCGAACACCGAAAAACGCCCGTGTACGAGGAGCGGCGAGGAAATAGACAAGCTGTTGAAAAATTGGAAAGACTGCCCACTGCCGGGAAAGAAGCAAAAGGCGCCAGAGCCGGGAAAGAAGCGAAGGTATGGAAAACGAGGTCTGTTTTCTGGGAAAGGCGCCAGAGCCGCTGCTGAAGGTATGGAAAACGAGTGCATTTTACGGGACTTGCCGTCTTGGAAGATCCACCGTGTGCCTCACAGCCTTGATGTCATGCATATCACGAAGAGCGTGTGCGAGAGTCCGCTTGGTACCCTGCTCAACATGCCGAGAGGACCAAAGATGGGCGAAAGCAAGGCGGACTTGAAATCAATGGGCATCGGCAGGAGCTTCACGCTAATGATGATGATGATGATGATGATGATGATGATGAAGTGACGAGGACACAAAGTCGTCGCAAAGGCAAAAAGGCCAAGAAGACCAGAAATAGCGACCCTCCAGCGTGCTTCACTCTAAGTCGAGGAGATCGAGCAGTTTTCACGCCTCCTAGGAGTAAAACTTCCTTCACGGTTACACGGGAAGATAAGCGAGATACCTAGACCCGGTGAAGCAGATGTTCAATGGGATGAAGTCTCACGACTGTCGAGTCTTGATGACGCAGATACTTCCGGTTGCAATCCATGGGATCATGGACGCGCCGCGTCTGTGAAACGCTATTTGGCCTATGCAACTTTTTGAAGTCATCTCTCGGAAGTCGATTGGCGTGAGGCAACTCGAAGGCTACGAGGAAGAGATCGTGGTGATACTATGCGAGCTTGAGATGTACTTCCGCCCGCATTCTTGACGTTATGGTGCATCTGCTGGTCCATATCGTGGAGGATATCATCCAACTTCGGGCCGACGTTCCTGCACGGACATGATGCCGTTAGAAAGGATGAATGGTGTCATCAAAGGATACGTTAAGTAACATGTCACATCGAGAGGGAAGTATAGCGGGGGCTTTCTCGAAGAGTGCATCTCCTCTTGCCACGAATTATCTAGGCATCGAGAACACCGTTGGTCTGCCCGTCAGCGAGCACCTCGGCGGGCTCATTTGGATGGGGTCACCGTGAGGGTCGCCTTGAAATGCATGTCGACTTCGAGGGTCGATTCGCCCGACTTTGAAAGAGCAAACCTAGTCGCTACAACACATAGGCGTGGTCGATCCTTGGGTGGTAGAGCACAAAACCTTTATTGAGAAGACGATACAATGACCGAGGCCAGCGGAGGATGGGGACGAGGATATACTCAAAGAGCACAACTCATGTTTCACGCGTTGGTTCAAGCGAAGCTTACATCGTACCCTTTACATGAAGATTCTTCCGTGGAAGAACAACTCATATTCACCTTGTCATAGGGCGCCGAGCACAACCTGATGACCTATGAGGCGTCACGATATCAACGCGGCTACATTCTACACCGAGGACAAGGACATGAAGAGCGATGGTTATCGAGAACTCCGGGGTAACGATGGAATCCTACACGGTAACGACAAGGACAGATACTACGGTAGGATCGAGGAGATCTGGGAGCTGAGCTCTGCTGGAGAGAAGGTCCCGATGTTCCGTGTCAGATGGGCGAAGAGCGTACTAAAAGAAGACTGGTATTTCACCACCATGGTTATGCAGAAGCCAAATCCAAGACATGCTGGTATAAGCGTCACCGCGAAAAATGAGCCATGGGTACTGGCTTCCCCAAGTGGACCAATGCTTCTTAATTCCCGACCCGTCAAAGCCCGGTCGTGTTGTCGTGAGGAGAGGCAAAAGGAAGATCATCGGAATGGATGGAGTAGCCAATGAGCAAGACTTCGACAAATCTGGCGACCGAGGATTGAACATGACGGCGATGATGAAGTAGCAGCATACACCACAAGAAGAAGCAGGACCACCCTACCTAAAGGACGTCCGTTCCACAGAAGAACTCCATTTGCGAAAAAGAAGGGCAAGAAGATTGTGAGCAGATAGCTAGCTAAGATCGATTGTATTTAAATCGTAGCCTTCATTTCTCGATTGTATTTCAAGGGCACTTTTGAACTATCAGAATATTTTTAAATTTCATGGACACTCGATCTCGATCCCCCTTCATCTCGATCGCTATCCCACCTCACCAGATCCGGTCCCCCTCGTCGCCGAACACCCCCAGGTCCACCGGCCGCCCTTGAAACCCCCGCACCTCGATTCCCCTACTCAACCACCGCCCGACCCCGCACCCTCCCCTACTCAACCTCCGCCGACCCCCGCACCTCAGCGCACCCTCCCCCGCTCCACCGGCATTACTGTTTGATGATATTTTTAAAAAATTTATTACTGTCTTATAAAAAAATATTACAGTTATGATTTAAACAAGTTTGAACATATTTAAACACAAGTATCAAACAGCATTTTAAATGCATAAAAAAAATTGTGGAGCCTAGGAATCGAACCAGGACCTCTGGTGTGAGGCCCAGGCTCTTGACGGTCGAGCTAGTAGAGGAACTTGGTGTGGATCAGGTCAGTGGAAGATAACCTGTTGGCTCGAGCGAAAAAAAAAATACTAATGCCGCACCGGGGTGAGGTGCGCCATTAGTGTGGATGTACTTATAGGCGCACGAGGGGTGGTGCGCCATTAGTATTGTGCCGCCCCATCCATAGTTCTCCCGCGGCCCACCTAGCTATCCCTCTCTCTCCCTCGCCCTCGCCCTCAATCCCCTTCCCGGCCTTGTTGCCCCACCGCCTCGGCCTTCGCCCGACGCCGCTTCTGCCCGCCGCCTCGGGCGCCCGGACGCCGTGGCCTTGCGCCCGTCGTCTCGTCTCGCCACAGCGCCCGGCCTTGACGCCGCCCTCTCCTCTCCAGCGCGCCGCCCGCCGCCTCGTCGTCCTCGTCTCCGCCCGTCGCCCCGGCCAGCGCCGCCCTCTCCTCTCCCAGCGCCGCCGCCCGCTTGCCCGCCGCCTCGGCCTTCTATACGGGAGTTGTCCGGAGATGGAGGAACAACCTCACTTGTATGAGGACGCCGCCTTCCCCACCGATCCTGAGACCAGCGATGGTACCGCCGAGGATGACCCCATCGATGCCACCACCGATGGTGCCGCCGAGGATGCCACCAGCGATGATGGCGGCGCCGCGCTGAATGGCAGCCAGCGAGAAGAGGCAACGGAAGGACCGGCGCCCGACCGTGCTCCGCACCCTCAAGGAGGAAGTTACTTGAAGTGGACTCAAGCGGGAATCCAGCGGCGCCCGAGCGAATAGTCAAGGGGTACTCGCTTCAGCTCGGTGCATTCTCCGAGCACCGTCTCGATCAACACCGAGAACACGAGGCATCTGACCGAGGAATTTGCGCAACCTCCTCTTCCGCGGCTGCACGAGCGATACAAGTTCCCGCTGCTTTTGAAAACACAAGCCTCAAAGGGAATAAAGTGAACAATGCTGCCCTCACGAAGATGAGCAAGGCCCTGTCTACTTGGAAAAGCAATGTGAAGAGAATGATCGAGAAAGGTGAGAGTTATGAGAAGATCAAGGAGAAAAATCCTTCGATCACCGAAGATGACTACAACGACTTCAAGATCAATTGCTCGAGCACCGCAAACTCCCAATCAAGTCGGTGGGGAAAGAAATCACGGGAGCTGAACTTAGGGAACACACACTCGGTCCCGGCCCGGTTCTGAGTGGCGGAGCCTATATGGGACAAGGAGGACGCGGAGCGTGCCGAGCAAGGCCTACCGCCCTCTTCGATAAATACGGTGACAAGCGGACCAGGAACTTTGTCGGGGCCGGTACAAGAAGGACCCAAAAACAAAGGAGCTTACCACGGATCCGAAGACCGAGGCGCTTGAGGTTGTTCTCGTAAGGAATACCACCCCGGGTAACTAGCTCCATATGGTTGCATTCTAATTAATGAAGCCAAATTTCTAAATGGTTCACATTCCTTCCAGCAGCGCATCGAAAGCGTGAGCGCTGGGTCGACTAAGAGAAACCCTTGGGACACCACTCTAAATAGGGCGTTGAATGTAATGAAGAACAAGGATAAGCTCGATAAGTCGACGTCGGCTGGTCGTGTGGCGGCAAAGGCTTGTCCACAAAATGGGGGTCAAACTATACCGGTGTGCGGAAGGAGAAAAAGACCAGCTCGAAAAGCCGGTAGCGAGGTTCAAGAACTCAAAGGCACGGTGGCGCGGATTCGGAGATTGTCCAATAGCAAGTTCAACAACAACTCGAGCTGACGATCACCGCCATTGTGCCTACCTTGATCCAGGGTTGAGTGCGTGGATTGCGGAAGGCGACCAACGAGGCCGCCCGATTCCTAGCTTCACGGCCAGCAACTCGCGAGAATCGATGGCGGGGCCATTGGTGTCTCCGGCGGAGGCGGCATTGGTGTCTCCGGCGCCGGCACGGAGCTTAATGCACCCTGGTGTACGCCGGCCGGCACCTCGCCAGCAAGCGGCCCCTCCATCAGTTGCACGCCCGCCGTTGGCGTTGCCTCGACATTAGCCGAGCTCGGCGCAATCATCACGGTAACTAATTAAGCCTCTCTCGGTCGAGGACTTCATCTCCTTGCCTTTGACTGGGCATCCACGACGCCCTACATGTTTTCGCGAGTGCCGCCGACGTTCGTGCACTCTCGCACGCCGTGAACAATGAGTTGGTCGATGTCGCCAAGGGCAAAATCGTTCAACCGGCAACCTTGTTCCACGGTACCCGGATGCCACCCAACTAGTTTAGGGTTGAACTGGTTGGTGCTGCCGAACTGCGATGAGTTGTTACCTCCGATTCAACCCGTCGGGGCGGCGATGATGACGTGATGACCCTCGGCGCCCGCTTGAGCTGGCCCTGCTTTGGCGAAGAGCGGATTCGTTTAGGGGCAGGGGACACCACCCCAAAGACAACACCGCCGGATCGTGCCATCGCCAAGTCGGCCCCATGGCAAGACCGCCGCCAGCAGTGCCGGAACATCCCTATGCCATCGGATCCAAACATGCATATGGCACATGATCAGAACGACGACGACGACGATACATTTGCCAGCGTCGATCGGTACTTTGCCGATCATGGGTACGGTGGCGACTTCATGGGGCCTCCTTCTCAAGAACCCAACCCAACAAAAGGCGTGCGCGATCTAGCGGTACAGCGGAGAAGCCAAGTTGCAACAGCATCTGCCGTTCAGCTCTCGAGAGGCGCCTCGGTGCCGACTTCACCGAGCCTCGAGATAGGCGAGGTGCGAAATATTATCAGCCCCAACACACTCAAGAAGGCGATGCGTGAGCGAGAACTTCGGTCCCATTACAGGAGAAGAAGAAGGCACGCAAAAGAAAGACTAACAAGGTGCGGGCGGTAGCCGGCACCGAAATGCGATCCGCGTGCTCGGGGCGGGCCACCTTCACTGAGGATATCTCGAGGAGGGTGCATGTGGCGGGTAGAGGCGATGCTGCAAACAAATATGCTCAATGCTGCAACCCGGTGCTATCGGAGTCTGCATGACAGTGTTCTTTCTTTGGAGAAGCGGCGTCTCGAGAGAAGGATGTGGCATACCGGTTTTCGTGGCCAAGGTGCCGAGAGGGCAAGGGCTTTGTGGATAACTCCATCGGGCGTCACGATCGTCCTGCGGTTTGATGACATCCACGCTATGTTGAACCTTCATCCGCTGCACTACACCTTCGTTCGGCTATTTTCACCGAGTATGGAGATGCGGATCATTCGCGACAAGACCGGACATCGTGATAGTCGACCCCTTCTACATGCGTGCCAAGATCTTGGGCAGTCTTGAGGGGACCGCAAGTCGCGAGTTCTTACCTCGAAGGCGTCATTACGGCAAACTAAGATAAGGATAACTTCCTCGTGCCTTACTTTCCCGAGTAAGTCCTCCCTCGACCGCCCGTAACATATGAATTCTTAGATTTCGATCATTTTCTTTTAACATTCCGTGTTTTCTGCGGTGACACACATTGCACGCTCATCCTCCTAAGCCCCAAATATTCGATGGCCACGTATTTCGACCCGGACCGTCGATCGACGTAGACTACACAAATGTCAAGAAGGTTCTTGATGATGTTCTCCCAGCTACGCCCAATCTGGAGGCACCTTCACCAGGCCTATTCGTAGAAATACGGCAAGCACGTGTTCTCCCTGTCTGACGTTACGCTGCGTCTAGCGGCCGCTTTGGCGGTCGGAAGGGTGCCTACTACGCCATCCATCACATGCGAGGCGATAAATGCGGGACCATCATCAACCACGCTACCGAGTAAACTCAAAGATTGGTCTGCGGCGTGTCGGCAATCCAGACGCGGACATCGAGACAAGAATTCTTTCACATCCATCGGAGTTTGCGGAAATCATCCATCAAGATGTCCTTCGTACCTCGGGGCAGTTCTACCTCGAAATCAACCGTCCAATAGTGACATCGACACAATGCTACAAATGCGGTCGACAACGCCCGTTCTATCATGACTCCCACGATATTCTGCGGCTTCATCCACGCTCCGGACCCATGAGTCGAGTCGAAAGCGGTGATCTTGTGTCTAGTTACGAAACATCGATTGGCTCATGTTGTAATTAAACTTTGATGAACTTGTA
The DNA here is from genome assembly GCA_021605145.1 of Aegilops bicornis. Lineage (NCBI taxonomy): Eukaryota > Viridiplantae > Streptophyta > Magnoliopsida > Poales > Poaceae > Aegilops > Aegilops bicornis. The sequence goes on from CM038673.1 coordinate 9,399,395, forward strand.
GTATGTCTCTTTGGTTTCGAGAGTCGTTCAACTTAGATGTAATCAATGCTATTAATGTCTTGCTTTTCTCTTCCGATCGTTACATTTGCATACTTATTTATTGCTTATGTATTGTCTGTGAATTGGTACTAACGTTTACGTTTGGCTAGTGCATAGCGATCTTTGTCGTATGTCGTGTACAAGGGTAAGGTTCCCGAGTCTACTGACGCATTTGGGAGGAGTGTCGGAGACAGGTTCACCGATTCAGCGGTACTTGAGTTACAAAGGGTACACCACTAGGGCGAGGCGAATCTTGATACGCCAGCTATCTAGCGGGAGAGGGAGGCGTTGGAGGAACCGGATGAAGACGAAGTTTCATCGTGATGATGCTCATCGTGTTGACCGCAGCTCTCTTCTATGTGATGGTAGTTTAGATGATAGATATCGACTTGTAATGTGAAGACAAACTTCGCTACTCGCGGTCTCGAGACTTGTAATATAATGTTCTATCTTTGTTCGGTCTTTTCAATTCGGAGACTAATATGATGAATTGTATTCAGAGACTAATATGATGAATTGTATTAGAGACTAATCTTCTATTGTATTCGATGAATCTGTTGTTGTTGTGTGCTGTCTATATTTTGTCCAATTATGCATTTTGTAACCTGTGCAAAAAACAAAAATAAAAAATAAAAAACCTAATATTCATACTAATGGCGCATCACATCACGGTCGCCATTAGTATGCCAAAGGATACTAATGGCGCATCATTAAGCAAAGGCGCCATTAGTATGACGGTTACTAATGGCGCATCTTGCCGTTGTGCGCCATTAGTATGCCAAAGCACTGGTATACATGGCCCCACGGGAGGTATACTAATGGCGCGCCTTGTAGTATATACTAATGGCGCATCCGGTGGTGCGCCATTAGTACACGAGATACTAAAAGCGCACGGTGGTGCGCCATTAGTAAAATATACTAATGGCGTGGCACTAATGGCGCACCACTAATGCGCCATTAATGGCCAAACTAGGTGCGCCATTAGTAGGCCTTTTCCTAGTAGTGATGCCTGATCCGCAAAATAGACTATAGTAGAAACCATCTCGGCGATTTGGTGATCTGACGGTGTTGAAGCGAAAATTTGATCCGGTCCAATGAATCGCCTGGTCGCGCATGGCAGCGTACCCAGATATAACCCTAACTCTTGATCCAATCTAGTACATGTCGTTCCAAATGTTGGTCGACGACGTAGACCCTTCCATGCCAATAGTAGAAAACTTCGCAGCGAACAACACCGGCTCTGCATCATCGGGATGATCACGAGCTTCTCAAACCCTAGGAAAAAATCCCTCCAAGAACTCAACACCACCGTGCGCAGGCCCCACGGTGGGCGCCAACTGTCGTGGAATTAACACGTCAGATGTCCTTAGTGTGAGGACTTAGTCGTGAGGCCAACACATCTATGTGGTAGCTTGAGAGGGGTTGAACGGAATCGAGAGAGGCAACACAAGACAAGGATTTAGACAGCTTCAGGCCTCAGGAAACATCATCCGGTAATAACCCTACATGCTGTTTGAGGCTAGATCTCATTATCATCACGAGGGAGTCGCCATAAACCGGCTCTCCTCTAGTTGTGTCTAGCCCTAGAGATTGTTTCTTGCTTATCCCTCTTTGGGGAGCCCTGCCCCTCCTTATATAAGTTAAAGGGGCGGGTTACATATAGAGTCCATCTCGGACTAAGACTTAAGCTATTTTGACTTCCCTTCCTGGTCTTCTTAACGTCTGCCGGTTTAACAGCCGGTTTAACATTGTCTGCCAGTTTAACATGGTCAGCTGGTTTAACATGGTCTGCCGGGTTATGATTGACTTAACACCTACCGGTGCTACCATCTTTCTTAACTCTGCCGGTTTAACACTCGCTGGTTTACCGTCTGTCTTAGCCATCTGTCTTAACTGTCTGCCGGTTTAACACTTGCCGATTTACCAAGTCCCAGCCGAATTATGACTCCGGCCGGGTCATACCGCAGGGTATATCCCCGACACTTGCCATTTTATTCGCCCTCTCTTTCCCATTCGCCTCTTCTTCGCTTGTCTCTTGTGTGCTTGTGTGTTGGATTGCTTGTCATGATGGCTCAAGATAATACAAAATTGTGTGACTTTTCCAATACCAACAATAATGATTTCCTTAGCACTCCAATTGCTCCTCTTACCAATGTTGAATCTTGTGAAATTAATGCTGCGTTTTTGAATCTTGTCATGAAATATCAATTCTCCGGCCTTCCTAGTGAAGATACCGCTACTCATCTAAACGACTTTGTTGATTTGTGTGATATGCAAAAGAAGAAAGACATGGATAATGATATTGTGAAATTGAAGTTATTTCCGTTTTCACTTACAGATCGTGCTAAAACTTGGTTTTCGTCTTTGCCTAAAAATAGTATTGATTCATGGAATAAGTGCAAAGATGCTTTTATCTCTAAGTATTTTCCTCCCGCTAAGATCATCTCTCTTAGAAACGATATTATGAATTTTAAGTAACTTGATCATGACCATGTTGCACAATCTTGGGAGAGGATGAAATTAATGATTCGCAATTGCCCTACACATGGATTAAATTTATGGATGATCATACAAAAAATTTATGCCGGATTGAATTTTGCTTCTAGAAATCTTTTAGATTCGGTCGCGGGAGGCACTTTTATGGAAATCACTTTAGGAGAAGCTACCAATCTCCTAGATAATATTATTGTTTATTATTCTCAATGGCACACTGAAAGATCTACTAGTAAAAAAGTTCATGCGATAGAAGAGATTAATGTTTTGAGTGGAAAGATGGATGAACTTATGAAATTGTTTGCCAATAAGAGTGCTCCTATTGATCCTAATGATATGTCTTTTTCTACTTTGATTGAGAATAATAATGAATCTATGGATGCGAATTTTGTTGGTAGGAATAATTTTGGTAACAACGCGTATAGTGGAAACTTTAATCCTAGGTCGTTCCCTAGTAATTCCTCTAATAATTATGGTAATTCCTACAACAACTCTTATGGAAATTTTAATAAGATTCCCTCTGATTTTGATATTAGTGTTAAAGAATTTATGATCTCTCAAAAGAATTTCAATGCTTTGCTTGAAGAAAAATTGCCTAAGATTGATGAATTGGCTAGGAACGTGGATAGAATTTCTCTTGATGTTGACTCTTTGAAACTTAGATCTATTCCTCCTAAGCATGATATCAATGAGTCTCTCAAAGCCATGAGAATTTCCATTGATGAGTGCAGATAAAGAACCGCTAGGATGCGTGCTAAGAAAGATTGCTTTGTAAGAGCGTGTTCTTCCAGTTTTCATGATAATAATGATGAAGATCTAAAAGTAATTGATGTGCCTCCTATTAAATCTTTGTTTTTCAATATGAATCTTGATAATAACGGGACTGGAGATGAGTCAACTTTAGTTAAAAGGTGTCCCAATGATTCGGAGTTTTTAGATCTTGATGCTAAATTTGGTAAAAGTGGGATTGGAGAGGTCAAAACTTTACATAGCATTGAACCCACTGAGGGAGTCCTGGATTAGGGGTGTCCGGATAGCAGGACTACCATCATCGACCGAACTATCATCACCGGACTATCATCATCGACGGACTCCAAGACTATGAAGATACAAGATTGAAGACTTCTCCCCATGTCGGGATGGGACTTTCCTTGGCGTGGAAGGCAAGCTTGGCGTACGGATATGTAGATCTCCTACCATTGTAACCGACTCTATGTAACCCTAGCCCTCTCCGGTGTCTATATAAACCGGATGGCTCTAGTCCGTAGGACCATCAGAACAACAACCCTTACTATCATACCATAGGCTAGCTTCTAGGGTTTAGCCTCCTTGATCTCGTGGTAGATCCACTCTTGTAAACATCCACAATATCAATATCAATCGAGCAGGACATAGGGTTTTACCTCCATCAAGAGGGCCCGAACACAGGTAAAACATCGTGTCCCTTGTCTCTGTTACCATCCGCCTAGACGCGCAGTTGGGACCCCCTACCCGAGATCCGCGGTTTTGACACCGACATTGGTGCTTTCATTGAGAGTTCCTCGTAGCCGTCACCGATAGGCTTGATGGCCTCTTCAATCAACAGCGATGCAGTCCTGGGTGAGACTTTTCTTCCGGACAGATCTTCGTATTCGGGCCGCCTGCTGCCAACTCGCTTAGCCATCCGGAGCAGATCGAAGCTTCGCCCACAGCCGTCGAGTCAGGTTTGGAAGCCTAAACTTCACGGCCGATATCCGCGGGGACTTGATCTTCGATGGATCTCGAGCCATACCGAAGCGTCTTGGCGCTGTCACGATGGGCATGACCTAACTACGCCGCGGACAGCACCTTGGAGGCTGCTACGAATCCGCTCCGACCCATAGTCCGGAGCCGATCGCCGGATCGAGGGCGGATGGCTGGACACCGCCTCGGGAGCTGCAACTTCTCTGGCGATGGAGCCGAACACTTACCTTGTCCCGCATAAAGCTCTTGACTCGAGGCGCCGGACTCCTGCGGACTCGAACCTCCTGCGCCCTGCCCGGTCGAATCCGATTGGCGCCGATCATGGAATTCACCGCTGCGGACATCTTTTCAAGACTTCGCTTCTTCGGCGATATCATAAATTCACTGAAGCATCTCTCGCTATCCGGAGAGCCCTGGCCGAACTACGGCCAGGATGGTTGGGACGCGGACGACGAAGAAATTCATACCCCACCCACCACCCACTTCGTAGCCACCATCGACGATTTAACCGACGTACTCGACTACGACTCCGAAGACATCGACGGTATGGGCGGCGATGCGGAGACTACCAAGAACCAGCGCCTACAGGACCTGGAAGACCACCTCGTCATCGACATATACATGGTGGACACCCCAAAAGATGGGGGCGGCGAAGAAGCGGCGGAGGCCGATTCCTTAAAGAAACAGCCCAAGCGCCCGGCGTCTGGCGCGCCGCTCTAAATCCCGCCACGGCAAGAATGGAGATTAAAACCTTTGGAGATAATAACACCCCAGAAAGTGCCGAAGACAACTCCCTCCAAAGACGATCCAGCACAGGAGGAGGCGGAAGCAAGCCCTCACGAGAAGGCGGGAGGCGAAGAGGTCGAGGATGACAATTACTTACCTCCCTCCGGGAGGCGAGGCAAGCCTCGGCGATAGCCAGGTCGTCGTGCACTGAGGATCCCGTCGAACAAGAGCGTTTGAGACGCAGGCTAATAGCCACGGCAAACAGCCTAAAGAAAAAGCAGCTTGACTTCAAGCTGATCAAGACCTCTTGGCCGACAGATGGACCGAGGTCCTCGCGGCCGAAGAGTATGAACTTGAACGCCCCTCCAAAAGTTACCCAAAATGCAAGTTGCTCCCCCGATTAGAGGAGGAGGCATACAAACCTGCATCACCAGTGCACAATACGGCAGACCGGCCACCTCGTGGCTGCGACAGAGAGGCGTGCAAGCCCTCCACCAAAATCGTACCCCGGCATCGCTCAAAAAGCATGAAGCCATGGGGGAACGCGCCGGACTTGCGGGATATATTGGAGGACAAGGCAAGGCAATCCAGATCTATCTATGGATCACGTGGGCGCCCCAAGACCCACGACGAATACCGTCACGCCGGACATAACTACTCCAGTCGGGCCGAACACAGCAGACAACGCTCTCTCGAGCTACGTCACGATATTTCCCAATACAGAGGCGCCGCACACCCACTATGCTTCACTGACAAAGTAATGGATCATCAAATCCCTGAAGGGTTTAAACCCGTTAATATCGAATCCTACTACACCTTGGCCAAGAGAAGCCAAGAACAATGGTCAGCGCTAACAAGCCTCATGGCCGCGCTTTTGCTAGAGGAGACAAACGGTGGCTGGCAAGATGCACCAGCGACAGTACATCCGAGATCGAGATGGAAAGCAGACGATCCGCAGGCGCAGGGAAAGACCCGGCCGGAATAAAGAGAAAAGCCCAAAGGCACGGCGGTCAACGCCGGATTCAAAAAGCTTCAGCGGCCAAACAATACAACCACGGCCTCTTAAGGAGAACAGAGCGAGCTATCAAATTTAAACAAAATTTTAGATCGGATATGTCAAATCCATGATACCTCAGGAAGGCTCGCAAACCATACCAACGAAATTGTTGGGTTTTTAAACAGTCCGGCAGACTCAACACCGAACACAAGGGGCTCGATGCGCCAAGCGAGGACGATGACGAACCCCACCAGCAGAGCACTGGAAGTCAAAAGACTTTCCCACAAGAAGTCAAAACAATAAACTCGCTTCACGTGATAGTACGGAAAGCCAACACGGCACTCGCTAAGACAAGTGTCGCACGATCCACCCCAATGGACCGAGATTGGACGTCAAAATCAACCACTTTCGACCATCTGGATTAGTCCAGAAGTATCCGGAACGCAGGATAGACTGCCCTGATATTGGATCCCATAATAGACGGACTGCAATTAACGCAGGTTTTGATGGGCGGCGGCGGTGACTTGAACCTGCTATTCCGGACACAATCCGCAAGTTGGGATAGACCCTACTACAATTCGGCATAGCCGCACTTCCTTCAAAGGAGTGGCGCCCGAGCCCTTACGCCAGGTGCAGTTTCATTATTACTAGAAGTTGTGTCGGGGTCACCTGACAACTTCCGACAAGAAAAGCTAACCTTTCATGTCGCCCCATTTAAAAGCAGCTATCAAGCACCACTGGGGCGGGAAGCTTTCGTCCGCTTCAATGCAATACCACATTACGCGTCTCTTACGCTTAAAATGGCCGGTCCACGTGGCATCATTTCATTATAAGGTCGCCTGAGACCCCGGACACGGCTGGACGAGTCCAGAATAAATAAGCTAGGGGCTACCTAGCTGCACATCCCTTCACAAGGGTTTGCACATATAAGCCATAATGAGCTAGCATAGGCTCAGCTTTCTTAATCTCTATTTCAATTTTTTATGCACTTTCTCGCACGATTTCTTTTCCAACCAAGTTCTTCTCTTTTTACAGATGAACAGCGTGCACACCCGTCTAGGATACGGCTGCGGGAACCACGGTAGCGGGCGTGCAGTAGGAACCCGTTGCAAGGACTCTTTCGGACTAAGACCCTCGTAAACCTTTCTTACTGTCTCTTGTTGCTATAATCCCTGGTTTATCATTATAACTAGAGTGGGCGGCGTTTTGGCATCGGCCGTGCTGTAAGAATCTGCACATGCACGGACACAAGGGCTTAGGGCTTTGTTTTGCCGCTATTATAAAGACCGAACACCTTCGGAGTGTTCGGCGTCTCGAGTTAGGCCTTATATGCATCAGCTCCGAATCATGTCTTTGGTCAAATGTTGGGTTTGCCCGGCTCCACGTGTTTTGCTGCCTTACGTTCCGTATCATCGGCTAACGGCTCCGGAGAACCATCAAGCGACAGTCTCGCTTCGGCCGGGCGAGCACCTCGAGAGAAAGCCGAAAACCGATCATCATGATACAGCGAGATGGTCAACCACTCGATCGACTATGGAATGTTTAGGATTCCTTCGCTTTGTGAAGGGCCGTTTCGGCCAGGCACATCTGGCGCCCGAATTGAGGCGCGGTGCCCCCAGGGGCTATGTCGTAGCCCCACCCTCGAACTCCATGGTTAAGTGAAAGTGATAAAGCATTATAGTCCGGTTGCCTCGTTTGCTACGCTACCACCTCCTTTACAGGACCGAGACGTCCGATTAAGTGTGAAAACGCGCTATTTTTTGCGAACACCCGCACCTTGTGCGTGGGGGCTAAAGCCGACTGCCATCTTTCTGGTTATACACACGTATACATGAACGGCCGCATAGGAGATATTCTATTACTTGAACGCACAAGTATAAAAGGCGCTTACATCATAAATATCGTTTTACAAACGTTCATTTGAACATAACATTTTTTTGAGCACTGCGACTCTATTACACAAGCACCACGCAGCACTTCGCCAAAATAGTGCTCGGCGGGTAACCGGTTATCATCCGAACCCGGGGTCGCAACAGCGGTGGCATCCATCTCTGTCCAATGTGTCTTCACACAGGCGGCGCCATCCGCGCACCCTCTATGCAGGCCGACCGCTTCATCGCCTTGATATGCGGCACCGCCCCAAGAAATTGCTGCAATAAGCCAAAGTAACTCTTGGTGGGGCCTATCCGGCGGATATGGGTCACTCTATCCGTCATAGCAAGCCCGGACAACCTATTTAGCTCAGCCCACTCAGCCAAAGCGGTCGGTCGGCGGAAGTGAACGCTCCGGACTATGGAATTGAGACCAAAACAGCTCTTAGTCTTCGCGATCCTTCCGCTTCGAATGCACACCCAAGCATCCGCCGTGACTCGCTGCTAAGTCCATATAAGGGTCCTCCGGACACCACAGTTGGCCCGGTGAGCATATTTTGGATCCGTGAACCTTCGGGCGCAGCGAAAAAGGCTTGCCGGCTACAATATCGGCCTGGCGCAGCTCTTCCTTCATAGCCCGCATTGCAGAGCGGGCATTCTTGGCTTCGGCGGTGGCCTTCCGCAGGTCTTCTTGCCCCGCTAGGCGCTCCTTCCCAAGAGCCTCATTGCGGTCGGTAGCATCCTTTAACTTCACGGCCATTTCGGCTATCTCTTCCCTGCTCCGGCAGTGTGCGACCCTTTCGGCCGCTAACTCTTCGGCCGCCTTCGAGGCCGCCGCATTACTCCTTCTGGCCTGCTCCTTGGCTCGAGCAAGTTCGGCCCGACGGCTCTCCACGGCAGCGGCACTATCTGCATTTCACGCACATGTTGTAAGGAGATGGCTTCGGCTCCCTTACCAAGTGACCGTAGCGATAACACTTACCTTGCGACTCATCAAGTCGCTTTGTTGACCAGCGTGATGTCCAGATTCCGCAGCATCGAAGTTGCCGCTTTAGTTCAGCAACTCCATCGGTCAAGCTGGCCCCGGACGACCCGCCACCTGCATCGGCCACGGCGAATTTAAACTGTGATTTTGATCCTCGACGCCGTCGATTTCGACAACCTACCGAGTCTCAGGGGCTACTATCTATACGGGGCGCATTCTATATGCAAAACTGTTAAAAGGCGTGTCATTTTTACGTACCTCAAACCCCGCCAGCAAACTCCTGACGGCATCGTGCAACCCGTCTTCGGCGGACGAAATCCTTTCAATCACCATGCTCATCAATGCGTGCTGATCTTCTGAGATAGACGCCTTCTCAAGCGAATCCTTGACCGTACACCCGATTGGCTGAACTATCCGGCTTTGCCAAACCGGGAGCTCCCTCCGTGGCGACACTTGAGCTCGTCCGCCCTATCCGACGGCGCCCCAGACGGAGGCGTCTCGCTCTCCATCATCTCCGGAAGAAGGTCCCCCGAAGACGAGCTCATTTGCGAAGGACGAAGATCCGAACTACAAGGTAAAAACTTTAGTTATCCTCAGAAGCACAAATAGGGATGTCCCTTATTATAAAACTCCTTTCTTTCTACTTACGGCTTGTTGGAGGCTGACTCATTAAGGGAGATTGGGCGGCGGGGGCCCCCCCGGACCCAGGACCCTCTGGCGAGGATTTCTTCCCCCGTTTAGGGGCTTTTGCCCCCGGGTCCTCGGAGGCAGTCCTCTTCTCCCCTTGGAGGGAGGGATTCTCGATCCCCCCTATTTCAAGAGCCTCCTTAGGTGAGGCAGTAGCTTTCTTGCTTTCCCCTTCGCCTTCCTCTGAAGGCGCAACCTTCAACATCCAGGACCAAAGACGGGATCCGTGGCGGTCTCGAGGAGGGCGAACACCGTATCAATTTTGCTTCCGCTTATCCACTCCTGTGTAGAAGGAAGTTGGTCATAAAGCGAATCATCGAAAGGCAAACAAACGGTATGTCCGGACTCGGAACTACTTACTTGAGTATCCGGGCGATTGCAGCTTAGGCCAGCATCCTCGGTCAATTCCGGACGCACCTCTGGCGATCCGAAGAATAATTTGTACATCCCCAGGGGTGTCATACCCATGAAGTGTTGAAGAATCCGTGGACCCTCCGGATTGAACTCCCACAGCCGGAGAGGGCGGCGTTTGCAGGGAAGGAGACGCCTAATCAGCATAACCTGCATCACCACCACCATATCAACCTCCCTCGTTTGGAGATCTCGAATCCGGCCCTGCAGTAGGGAACGTCCTTTGGCGGCCCCAGTTAAGCCTATGGTTGACCCACGACATCAATAAATCGTGGAGGTCCCGGCGTAATAGGGCGGCGGCTTTTGTCTGCGGCCCCTCGAACGGTAATATAGAACCACTCTTGCTGCCACAGGCCGAGCTCCTCTTGGAAGGAGCCCAGCAGGCCACGGGCATCGGTCCTCCTACTTATGGCCGCCCGCCGCACTCCGCTTAGCGCCCCGATCATCTTGGCGCCACATTGAAGGTCTTCAGCCACAGGCCGAAGTGAGGGGTGACGCGGAGGAAGGCTTCGCGGACGACAATAAATGCGGAGATATGGAGGATGGACTCCGGAGCCAAATCATGGAATTCCAACCCATAATAGAACATGAGCCCTCTCACAAAAGGATCCATCGGGAAGCCTAAACCCCGACGGAGGTGGGATACAAAAACGACATACTCGGCAGGCAACCTGTGCGAAATCTCGTAAGACAGGTGCTTGGCCTCCCGCAACTTTAGCACGTCCTCCTCCGTGACGGAGGAGGGCATCCACCGGCCCTGGAGGTCGGAACCGGACATCGTTGGACGTTCGCAGCGCTCGAATCTGGAGCTCTAGGTGCCGGAACTTGGAGCGGGAGAGGATTCGATGAAGGATTGAAGAAAAAAAGCGAGCCTTGGTCCCGTTATAAAGTGGGAGAATACCAAGAGCCGTCTCGCGTGACCGCTTGGGACTCGCCTTCGATAGAGGGCGTGGCTAACGAAGCGGTTGGGTTACCCACGTCCGTATTGATGAGAATCCCGGATTAAGGGGAAACACGATCTCTGCCCGACAAGGCGTGCCAAGGAAACCGCCTCGCTAAATGTGCTTGAGGTGGTAAAGTAAAAACAATTTAAGTAATGGCTTGGTAGTGGTGTGACGTCATGCCACAAAAAGCGTCGGCCAGATTGAACTTGTGTATATATTATTATTCTCTACGGTGGAATGTGGAATTTATTTTTGCGAGCGGACACTCATCCTGGTGTTCACAATCTTCTATCATTCGGAGGAGGAACCCGCCTTGCAATGCCAAGCAATATACGCGCCCGACTTATCGTCATTGAAGCGTGGTTCAGGGGCTACTGAGGGAGTCCTGGATTAGGGGCTGTCCGGATAGCCGGACTACCATCATCAGCCGAACTATCATCAGCCGGACTATCATCATCGACCGGACTCCAAGACTATGAAGATACAAGATTGAAGACTTCTCCCCGTGTCCGGATGGTACTTTCCTTGGCGTGGAAGGCAAGCTTGGCGATACGGATATGTAGATCTCCTACCATTGTAACCGACTCTATGTAACCCTAGCCCTCTCCGGTGTCTATATAAACCGGATGGCTCTAGTCCGTAGGACCATCAGAACAACAACCCTTACAATCATACCATAGGCTAGCTTCTAGGGTTTAGCCTCCTTGATCTCGTGGTAGATCCACTCTTGTAAACATCCACAATATCAATATCAATCGAGCAGGGCGTGGGGTTTTACCTCCATCAAGAGGGCCCGAACCTGGGTAAAACATCGTGTCCCTTGTCTCCTGTTACCATCCGCCTAGACGCACAGTTCGGGACCCCCTACCCGAGATCCGCCGGTTTTGACACCGACACCCACTATTTTGGATTTCAAGGAATTTAATTATGATAATTGCTCTTTAGTAGATTGTATTTCCTTGTTGCAATCCGTGTTGAATTCTACTCATGCTTATAGTCAAAATAAAGCTTTTACCCAACATATCGTTGATCCTTTAATGCAGTCTTATGAAGAAAAACTTGAGTTAGAAGTTTCTATCCCTAGAAAACTTTATGATGAGTGGGAACCTACTATTAAAATTAAAATTAAAGATCATGAATGCTATGCTTTGTGTGATTTGGGTGCTAGTGTTTCCACGATTCCAAAAACTTATGTGATGTGCTAGGTTTCCGTGAATTTGATGATTGCTCTTTAAAGTTGCACCTTGCGGATTCCACTATTAAGAAACCTATGGGAAGAATTAATGATGTTCTTATTGTTGAAAATAGGGATTATGTGCCCGTAGATTTTATTGTTCTTGACATAGATTGCAATCTTTCATGTACTATTATTCTTGATAGATCTTTCCTTAGAACGATTGGTGCAATTATTGATATGAAGGAAGGAAATATTAGATTCCAATTTCCATTAAGGAAAGGCATTGAACACTTTCCTAGAAAGAAAATCAAATTACCTTATGAATCTATTATGAGAGCCACTTATGATTTGAATACCAAAGATGGTAATACTTAGATCTATTCTCGCTTTTATGCCTAGCTAGGGGCGTTAAACGATAGCGCTTGTTGGTAGGCAACCCAATTTTATTTTTATTCCTGTTTAGTAATAAATAATTCATATAGCCTCTGTTTATATGTGGTTTTATGTTTTAATTAGTGTTTGTGCCAAGTATAACCTATAGGATCATCTTGGGTGATAGTTAATTTGATCTTGCTGAGAAACATAAACTTTTGCGCGCACGAGAATAATTTTAGTAAATCACAGAAACGTAATTTTTAGTTGATTATTTTTGCAGTATATCAATATACAAATTTCCCAGGACTTCCTATTTTGGTAGGATTTTTAGAATTCCAAAAGTATTCGAAAGTTACAGATTTCTACAAACTGTTCTGTTTTTGACAGATTCTGTTTTTCGCGTGTTGTTTGCTTATTTTGATGCATCTATGGCTAGTATTGGGGGGTATGAACCATAGAGAAGTTGGAATACAGTAGGTTTAACACCAATATAAACAAAGAATGAGTTCATTACAGTACCTTAAGTGGTGGTTTTTCTTTCTTGCACTAACGGAGCTTATGAGATTTCCTGTTGAGTTTATTGTTGTGAAGTTTTCAAGTTTTGGGTAAAGATTTGATGGACTATGGAATAAGGGAAAGAGCCTAAGCTTGGGGATGCCCATGGAACCCCAAGATAATCCAAGGACAACCAAAAGCCTAAGCTTGGGGATGCCCCGGAAGGCATCCCCTCTTTCGTCTTCGTCTATCGGTAACTTTACTTGGAGCTATATTTTTATTCACCACATGATATGTGTTTTTCTTGGAGCGTCTTGTATGATATGAGTCTTTGCTTTTTAGTCTACCACAATCATCCTTGCTGTACACACCTTTTGGGAGAGACACACATGATCCGGAATTTATTAGAATACTCTATGTGCTTCACTTATATCTTTTGAGCTAGACAATTTTTTGCTCTAGTGCTTCACTTATATCTTTTTAGAGCACGGCGGTGGCTTAATTTTGTAGAAATTGTTGATCTCTCATGCTTCACTTATATTATTTTGAGAGTCTTTCAGAACAGCATGGTATTTGCTATGGTTATAAAATTGGTCCTAGAATGATGGACATCCAAGTTGGGTATAATAAAAACTATCATAGAAAGTGCATTAAACACTATGATCAATTTGATGCTTGATAATTGTTTTGAGATATAATTGTGGTAATGTTAGAGTCATGCTAGTTGTGTAATTATGAAATTGAGAAATACTTGTGATAAAAGTTTGTGATTCCCGTAGCATGCACGTATGGTGAACCGTTATGTGATGAAGTTGGAGCATGATTTATTTTTTGATTGTGTTCCTTATGAGTGGCGGTCGGGGACGAGCGATGGTCTTCTCCTACCAATCTATCCCCCTAGGAGCATGCGCGTAGTACTTTGTTTTGGTAACTTGTAGATTTTTGCAATAAGTATATGAGTTCTTTATGACTAATGTTGAGTCCATGGATTATACGCACTCTCACCCTTCCACCATTGCTAGCCTCTCTTGTGTCGTGCAACTTTCGCGATGCAGTACACCCACCATATACTTTCCTCAAAACAGCCACCATACCTACCTATTATGGCATTTCCATAGCCATTCCGAGATATATTGCCATGCAACTTTCCACCGTTTCGTTTATTATGACACGCTCCATAATTGTCATATTGCTTTTGCATGATCATGTAGTTGACATCGTATTTATGGTAAAGCCACCTTCATAACTCTTTCATACATGTCACTCTTGATTCATTGCATATCCCGGTACACTGCCGGAGGCATCCACATAGAGTCATATGTTGTTCTAAGTATTGAGTTGTAATTCTTGAGTTGTAAGTAAATAAAAGTGTGATGATCTTCATTATTAGAGCATTGTCCCAAGTGAGGAAAGGATGATGGAGACTATGAATCCCACAAGTCGGGATGAGACTCCGGACTTAAAAAGGGGGGAGGCCAAAGAAGCCCACCAAAATAAAAAAGAGAGAGAAAAAGAGAGCAGGGACAATGTTACTATCCTTTTACCACACTTGTGCTTCAAGTAGCACCATGATCTCCATGATAGTGAGTCTCCTATGTTGTCACTCTCATATACTAGTGGGAATTTTTCATTATAGAACTTGGCTTGTATATTCCAATGATGGGCTTCCTCAAATTGCCCTAGGTCTTCGTGAGCAAGCAAGTTGGATGCACACCCACTTAGTTTCTTTTCTTGAGCTTTCATACACTTATAGCTCTAGTGCATCCGTTGCATGGCAATCCCTACTCACTCACATTGATATCTATTGATGGGCATCTCCATAGCCTGTTGTTGATCGCCTAGTTGATGTGAGACTATCTTCTCCTTTTTTGTCTTCTCCACAACCACCATTCTATTCCACATATAGTGCTATGTCCATGGCTCACGCTCATGTATTGTGTGAAGATTGAAAAAGTTTGAGAATAATAAAATATGAAACAATTGCTTGGCTTGTCATCGGGGTTGTGCATGATTTAAATATTTTGTGTGATGAAGATAGAGCATAGCCAGACTATATGATTTTGTAGGGATAACTTTCTTTGGCCATGTTATTTTGAGAAGACATGATTACTTTGCTAGTATGCTTGAAGTATTATTACTCTTATGTCAATATTAAAATTTTATCTTGAATCATTTGGATCTAAACATTCATGCCACAATAAAGAAAATTACTTGAGAAATATGCTAGGTAACACTCCACATCAAAAGTTCTGTTTCTATCATTTACCTACACGAGGATGAGCAGGAATTAAACTTGCGGATGCTTGATACGTCTCCAACGTATCTATAATTTTTGATTGTTCCATGCAATTATATTACCTGTTTTGGATGTTTATAGGCTTTACTATACAATTTTATATAATTTTTGGGACTAACTTACTAACTGGAGGTCCAGCCCAAATTGTTGTTTTTTTGCCTATTTCAGTGTTTCGCAGAAAAGGAATATCAAACGGAGTCCAAACGGAATGAAACCTTCGGGAGAGTTATTTTTGGAACAAACGCAATCCAGGAGACTTAGAGTGGACGTCAAGAAGTAGACGGGGCGGCCACGAGGGTCCAGGGCGCGCTCTAGGGGGGTGGGCGCGCCGCCACCCTCATGGGCCCCTCGTGGCTCCCTTGACCGACTTCCTTCACCTATATATATCTACGTACCCCGAAAACATCCAGGAGCACCATGAAACCCTATTTCCACCGCCGCAACCTACATGCAGTGAGATCCCATCTTGGAGCCTTTTAAGGCGCTCCGTCGGAGGGGGAATCGATCAAGGAGGGCTTCTACATCAATGCCAAGGCCTGTCCGATGAGTTGTGAGTAGTTTACCACAGACCTTCGGGTCCATAGTTATTAGCTAGATGGCTTATTCTCTCTTTTTGAATCTCAATACAATGTTCTCCTTGATCTTCTTGAAGATCTATTCAATGTAACTCTTTTTGCGGTGTGTTTGTCGAGATCCGATGAATTGTGGGTTTATGATCAAGTTTATCTATGAGAAATATTTGAATCTCCTCTGAATTCTTTTATGTATGATTGGTTATCTTTGAAGTCTCTTCGAATTATCAGTTTGGTTTGGACTACTAGATTGATCTTTCTTGCAATGGGAGAAGTGCTTAGCTTTGGGTTCAATCTTGCGGTCTCCTTTCCCAAAGTGATAGCGAGGGCAGCAAAGGCACGTATTGTATTGTTGCCATCGAGGATAAAAAGATGGGGTTTATATCATATTGCTTGAGTTTATCCCTCTACATCATGTCATCTTACCTAATGCGTTACTCTGTTCTTATGAACTTAATACTCTAGATGCATCTTTGGATAGCGGTCGATGTGTGGAGTAATAGTAGTAGATGCAGAAATTGTTTCGATCTACTTGTCGCGGGCGTGATGCCTATATACATGATCATGCCTAGATATTCTCATAACTATGCACTATTCTATCAATTGCTCGATGTAATTTGTTCACCCACCGTAATACTTATGCTATCTTGAGAGAAGCCACTAGTGAAACCTATGGCCCCGGGTCTATTTTATATCATATAAGTTTCCTATCTACTTTATTTTGCAATCTTTACTTTCCAATCTATATCATAAAAATACCAAAAATATTTATCTTATCTTATTATCTCTATCGGATCTCACTTTCGCATGAAGTGGCCGTGAAGGGATTGACAACCCCTTTATCATGTTGGTTGCAAGGTTCTTGTTTTCTTTGTGTAGGTACGAGGGACTTGTGTGTAGCCTCCTACTGGATTGATACCTTGGTTCTAAAAACTAAGGGAAATACTTACGCTACTTTGCTGCATCACCCTTTCCTCTTCAAGGAAAAACCAACACAGTGCTCAAGAGGTAGTAGCTGAGGCCGACACGGCTGAGGCGAGAGACCGCATCAAGACCGCCTTGAGAGACTAAGACCGGCGCCGAAACTAGCGGAGCCGGTATAGAACCGAAAGCAAAGAGGCAACGGCTTCCTAACAAGCTAAGGACTACTAGACTGGTGATCATGGAGGTCGACGACGGCATTTTTTAGCCAACCGAGCCCGCGGAAGCACGCGCGTGCTACGGCAATCAAATAGGCTGCATCGGACGGACAACCGCCACCATCAATGATGAGAAACTACAGAAGATAGATAATATGAGGCCCTCCCTCCTAAAGAAGTTGCACCAAGTATTCTTGTTCCCGGGCCGGAATGAAAAGGATTATAAAGATCCAGATAAGGACCCGGCAATGAAGAAGATAAACAAACACGCCATGACCAATTTTAGCAACGCGTTGGCCGCCTGGAAAGCAAGGGTGAAACATCGGATTGTCAACAAAAAGGAACCCTACTCCGAGATTCTAAAGGATAATCCAAAAATCACGGAAGAGCACTTTGAAATATTCAAAGGCGGCTTGCGAGGCGAAGCTGCCAAAAAAGTCGAAGTACATGAAGGGGCTTCAACAGAGGAACATGGGGTGCCACCACCTCGGAAGCCGTGGTTACGGTGGGAAGAGGTCCATATGGGCCAAGGAGGGCGCGAGCAGCGAGTTTGGGCATGGCGTCCTCGTGGCACGGCACCATTGGGACTTAGTCAAGAAGGTTTTCGAGACGGACCCGGTCACGACGAAGTTCATGAGACTGCTGGAAATTTTAGCTTCTGATCAATTCGACTGCACGTTAGTCATATTTTTAAACGATCCTTGTGCCTTTTACAGAGAGAGCAGCATAGGATTGCGGCCGAAAGCGACTCGCTGTCTGAGGCGTTGGCGAGACCCAAGTAGGACACTCCATTCAATCGGGCGTTGAACATATTGAAAGGACTCCATGTGGAGACTTCGACGTCGTATGGGTGGCGTGCGGTGTCGGAGACGGCGCCACGTGGAAGAAGTACTACCGTGAGACCACAGAGGAGAGAAAGGAAAGACGGAGGTTAACTGAAGAAAACATCGACAAGAAGGTTGAGATTGCGGTTGAGAAGAAATCATCTAAGACTATCACAACAGTGGTAGCTGCCACAAAACAGGTGGTTGCAGATATGTCTACTGTCTTGGTTCCGGCTGTTTTCAATTGGAGCGGGCAAAATCCAAAACAAATGCAGCGGTCTTTCCCCTTGCTGACTTCTTCGGGAGCAGCTCGACTAGCGTTGCACCAGCACCTGCACCTACATCTGCACCTGCTCCCGCACCGGCTCCCACATGGCTCCGGCACCGGACGTGCTCGGCGGTGCTTCATCTTTGGCTGAGCTCGACGCCCTCACGGTATCTGTCACACTGGCCCTCTACAATAAATGTATAATCTCCCGTTTCCGTTGCCTTTCGGATGTCTCACGTCGTAGACATGACTTTGTAGGCCGACGTAACCCCGTGCACCATATTGTACACCATCGGCAACCAGAAGGTGGACGTGGAGGCTACGATAATGAAGCCGAAGGAACCATTGTTCCACAGTCGGCCGATCCCCCCGGACGTCTTAAGGTTTCTGTGGCCAGTGTCAAATCGGGCCACGAGAATTTGGCTCCTCTGGTACTAGGGGGTGACGACGAGACCCCGCGGCGGCTTGGTGATTGCAATGGGTGGGTCTGTTGTGGCCAAAGAGTCCGCTTAAATGCAGGCGGCCAGGAGCACACCCACGAGCACGCAGTTAGGTATGAACATCAACACCCCACCTACCCAATTAGCGTCGGCTATCATGCTGGGTGATAGCGGACGGGGTGAGGAAGAGGCTCCATTAGTTACTGGTGACATCGCCATAGATGAGGATGAGGATGACGATGACACTCAACAGTATTTCCATACTAGCGCCTACTTAGGGTTTGAGCGTCATGAGTCGGTGCCTGAATTGCCGCCTCCGGAGTCTGAACGTATTATGGATGACCTTCTGGTAGCAAAGAAGCCTAGGAAGAGACCGAGGAAAGGCAAGAAAGCTGCTTCTATGATCCAGCCGCCTCAGCAGCCTCAGGTTCAAGACCATATAGATATCCCCGGTGCGGCAAAATGGCATATCCCCTCGGAATCAATCCTACCTAAAGCAGCGCTAGGGGCCAGATTCTGCGATCTAAGGAGACTTCATGACAATGTGCTGCGGATAGAGAAAGGCCTCATCGCCTCGAAAAATCCAGGATACCCACTCTATGTGGTTAACGTGCCACGGCAATTGTCGTATGTCGACACATTCCCCGCGGAGAAGTTCTTCCTTTGATTCGATTACATCTTCGACATGTTTCACTTGAAGAAGCTGGATTTTACGTTTGTCCGCCTTTATGCCTTGCACATGAACTACCTCATCGGGATTGAGCAGATACCTCATATTTGTGTCGCTGACCCATACTTCATGCACGAGGGCTTCTTGGGAGTCTGAGCAGAGCATCGTCAATATGCGAGGGAATACATCACCAATTTCATGCTCGCCAATAAGGACAAGGAGGCGATTCTCGTGCCTTATCATCCCCTGTAAGTCATCCGCGCGGATATCCTTCCTTCAGTTTCAATCATTCATTTGCACGGTGGAGGCTAATTAATTTGAGGTGTACTTATTTTGCGCAGCGACGGGCGCGCCGTCCTCACCATCCTCTACCCCCGATACTCCCACACTCTTTACTTGGACTCGTCAAAGAACATTAAGAAAAAGGATTACACCCCCATCAAGTATGTTCTCGACAGTGCTATGTTTTACTACGGCACACGGGGTGGAGAGGTCAAGTACAAGAAGAAAAGGGACGGCAGGCCCGCCTTCGACCATAAGACCGACTTTCAACGCATCCAAAGAACCGAAAGTGATTCTGTTAATGATGGATTCTATGTCCTACACCACATGCTGGAGTACAGACGGGATCACCAGAACCTTCGCATGTCACCTAGATCCGGTGATGCCCATATTCTGCAATGGGCAAAGAACTTAGGAGATATCGAGGATCATCGACTTCGAGCTGAGTTCCATCACATCCAGCGCGAAATTGCCCAAATCATCATGAAGGAGGTCGTCAAAAAAACAGGGATGTTCTATGAAGAAGGACAAATGTCGCGAGAAGATGTTCGAACACGTAGCCGCTCAGCGTCTCGACCTGAAGCCTTTCACTAAGCTCGGGGACTATCTCCCTGACTTGGATGGATGGCATGATATGTTGGAGTGATTGTTGATATATGACAATGTGTCTGTTTAGTCCATACTTTCTGTATGAGAAAACTTTGAGTTATGCATGACGAAACTTTATTTGTGATGTAATTAAACCATCCTCCTCGACTAGCGAAGATCACTCTAGTTAGGGCATTTTTGGGTATGATGAACTTTGTTGTTTATGCTTATGATATGTTCCTTCTATTTTTGCCAAGTCTGTCTCTTTCGTTGCTCAACTATATATGTTGCATATCATCGACTCATGTGACGATGCGGTGCATAGATCATCGATGGCGAAGAAGTGCTACGCCAGGAGAGTATCTTGCAAGTAGGCTGAGTGTTAGGGCCCAGGTGTACCGGTTTCCGGTTTTCGAGCGACCCGATGGTTAGTTTAGGTTTACGCTAATGCGACGGAGGGATCTGAACTCATGTCTTGCATAGTTCCGCTCTCACTCATAGTGATAGCTCTTCTCGCGTATATCATTGTTTAGATGGATGACGATGTAGTTGCAAGTAATCGAGACTTGTATTGCTATTTTCCAGAAGATGACGAGAGACCACTTTGTGTTGGATGATGATTATGATGATGACATGATTTGATGAGACTATTTGTATGTATATGCTATGATTACATTTGTATGTGAATGATATGCTAAAGATTATTTTATAAAGCCTATTCAAATAAAAAACAAATATGCAAAAAAACAAAAACTAATAAAACTAGCAGTAGCGAGGGGAATAAAGTTAGCGATGGCGCCCCTTACAGTGGCGCTTCACGCTAAAAAAGCACTGCAGATATTAGGAGCAGCGCTCTGCACTAAAGCTCGCTACTACTAGCCAAGTATAGCAGTAGCGTGGGATGACACGCGCTACTGCTATATGTTAGCTGTAGCGCCTTATCAGTAGCGCGGCATCCCGCGCTACTGATAGGCAAAATACCCACGCTACTGCTAGGGTTTTCCCTAGTAGTGTTACTACATTACTTTCGGTAGTTTACTTTCGTGCTCTGTGTTGATAGTTTACCTGATCATTCATTGCTTGTTGAAAATCCTTCAGCCACTTCTTGTCTATCGCCCCAACTATTGTTGTTCGTTACTCACTCTTAATCAGCCATTTCACACATCTTGATGATACTAGTCCTTCATATTATTCTTTGCTCTGATTTTATTTAGACTGTCATACATGTCGCTGTGTTGATCTTCATTACTTAGTCAATAGTTCTTCCTTGTGCTTATCCTTTGTAACTCATCGCTTGTATTCTCTCAATGTTTCTGCTCCTGTTAGCTTGCGTCATTGTCAAGCCTGTGATATATTATACTCGTGCCATCATTGCATCTTACATTGATACTTATGTGCCTTCTTAAAGTGCTTGATTGAGTTACTTTCCATCGAACAATATTTTTGTTGCTGTAATTGGGATTAGTTCAAAACATTCTAAAGAATTTTTCAATCTCCCATTCACCCCCCCTCTGGTCGATATACTCTCGGTCCTTAATTGCCCAATATTCTTTATGTTCTAACTCAAGAGGTAAATTACATGCTTTTTCCATAAACCATTTCATATGGAGACATACCCATAGGATTTTTACAAGTTGTTCGGCCCAAAATAAATCATCTAATTTCTTAGAACAATTCTTCCGGGACCGATTGACAGTCTTTTGCAAAATTAATTTTATTTCCCTATTGCTTAATTCAACTTGACCACTAGAGTGGGGATGATAAGGAGATGCAAATATATGGTTAATATCATATTTACCAAGCAATTTTCTGGAAGTACCATGAATAAAGTGTGAACCACCATCACTCATTAAATATCTAAGGACTCCAAACCTCGAAAAGATAATTTCCTTGAGCATTTTAATGGAAGTGTTATGATCAGTACTGCTGGTTGAAATAGCTTCTACCCACTTAGTGACATAATCAACAGCTACGAAGATATGTGTATACCCATTAGAGGAAGGAAAAGGTCCCATATAATCAAAGCCCCAAACATCAAACGGTTCAATAACAAGTGAATAATTCATAGGCATTTATTGACGTCTACTAATATTACCAATTCTTTGACATTCATCACAAAAAAGGACAAACTTACGAGCATCTTTGGAAAGAGTAGGCCAATAAAATCAAGATTGTAGTACTTTGTGTGCAGTTCTATCTCCCGCATGGTGTACTCCATAAGCCTCGGAGTGACACTTCCGTAGGATTTGTTCATGTTCATGCTCAGGTATACAACGTCTAATAATACCCTCTACTCATTCTTTATAAAGATGTGGGTCATCCCAAAAGTAATGTACTAAATCAAAGAAGATTTTTTTCTTTGGTTAGTAGGTGAAACTAGGTGGTATAAATTTAGCAACAATGTAATTAGCATAGTCAGCATACTAAGGAGTATTATGGGAAGCATTAATGACAATTAGTTGTTCGTTGGGGAAGTTACCATCAATAGGTAGTGGGTCATCAAGAATATTTTCTAGCCTAGACAAATTTCAGCTACGGGGTTCTCAGCTCCTTTTCTATTAGATGTGCAAGTCAAATTCTTGCAGCAAAATAACCCACCTAATAAGTCTACGTTTAGCATCTTCTTCTCCATAAGGTATTTAATAGCAGCATGATCAATGTGAAAAATTACTTTGGAATCAACATTGTAAGATCTGAATTTATCACAAGAAAACACAACTGCTAAAAATTCTTTCTCAGTAGTAGCATAATTTCTTTGGGCACTGTCCCGAGTTTTACTAGCATAATGGATAACATTTAATTTCTTATCAACTCTTTGTCCTAGAGCAACCCTAACAACATAGTCACTAGCATCACACATAATTTCAAAAGGCAAGTTCCAATCAGGTGGTTGAACAATAGGTGCGCCGATTAAGGCTTTCTTATGTGTTTCAAAGGCTTCTACACAATCATCATCAAAAACAAAAGGAACATCCTTCTGTAATAAATTGCTAAGAGGCCTAGAAATTTTAGGGAAGTCTTTAATAAACCTACTATAGAAACCAGCATGACCAAGGAAACTGCGAATATATATTTAGGACATGGCATTTTCTCAATTGCATCAACTTTAGCTTTATCCACCTCAATACCTCGTTCAAAAATTTTATGCCCCAAGACAATACCTTCATTCACCATAAAGTGGCACTTCTCCTAATTCAAGACAAGATTAGTTTGCACACATCTCTGCAAAACTCGATCAAGGTTGCTTAAGCAATCATCAAAAGAAGTTCCGTAAACGGAAAAATCATCCATGAAAACCTCAACAATCTTTTCACAAAAGTCAGAGAACATAGCAGTCAAACATCTTTGAAAGGTAGCAGGTGCATTACATAAACCCAAAAAGACATACGTCTGTAAGCATAGGTTCCAAAAGGGTAAGTAAAGGTGGTTTTCTCTTGATCAGGTTGTGAAACAGGTATTTGAGAGAGATCCGAATATCCATCGAGAAAGCAAAAGTGTGTATGCTTTGACAATCTTTCTAGCATTTGGTCAATGAAAGGCAAAGGATAATGATCTTCCCTAGTTGCTTTATTTAATTTTCTAAAATCAATTACCATCCTATAGACAGTCACAATTCTTTGTGGGATAAGTTCATTTTTATCATTAGGAACAACAGTAATACCTCCTTTCTTAGGAACACAATGAACGGGAGTTGCCCATCTACTATCTTCTATAGGATAAATTATACCTGCTTCCAGAAGCTTTAATATTTCATTTCTTACCACTTCCTTCATTTTGGGATTTAATCTTCATTGATGATCAACAACAGATTTAGCATCTGGTTCCATATTAATCTTGTGCTGGCAGAGAGTGGGACTAATGCCCTTAAGGTCATCAAGAGTATATCCAATAGCAGCACGGTCCTTCCTCGGAGTTTTTAACAATCTCTTTTCTTCATGCTCTGTAAAGTTAGCACTAATACTAACAGGATATATCTTCTTTGCATCAAGATAAGCATATTTCAAAGTGTCAGGTAATTGTTTTAATTCAAATACAGGGTCACCCTTAGGTGGAGGAGTACCTCCTATGGTTTCAACGGACAAGTTGTGCTTGAGAATAGGTTGTTGTTCAAAGAACACCTTATCTATCTCATTTCTTTCATGCATATGCATATCATTTTCATGGTCTAGCAAGTATTGTTCTAATGGATCGATGGGTGGAATGGCAATAGAAGCAAGACCAGTTATTTCATCTTTACTAGGCAATTCTTTATTATGAGGTTGCCTACGAAACATAGAGAAATTAAACTCATGAGACACATCACCAAAACTAACACTAACGGTTTCTTTCTCGCAATCTATTTTAGCATTCACAGTGTTCAAGAAAGGTCTACCAAATATTATGGGACAAAAGTCATCTTGTGGAGAACAAGAACTAGGAAGTTAGTAGGGTTTTTTTTTTCCCACACAAGACTTCTACATCTCTAACAATCCCTATTGGTGTGATGGTGTCTCTGTTTGCAAGTTTAATAGTAATGTCAATATCTTCTATTTCAGCAGGTGCAATCTCATGCATAATTTCTTGATGTAAGGTAAAAGGAATATCACTCACGCTAGCACCCATATTACATAAACCATGATAGCAATGATCTCCCTTTTTGACTGAGATGACAGGCATACCAACAACAGATTTATTCTTATCTTTGGTATCGGGTTTGGCAATTCTAGAAGCTTCATCACAGAAATAAATAACATGCCCATCAAGATTATCGACCAAGAGATCTTTAACCAAGCAATGCTAGGTTCTACTTTAATTTTTTCAAAGGGTCTAGGTGCTCTAATATTGCTTATGTTAACCAAAGTTGAGACTTTAGCATGTTCCTTTATCCTTATAGGGAAAGGCATTTTTTCAATATAAGTGATAGGCACAACTAGGTCAATATTGTAAATGATAGTTTCTTTATTAACTCTAACTAGTTCCTCAACCTTTTAATTAATAGGTGGTTGGTATTTAAACCACTTCTCCTTAGGGAGATCAACATGAGCAGCAAAGGATTCACAAAATGAGGCCACTATCTCAGAGTCAAGTCCGTATTTAGTGCTAAAATCAATGAAAGCATAGATATCCATGAAAGATTTAACACAATCAAACTCAAGTTTTATACCTAACTCCTTACCTTCGTCAAGTTCCCAATCTTCAAAGTTGCATTTAATTCTTTCAAGAAGATCCCACCTGAATTCAATAGTCTTCTTCATAAAGGATCCAGTACAAGAAGTATCGAGCATGGATTGATCATTACGAGAAAGCCGAGCATAAAAATTATGTACAATAATTTCTCTCGAGAGCTAATGGTTGGGGAATGAATATAACATCGACTTAAGCCTCCCACGAGATTAACCTATACTTTCACCTTCACGAGGCTAAAAATTATAGATATAATTCTGATCACGATGAACTAGATGCATAGGATAAAACTTTTGGTGAAATTCCAATTTGAATCTATTCTAGCTCCAAGATCCAATATAATCGCATAGCCTATACCATGTAAATACTTTTCCCCTCAAAGATAAAGGGAAAAACTTCTTCTTTACTTCATCTTCCGGTGAACCTACAAGCTTAAATAATCCACAAACTTCATCCACATAGATTAGATGCATATCAGGATGTAGTGTTCCATCTCCTGCATAAGGATTAGCTAGCAGTTTCTCTATCATACCCGAAGGAATTTCATAACCAATATTTTTAGTAGGTGCATTCGGTTGAGGGCAACTCTTTATGTTTACGATCGAGATGAAGATACCCCAAACAAACCCCTCAAAGGATTGTTTTCTATAGTGACAAGTGACAATATATTTCAACACAAAATATAAATTTTTCCTTACCAAAGGGCTTCACTCCCGACAGCGGCGAAAAAAGAGCCTTAATGACCCACAAGTATAGGGGATCAATCATAGTCCTTTCAACAAGTAAGAGTGTCGAACCCAACGAGGAGCAGAAGAAAATGACAAGCGGTTTTCAGCAAGGTAATTACTACAAGTACTAAAATTGTGGCAACAAGTTGTTTGATAGCAAGATAACTTGTAACAAGTGACAAGTAGCAATAGTAAGAATAGGTGCAACAAGGTAGCCCAATCATTTTGTGGCAAAGGACAGGCCGGAACGGTCTCTTATAATAAGCAAAGCATTGTTTAGGACAGACGGGAATTTCATCTAGTCACTTTCATCATGTTGGTTTGATTCGTGTTTGCTACTTTGATAATTTGATATGTGGGTGGACTGGTGCTTGGGTGTTGTTCTTACTTTAACAAGCCGCCCACTTATGATTAACCTCCTTCACAAGCATCCGCAACTACGAAAGAAGAATTAACATAAAATCTAACCATAGCATTAAGATCCAAATAAGCCCCTTAAGGAATAGCGCATAAACTAGGGTTTAAGCTTCTGTCACTCTAGCAACCCATCATCTAATAACTAATCCACAATGCATTCCCTTAGGCCCAAAGATGGTGAAGTGTCATGTAGTGGACGTTCACACTACACCACTAAGGGGATCACAACATACATATCATCAAAATATCAAACGAATATCAAATTCACATGATTACTTATTATGGCAAGACTTCTCCCATGTCCTCAAGAACAAAAGTAACTACTCACAAAGCATATGCATGTTCAAGATCAGAGGGGTATTAAATAGCATAATTAATGGATCTTAACATATTATCTTCCACCAAATAAACCAACTAGTATCAACTACAAGATGTAATCAACACTACTAGCAACCCACAGGTACAAATCTGAGGTTTTGGTACAAAGATTGAATACAAGAGATGAACTAGGATTTGAGATGAGATGGTGTTGGTGAAGATGTTGATGGAGATTGATCCTCCCATGATGAGAAGGTCGTTGGTGATGACGATGGCTTCGATTTACCCCTCCCAGAGGGAAGTATCCCCGACGAATCACTCCGCCGGAGAGCAAAAGTGCTCCTGCCTAGATTCCGCCTCGAGATGATGGCGCTTCATCCCAAAAGTCCTCTCCTTATTTTTTTTCTAGGTCAAATGTGAATATATACCAGAAGATGGTCGCGAGAAGTGGGCCAGGTGGCCCGGCACGCCCTGGTGCCTAGTGGGCACGTGGGTGGCCTTTCTCCTGCATTTTTTATATATTCCAAAATAATTCTTTGTAAATTTCAGCCCATTTAGATATGTGCAGAACAGGTATCTCTAACATAGTTTTGCAGGTCTAGAATTCCAGCTGCTGGTATTCTCCCCCTTTGTGTAAACCTTGCAAATTATGAGAGAAAGACATAAGAATAACTCCCCGAAAGTGTTATAATGAATAAAAACACTAAAATTAACAGTAAGAAAACATGATGCAAAATGGACGCATCACGGTCGCGCCACCTCATTGATTCGCGCCACGACCTGCCACCTCATTGATCCATGGCATGGCCTTCCCTCTGGCTATGGACCATGCCTTCCTCCTAACTCGTCCAAGCCAATGCTGTAAGACCATCTCCATCTCTATATATACCACATGTAGTGATCAAACCACGCGCGGGGGCATGTGCGACTTAAGATTTGGGACGTCAGGCGACCGGTAACGAGAGGAAAGAAGGCCACTCTGGCAAGACCTGAGGTTTTCTACGAGGAAGATTCTTAAGACGATGGAGGAGACACACTCGGTTAAGGGGAAAGGGGGACGGGTGACTGTTCATGGCCGGCGAGGTCGAGTCAGCCACGCAGCCGCCGACGGGCTCCTCTGCGAATCTTGCATGTGTGCGCCGTTGTTGCCCCTCGTCGGCATGGATGAGAGAGGGTAGTGATTGAATGAAGCAAAGCGAATCAGAATGAGCAGAGGAAAAAGGATGTGCCTTTAATTGTGTTTATGAATTCTAATCTCTTATGGATGTGAAATCACAGAGACTTGCATCCATTGACAGACAATGTTTCTTTCCGTGGGAGGGAGAACTTTGGGATGGCTTCTCTAATCATATCTCAAACTCGAAGGAAGAATGAGGAGCTCTGAAGGGAGCTATGAATTTATCCATTATACATAGTATAAAGGGAACTAGTTGCTTGGTTGTATTGTTTATAGGGAGTTGAGATGTTGTTGCTTTGAATTTACATAAAATGCGTTTGTGTGTTTCTATATTGTCTATCTTTCTGGTTGACGGTTTTAGGTGTTTGGCCGATGAATGGCGTTATGCGCAATGTCACCGGTGTGCGAGGGAAAATGCTTCTAGATTTGCTTGGGGAATGAAGGTGGCAGATCTGGTGCTTGGCCTCAACGACGTCGACGGATGACGATGGCTTCGGAATTGGAGGAGAATGGGGATGGTCCCTGGTCGACACGCCACAAAGACAAAGGCTTTGCCGATGGCAAGCTTCTTCATCGAATCACGACACCCTCATGGGCTATGGTTCTCCTTCGAATCTAGCGACATTCTGCGGTGATAACGGCTATGACAGCACTGAAGATCGCATCAACAATGCAGTCGCGGCGCTTTGCCTCCTCAATCAATAGTGTGTTGCATGCCTTCCAAGCATCGATCGTCGAGCATGCAACCACTCCACTACAGGGATAACAACTCCGATTATGCGGTTTTCGTGATGGCAATTGCCAAGTCCATCGCATGTTGGCGGCTCATGGGGGACAGCAGCCGCAACAAGATTGGGTGAATACACTCATGGGGGATGTAGACCAGGATGTTGTCACCCAGATGAGGAATTTGCTCCTTTGGATTTACGGAAGGACAAATAGCGGTTGAAGGGCTGAACTCGGTGCTTCTTCAATGAGGATGGAGTTGATGAGTAGGAGAAGAATGGTCCTACATGATGGAGTTGAGCAAGAAAGCTACTCCTATGTAAAAGGCAACAAATGATAAGTTCATTAATCTCCACTCAGGAGTTCAGGTTTGAGCAAGGGGTTAATGACATGTTTTTAATCCCTCTACTTTTCCTTTGGCCCACCTTGATTATTATATTTCTAAAAAATGGTCAGACAAATCGGCCAACTCATAAATTTCTATAAATTAATCTGGCTATAAATTGAAAAACCTCCCATCTTTACAGTGCAGAATGTTGGTTCAGAGCAGAGGTGGCATCGAGGAGAAATGAAATGCCAAGCAACTACTTCATCGCTCCTTAACCCTTAAGTAGTAAAGAAATAAGATTGCTGATCCTAGAGTAGCTGAATTGTACTACCGGGATCGGACAACCGGAGGAGTAGTTTTCGTAGTCATTTGTGGCTGTCACATTTTTCTCGGTGAATGCTCAATGCCCAACTTAGTGGGCAGGTGTGAGTCTTGGTCAAATGTATACAAATTATTTATAATAAACCTTAATATTTATTTATAAATTATGATTTTTATCACAATTGTACCTAATTTAATATGTTAACATTGAGCTATTGTTTGCATCAAAAATTACAATAAAAATTAAATCAAAACACTCCTTCAATAACGTGTTTAAACTAAATCCTCCTAATTGTGAAAATTTGACAAAATCACATGTTTTATTTGATTATTTTGTGACACTTGCATGAATATAGTGTATACGTTTGTAATGTATCCTTAATAATATTAGTAGAGATCTATAACATGTATGGTATAAGAAATATCTCGACAGAAGTCTCTATAATGAGATATGAGAAAATAGAAAAATATAGATTATATGAGATGTTTACAAGAAGCTTGTTACTGCATCACATGTTGTTTCTAGTCCAATGTGTCTTACATATTACATTGGGTTCGATAATTTGTCCCAATTCCCCAATCGATCCCAAATTGCACACAAAAACAATCCCTAGCAAGTTCCATCTATCTACTTTTACCCTTAAGTAAATCGGCTCGTCATTTTACAACCGACGCCAACCCACTCTGAATGTATAATTGTATCGCCCATTTTCTATTTTCTGCAGGTACCCATTAATATCTGATCCAGATTCTTGCTACATCCTTTACTACAACAATGTCAAGCTATATTACAAAGTGTGCAACTTATATAAGTACTTTCTTTCATTTATACGGTCGACGCTTGGATGCTTGTTGCCTAACTTCATTGTGGCCTCCATGTTAGCTTTTGCGTCACATGGAGCTTCCCCCATGTTAGGTTCATTTCCTTTTGGATTACCTCTTACCCTCAATTAATGGATCAACTAACTGAATTAGGTTCTACAATGTATGTACTACTACTTATAATGCATTTGGGTTTCTATATTATACTCCCTATCTAGCCAGATGACCCGATCTATGTTCCCCGGCTCTGCTGACATTCATGATTCCACGTATCTCACCTACCACTAATTGTTGACATTGATCTCACCTGCTAACACAAGCCAATGTTCATATATGTCAGTCGAAACAAGTAACACACAAGCCAACAGAATGTACAAAACCAACATAGCATCAAAACTAGTCAGCCTAATGTACATAGCAAACATGGTAACAAATGGGAACGCTCTCAAGAGGCCTGCAATGGCTGGCCCTAACCACTAGTGTGTATCAAGTGTCATATGCACGTTGCTTTTGGGTGTTCCATGTTTTTTCTCGCACAACCAACACGAATTAAACCCTCTAGTTGCATTTTTTGGCGGGAAAACCTTCATATCTATTCCTCAACTATCAAGGCAGTATAGAGAACACCAGAGGTAACATAGATTACATTCAAGTCTGTAGACCAAGTAGCGACGACTATAAGCGCCGGAGCAAGCCGAAGGCGTGCCGCCAGCATCGCCCCTCCTTGCCGAAGTCGGGCAAACCTTGTTATAGTAGACAGTCGGAAAGTCATCATGCTAAGGCCTCACGGGACTAGCACATCAAAACAACAACTGTAACTGATGAAAAGAGGCGTAGATCAAAATGATCCAATCTATCGACGCATGAACACATACCGGATCTAAGCGGATCTGATGGAGACAAACACCAATCGAATCTCACGAGATCCGTCGGAGACAAACTTTCACACGCCCTTCGACAACTCTATACGCACCACCATTCTGAGATGCCGCATCGCTATTTTGAGGAGGACACAAAGCCTAGCAAAACTAAAAAATCTAAAAACAAAGCCCTTCTCTTGGCAAAGGTCGGGATCCTGCGCCTCCATGGCCCTAAGGCCATGGAAGTGAGGCAAACCGCAAAAGTACCAGCAGGAAGCAGCGGAAACCCTAATTGCCTGGGTGCTCATGAGCGAAGGGGTATGTGATGCTTTTGCTTTGAACCCTCTCTAATTCCATCACAGCAAACCTTCCATTCTTACATACCCCCAGATGCGTTATCCGCAAATAATATAATGAATTCAACACGGCTCACATGGTATCATGCACGTGGTAAGGAGATACAACCATTAATGGAGTTGGGGTCACACAAAATTGAAGACTTACAATTAGATAGAATGGAAGTTTGGATGGAATGCAACAATGAGTCAATGGTAATATTTCTAACTAAAAACATATATAATATTTGGCTCGTGTGGCTTGTTATAGCGGATAACTTGCGGTGGATTTTTATTTTTTTGGATGGCCTATGCGAGAGCTGCCACGTGGGTCATGCCACAAAGTGTTCTAAGATGACAAAAGAGGTGTGTTTTTATCTGGAAATGTTTAGCAACGTGCCAATTCTTGTCAATGTGATCAAATATCTACTATAAAGGAAGTGGTGGTATGTTGTGGTTTGATTTGGTTTCATACATTTTTCGTTTTAACACCATTCCTTGAACGTGAGGATCATATTAATCATAGGAAGTATCATCAAGCATTGGATGAGAAGATCGTGTTAACTATGAAGAATATTATTATTTGGATGTGAGGATCACATTACATATGAAGGGTATCATAAATAATGGAAAGTGCCATCGGCGTTAGAGGAGAGGATCACTAGAATATGTATGACTCCGTTACAAACGCATGCGACTAATTAGCTAGTTTAAGATGGGACAAAGTCGAGTGCTGCGTGGAGAAGATAGAAGTAGCACAACGAGATGCCAGACATGGCCAAACGGGTCATGCTTTGCGGGCCATCCAATAAGCACATGTTTAGCCGTGTGTCACGTGCCCGGTCTGACACATGGCTAAATAGGTCGTGTCAGGCCCACGACATGTCTGGGTCAGTGTCTGGACCGTGAGGCGAGGCACATGTGCCGAGACTCCATGACCCTTTTTAGGGAGCTATTAAGTGGCGCCTTAAGCACCACTTGGAGGAACGGGCGATCCCACACCCCTACTCGTCGGCCGGCCCATGTAAGGCGAGCGCTTGATAGCTTCACGGGTTCCTCCTGGTCGATTGTAACATCCCAAAATTCTAAATTTTGGAATGTTATATTAGATAATTAACTATGCTTGTTGTCTGGTTGATGGTTTGATTGATTTAGTGAAACTGAGTGGAATTTGAAAACTTTTGAAAGTTGAATGAGAGGGAATGAAATGACTTTCCCAAACTTTCCCCTTTGCCTTTTGGATCCCAATGAATTCAAGTTCATTCCAACACCAAACCCTAGAGTGAAGATGACATGACTTCTTCCATTTTGAAATGAAAAGGGTTTTGGAAAAGATTTGAATTTCATTTGGGAATATTTCAAATTCAAAGCTTTATGCAACTCAATGATTTTCATGAGGGAAGATAAAATGACTTCTTCAATTATATGAAATATGAGTTGGAAGTAAAAAAGTATCAAATTGAAAGTCATTTGAAAGTGCCTTGAAACCCTCTTTCAAATTTGAGTTACGGAATTTGAATTCAAACTTTGGCAAGTGGGAATCATATCAAAAACTATGCCCGATAAATACTTGAGCAAAAGTATGAGAGGAGTAAACATGACACTCCAAAAATATCAGAGGAAAACAATGCCAAAAGTTTTGAATTCAAATTTGAGTTTTATTTGAATTTGAAAAAATGAATTTTATAAAGTTTGGATTTTGCCTTTGGAAAAATGTTCAAATGATAGGAATATTCCCTTGATCATTTTGGTATATATATGTCCTATATAAAATATTTATATTTTATAAGTTATCTCTGTTTTGTTTTAATTAAAAAATAAATTTAAAAAAAGAAGAAAACCCGGCGCGCACTAGCCAGCTAACCGGCCCAAATGTACCGAGCGGCCAACCAATGGGCCACCCGGCCCAACAGCCAGCCAATGAGCAAGACCCGAGCCCGGCCCATGCCCGAGCCCCTCGCCAAAAACCCTTAGCCAGTCACCCGCCTGCTTCACGTTTCTCCTCTCTCATGACACGGGTCCCACCCGTCGTCTTCCCTCGCCCCACGCACGCCCCAGCGCCGTCGCTTCACGGATCCTGCAGTCCCCGGATCACCTCCCGATCGCCCCCTCACCCAAGTCGCCCCTATATAACCCCCTCGACCCGTTTCCCCCCCTTGCCCTCGCGGACCTCTCCCTCTCCCATAAAGCCTCATGAGCCCGAGAGCGCCCGCCGTCGCCATTTCCCACCCGAGGCTCGCCCGGTCATCCCGAGGCTCCACCCACTCCACTGTAACCCTCCTCGTCGCCCCGCACCCGCGGACCACTCCACCGACCTCCCCGGACGACCGGAGAGGCCAACGACTCGCCACCGAGCCGCCGCCCGCCGTCCAAACTCCGGTGAGCCACGGAGCTCTTCTCCCCGTCCGATTCGTTTTATGCGGTCCAGTTAGAACCCGAAGGGTATCCTCTTTAATAAAAACCGGTTTTATTTCCGGTTAAATTCACGGTTTAGTTTCGTTAGGGTTTTTTAGCCCGGCCCGACTCGTTTAACCCTAGGCCCGTTTAGTCTATATTACATACGGTGCGTAGATTAGGCCCATTAGGCCATTTTCATTTATTTTCGTTTTCTGTTTTAATGAATAGTTTCAGATTTGAAAAATTCATATCTTTTATTATGTTTCATATTTTTAGGTGATTCTTTTTTTGTTGGTTTGCAAATTTTCTATAGTTTCTCTAGAAAATATATTTAGCTATGTTTAAGTTATTTATAATTGCTTTAATTTAGTTTTAGTCAGAATAGTAAATCTGTTATAACATGAGCTAGGAAAATTATTTTTATATGATTCTTTTTGTCCCAACTTTGTTTTAACATTGCCTAACCGTAGGAATTAATTTGGGCATTTTAGGATTAATAAAAAATTAGTTTTAAGCAGAATCTTGTTAATCCTAATTAATTAACTAGCTACTGTTTTCCTATTATTTTAATTAGTAAAACAATTTATTTTTCACATGTGATTGATTATTCTAGGATAGTTTCTGTCACTTTATAGGAGGAACTTTTATTTATATTAAATAAAACTTTTTATTTTATTTTCTTAATATAAATTGGATTAGGCCTAATAGGAGTTTTACTATAGCTTTTAAATTGATTCTTTTTGCTCCTAATTGCTTAATGCATTATTTTCTGTTAAGTTAACATAAACCCATGGTTAGGTTATGTTGAGAAAATTTTGTTATGTAAAAACTAGTTTTAGTTGTTGCTTGAAGTAGGAAAACTTTGAGTTGGAATTCTTGAGTTTTTCCTTTGGGTTTTGATTCGTTTGTTTTGGTGTGTTATAATACTATGCTATTGTGTTATGTGATCATATGCTATGTGCTTATTATAGTTATTGTTTGCCTCGGTAGAATTTCGAGTGCGAAGCTTGCTACCACGAATCCCTAGTTTTCAAGATCGTCAACAAGGCAAGTTCACTTGACCATGCTTTCATACCTATGTTTTATTGCATTTAGTGGCATCTTTGCAACCACCCCTCGGTAGTGTTATTGAATCCTTGTAGTTGAGTAGTGTGCATGAGGTAGGAACCCATCCCCATTACCAAGCCCGGGACGATATTTTATTTTAATGCTACGCTATAGTAGGCGGGGTTTGGTATGAGTACTCGGGAGTGGTGTGAGAATGGAGGATTCTACGTCAATGGCGACAACTCCATGATGGAATCTGCAAGGACTGCATCTTCAAGACCTCAAGACTTCAAGACTCGAGGCGAGAATTCAATACACACTCTCGGGTGAAGGGCTGATTGTGACGGCACCTGGAGGAACCAGTGGTTGGCGGGATGCATGGAGAAGCGCCATGACATCTTGCGGAAAGCTTCACCCAGACTCAAAGAGACGGAAGAATACTTCATGCCAGGAAGCTTACGTGCAACCGCAAGTCATTATGGGCTCTGGCTTGGTTGACCTTAGTAGTGACTCTGGCTGGGACGGTACTAAGCAGATGTAGAACTACGGTAGGATGGGATGAGTACAGGACAAAGTGGTCGAGAGGAACTCTTGAGGAAGACCATGTTTCGGTCATCTTGTTCTCAAACACCCTGAAGTGCGAGAAGCGTAAATAGAGGGATCGAATCTTGCGGGTAAAGTGTACAAACCTCTGCAGAGGGTTAAAACCTAATCGATGAGCCGTGTCCCGATTCACGGACAATTTGAGCCTCTGGACTTGGATCTATCTCGAACTCTCAACACCGGATTGATAACTTAATTGTGGGCAACATATGATGATTTTGGGCTATGAGACATCGGTTGGCGGAACCATGTCATGATAGAAAACTCCATAGTACAGATTTCATTTATTCCTTTGATGTAGGGAAAATAAAATCAGCTTTTACATAAACAAAACTCAGAATCTGAGCCACAAAGCCAAATTGCATATAGTATAGTTTTACCATCTGTTTATTCATGTTGTGATCTTGCGGTACATTCAACGTCTTGACCTACACGGCTGCAACGTATCATGTTGCAGAATTTTCTTCGACGAGTAAGAGTTACGATCTGAGGTTACGGTCTACACTCAACTGCCGATGGCGTTGATGGGACTCCACACCCGTTTGATTGTTTCGGCCGAGACTTATGAGGTATATATCAGTTTTACGTTATTTATACATGTGATTGCACTTTGATATATACATTGATGTACTGTGTGTGCCAAAGACATCTTGATCCGAGGATGGCACGCGGATACGAAGGCTTGACCGTTTGAGGTCGGGTCGCTCTGAGAGATGGTATCAGAGCACATGTTGACTGTAGGACGTGACCCTAGAAACCGGAAAAGCCCATAGGACAGGATCTCTCAAAAACTTTATTTACAAAAAGACTCTTACTTCTCATCTTTTCTGATTTTATGAAATAGACCCTCTCACCTCAAATAGTTAGAATATACCCTTTATCCTTTGATCACGGAGGATCAATCAAGACGCGCTCCAAGAAGGATTTGATATCGGAGAACTGATGACCCCTTCAGAGTAAAGAGGATTTCACCATGTATTAGAATCTACAACAGTTGAAGACTCCGAAGACTCGAAGGATCTGAAGAATTATTTGACATTTAGAAGACCAAACCCCTGTTACACACTTACGTTAGATGCGACGATTTGTGAGCTGTCATTTGTTTGATGTTTTCCGACAGCCCCAAAATAAAACTCGTTTCTTCAAAACTATTGTTTGTATTGTGTGTATCTCTCCCTCCCCACCTC
The DNA here is from genome assembly GCA_021605145.1 of Aegilops bicornis. NCBI lineage: Eukaryota > Viridiplantae > Streptophyta > Magnoliopsida > Poales > Poaceae > Aegilops > Aegilops bicornis. The sequence goes on from CM038673.1 coordinate 9,435,825, forward strand.
TCTCCTATCTCATCCCAAAACTTTTTGGACCCGATGAGATGACGAATGAAGTTGGGTGATATTCTTCGGATCAAGACTTCGGCGAGGCAGAGCTATGGATGCAGAACATGGAAAATCACTTCGGGAGCAATTTGGTTTCAAGGAAGAAGGAAGTATCTTACGCTCTTCAGTACTTTGAAGGAAGTGCTGCAACCTAGTGGAAAATGCATCAAGCCATACAGGGATTTAAAGGAGCAAGAACTTGGGAGGAATTCAAGAAGACCCTGTTGAGATCACGTCTTATCCGGAAGCACCATGATACACCAAGAAATAAACCTTGTGCCTGTAAGATTTGCGGAGAAATAGGACACACCCAGGAGGAACACAAGGATGGATGCCCTCATTGTGAGGAGAAACACCCAACTGAGGAATGCCCAACTAGTCAGGTGACTTGTTTCATGCGTGAAGGAACCACCCACTACCCGACCTGCCAAAGGTCACATTTACCCCATGGTGCAACAAACTATTCAGGAGCAGGAAGAAGGAATGAAAGAAGCCCTCCGAGAAGTTATGAAAGAACACGTGATGAAGGAATGTGTTGAAGACCACGATGGAGAAGGCCTCAACAGATTTTACTCCAATGCTTGCTATTCATGTGGAGAAGAAGGACATTTTTCGCGATTGCCCCAAAGGGAAGAAAAGAGTATCCGGGATATTTCCGACAATGAAGTGAAGTTTGACCCTCGGGAAATAGAAGCTCTGATCATTACAGAGAAATCCAGGAAGAGAAGGCAACCCGAGATCAACGCAATTTTTGCAGAGAAGGACCTAAGTCATATCACTTGTTACAGGTGCAAGGATTTAGGTCATTACGCTAGTAAATGTCCAGAAAAGAAGCCAAGAATCCAAGGAGCCTAAATAATCACAAAGAAGCCCCGAGACATGTCGGAAGTCATTTGTTTTCGCTGCAAGGAAGCAGGACATTACGCTATTAAATGTCCCGACAAGATGAAAGCTGGAGTTGAGTAGTTGGAATTTTGATATTGGAAACAAGAGTAGTAAAAAGCAATTTCATTTTCATTGGTTCGATGAGTTGAGTTATGTAATAGATTACTCAGAGGTTGCAATAGTTCATGACTCAATAAAGTTGTAATGTCACATGCTGAATAGCTTTAAGGAGTTGTTATATTTTATCTTGGAAATTAATATTCTGGATGGACATGGAAGAAAGTGAGTTGTGATGCATAAACAGGAAATTGGAAATTGAGTTTGAAGGAGATAAGTACTTTATTCTGAGCATCATTTCTGTTTCACAACTGCAGATGACGACCCTTTATGAGTCTTTCCTTAAAGGTCCGGAAACAATCATGACACTGACAAGTGATCATGATTACCCGAAGATCCTGAAGGACATGATGAAGCATATTCACCTTGAAGGAGATGCAGTCTACAAAGGCTACCCTTTCATGCAAAAGGGAGTGGAACTTTGGTATGTGGAGGTACACCTCCACCATTTGAAAGGAGTTTGCCCAAAGATGAGGCGATGCTTTTTCATTTCACGTGTGCCACAAGCAACTTTCTTCGACGCTGTTCGTGAAGCAGCCATGGAAGCCATACGCGGATCGGAGAAATACTTGAAGCAAGACTCCGTTATACTCAAGAATACCTAAGCGAAGTGCATGCAGAGATGATGGAGGTGAAGCTCAAGGCCACCACGATGAAACAGAAGATTGAAGATTTCAAGGCACATGTCGCACAATTCCAGTGGGACTGAAGAATCCTCAAGGAGGAAAAATGAATAAAGTTGGAAGTAATGTCTGACCATACCGAACCATGTGGGTGGCAGCATTTGTAATAAACTTTTTTTTTGGAATTTGGATTCTGAAAATGGTTAAGGATGTAATAAAAGATTGGTATGAAAATAATGAGATTTATGGATAAACTAGTGCATTTTCTTTGGTGTCGTAGTACTCCGTAAAGCCACAGGATCAATGAAGAAAGAAATGTGTTATTCATGGCGGTCCATAGAAGGAAGCTGGACAAATAAGTTGGAGTTTGGTATGATCGTCACCACAAGGGTATGAAAGAAAGAAGTACTATTGGATTTACAGGAGGTGTAATATGGAACAAGAGAGTTACTCCAAGGATGAGTTAAAGCTGCACTAGTGTTGAAGTGGGCCATAACCCACGTGCCCGTGGATTTTGAAAAGGAACAGATGTAACCTTGATAAAGGAATAAATTTGCAAGAATCAGTGATCCAATCAGCATACGTTTCGTAGGAGGTTACGCAAAAACCTAAGAGTGGTGAAGTAACGATAGATGTTTTGTTCGGCTTGCTGAACCAAAGGATTTACTCGAGCCCAGTTCGAGAACAAGAGAAATTCTGCAATGCTTGTGAGTATGCCCAAGTGTTAGAATACATGATTCGATATTTACGTATGTGGTAATGATTCAAGTACGGGATGGATTGGCCCCCATACCGAAGACTTCTATCATGAACTATCATATGTTGATGGAAAATCAGAGAGCCTCAAAAACCTTTGAAGAGTGTCGACGCGATAAGCCATAAAACCATAGAATGGTAGTACGATGGAACCCTTTAAAGCAACCGTTGCCAATCGTAGGTTATACGGTGAAGTTCAACCCAGACCCGTTTTCTGCAGGAGAAACCATTAATGGTAGACCACCATGAGTGTTTCGATAGTTGTCTAGAATGGACCGCAGACCCATCGACTAAGAAGATCCGATCTCGGACGAACTTCAACTTTGACACACCGACCCAAGATTTTGAGGAACACTCTATGCTTCTGACAGAAGAGCGCTAATGAAGGAGCTATTGTAAGATATGTGAAGAGACATACAATGTCGGCACTCCAGAGGAAGTATCTGAGTTATTGGAACTGTAACCTTGTTTTGAGTGTGGTAGCACCCCTGACCTTTCTGACCAAAACTTTTGCTAGAAGACCCCAACCCCTAACCTTTTCTTGCTAGCCTCTTCGAATCTCGAGGACGAGATTCATTTTAAGTGTGGTAGGTTTGTAACATCCCAAAATTCTAAATTTTGGAATTTTATATTAGATAATTAACTATGCTTGTTGTCTGATTGATGGTTTGATTGATTGAGTGAAACTGAGTGGAATTTGAAAACTTTTGAAAGTTGAATGAGAGGGAATGAAATGACTTTCCCAAACTTTCCCCTTTGCCTTTTGGATCCCAATGAATTCAAGTTCATTCCAACACCAAACCCTAGAGTGAAGATGACATGACTTCTTCCATTTTGAAATGAAAAGGGTTTTGGAAAAGATTTGAATTTCATTTGGGAATATTTCAAATTCAAAGCTTTATGCAACTCAATGATTTTCATGAGGGAAGATAAAATGACTTCTTCAATTATATGAAATATGAGTTGGAAGTTAAAAAGTAACAAATTGTAAGTCATTTGAAAGTGCCTTGAAACCCTCTTTCAAATTTGAGTTCTGGAATTTGAATTCAAACTTTGGCAAGTGGGAATCATATCAAAAACTATGCCTGATAAATACTTGAGCAAAAGTATGAGAGGAGTAAACATGACACTCCAAAAATATCAGAGGAAAACAATGCCAAAAGTTTTGAATTCAAATTTGAGTTTTATTTGAATTTGAAAAAATGAATTTTTATAAAGTTTGGATTTTGCCTTTGGAAAAATGTTCAAATGATAGGAATATTCCTTGATCATTTTGGTATATATATGTCCTATATAAAATATTTATATTTTATAAGTTATCTCTGTTTTTGTTTTAATTAAAAAAATAAATTTAAAAAAAAAGAAGAAAACCCCGGGCGCCAGCCAGCTAACTGCCCAGCCAGAGCGAGGCCCAACCAATGAGCCAGGGGCCCACCCGGCCAATGACAGCTGAAGACCCGAGCAGGCCCATGCCCGAGCCCCTCGCAAAACCCTTCGCCGCCACCCGCCTGTTCCCGTTTCTCCTCTCGACACCGGGTCCCACCCGTCGTCTTCCCCACCTGCGCCCGCGCCGGCTCACGGATCCCGCAATCCCCGGGATCACCTCCCCGATCCTCCCCGATCCGCCCCCTCACCCAAGTCACCCCCCCCCTATATAACCCCCCCCCCCGACCCCGTTTCCCCCCTTGCCCTCGCGGACCTCTCCCTCTCCCATAAAGCCTCGCCGAGCCGAGAGCGCGCCGCCGCCATTTCCCACCCAGAGCTCGCCCGGTCATCCCCGAGCTCCACCCACTCCACAGAACCCTCCTCGCCTTCCACGGCCGGACCACTCCACCGACCTCCCCGACGACCGGAGGCCTAACGACTCGCCACCGAGGCATGGCGCCCGTCCAAACTCGGTGAGCCACGGAGCTCTTCTCCCCATCCGATCTGCTTTGTACGGTCCAGTTAGAACCTCAAGGGGTATCCTCTTTTAATAAAAACCGGTTTTATTTCCGGTTCGTTCACGGTTTAGTTTAAGTTAGGGTTTTTATTTTAGATCGGCCCGACTCGTTTAACCCTAGGCCCGTTTAGTCTATATTACGCACAGTGCGTAGATTAGGCCCATTAGGCCATTTTTCATTTATTTTCGTTTTCTGTTTTAACAGAATAGTTTCAGATTTGAAAAATTCATATCTTTTATTATGTTTCATATTTTTAGGTGATTCTTTTTTTGTTGGTTTGCAAATTTTCTATAGTTTCTCTAGAAAATATATTTAGCTATGTTTAAGTTATTTATAATTGCTTTAATTTAGTTTTAGTCATAATAGTAAATCTGTTTTATCTTGTGATAGGATTATTATTTTTATATGATTCTTTTTGTCCCAACTTTGTTTTAAAATTGCCTAACCGTAGGATTTAATTTGTGCATTTTAGGATTAATAAAAAATTAGTTTTAAGCAGAATCTTGTTAATCCTAATTAATTAACTAGCTACTGTTTTCCTATTATTTTAATTAGTAAAACAATTTATTTTTCACATGTGATTGATTATTCTAGGATAGTTTCTGTCACTTTATAGGATGAACTTTTATTTATATTAAATAAAACTTTTTATTTTATTTTCTTAATATAAATTGGATTAGGCCTAATAGGAGTTTTACTATAGCTTTTAAATTGATTCTTTTTGCTCCTAATTGCTTAATGCATTATTTTCTGTTAAGTTAACATAAACCCATGGTTAGGTTATGTTGAGAAAATTTTGTTATGTAAAAACTAGTTTTAGTTGTTGCTTGAAGTAGGAAAACTTTGAGTTGGATTTCTTCGAGTTTTTCCTTTGGGTTTTGATTCGTTTGTTTTGGTGTGTTATAATACTATGCTATTGTGTTATGTGATCATATGCTATGTGCTTATTATAGTTATTGTTTGCCTCGGTAGAATTTCCGGAGTGCGAAGCTTGCTACCACGAATCCCTAGTTTTCGAAGATCGTCAACAAGGCAAGTTCACTTCGACCATGCTTTCATACCTATGTTTTATTGCATTTAGTGGCATCTTTGCAACCACCCCTCAGTAGTGTTATTGAATCCTTGTAGTTGAGTAGTGTGCATGAGGTAGGAACCCATCCCCTGTTACCAAGCCCGGACGATATTTTATTTTAATGCTACGCTATAGTAGACGGGGTTTGGTATGAGTACTGGAGTGGTGTGAGAATGGAGGATTCTACGTCAATGGCGACAACTCCATGATGGAATCTGCAAGGACTGCATCTTCAAGACCTCAAGACTTCAAGACTCGAGACAGAATTCAATACACACTCTTTGGGTGAAGGATTTGTTGACGGGCACCTGGAGGAACCAGTGGTTGGCGGGATGCATGGAGAAGCGCCATGACATCTTGCGGAAAGCTTCACCCAGACTCAAAGAGGCGGAAGAATACTTCATGCAGGAAGCTTACCTGCAACCGCAAGTCATTATGGGCTCTGGCTTGGTTGACCTTAGTAGTGACTCTGGCTGGGACGGTACTAGCAGATGTAGAACTACGGTAGGATGGGATGAGTGGGGACAAAGGGTCGAGGAACTCTTCGGAAGACCATGTTTGATCATCTTGTTCTCAAACACCCTGAAGTGCGAGAACGTAAATAGAGGGATCGAATCTTGCGGGTAAAGTGTACAAACCTCTGCAGAGGGTTAAAACCTAATCGATGAGCCGTGTCCCCGGTTACGGACAATTTGAGCCTCTGGACTTGGATCTATCTCGGAACTCTCAACACTGGATTGATAACTTAATTGTGGGCAACATATGATGATTTTGGGCTATGAGACATCGGTTGGCGGAACCATGTCATGATAGAAAACTCCATAGTACAGATTTCATTTATTCCTTTGATGTAGGGAAAATAAAATCAGCTTTTACGCAAACAAAACTCGAATCTGAGCCACAAAGCCAAATTGCATATAGTATAGTTTTACCATCTGTTTATTCATGTTGTGATCTTGCGGTACATTCAACGTCTTGACCTACACGGCTGCAACGTATCATGTTGCAGAATTTTCTTCGACAGTAAGAGTTACGATACAGGGTTACGGTCTACACTCAACTCGGCCGATGGCGTTGATGGGACTCCACACCCGTTTGATTGTTTCATTGAGACTTATGAGGTATATATCAGTTTTACGTTATTTATACATGTGATTGCACTTTGATATATACATTGATGTCTTGTGTGTGCCAAAGACATCGATCCGAGGATGGCACGGATACACAGAGGCTTGACCGTTTGAGGTCGGGTCGCTACATCGATCGAGTGCAATTTTACAAATCACAGTTAACAAGTTCAACCATTGACTTTTTCAAAAAAGTATGATTTTTTTAATAACAAAAACTTGTATCTTAAAATGTTGATCAAGCATTTGGAAAAATGTTAAATGTATATAGTAAAAATGTTGACAATGTATTCAAAAAATGTATACTAAATGGTATATAGAAAATCAGTGCAACCTGACAGAAAACAAAGAACCAATGAAAAACAAGAAAGAAAAATACAAAACCAAAATAAAAAAATCAAAAAGAAGAAGAAATGGGGAAATAAATAAATAAAACCAAAGAAAAGAAAGGTAATGACAACTGAGAAGGAAACTAAGAAAACCAGATGAAAAAGAAAAAAATAAAAATATTAAAACCCCATTGAAAAAACCGTCTCTTTTACCCTCAAGTAGGTTGCGCTCTGTATTTACCACGAATTTGATTGTAACTCAGTGGCATGTATCGTTCCCTTCCACCCAGAAGATCCTTGTTCCTTAGGGACCTCCTATATGGAGCATACCGCGCCAGGAACAGCATCAAGACACACACCCGCTCCAAGACGAGCCCCTCGTGGGCCGGCCCATGTGCGGGGCAGAAGCAACTTATTTTTTTGTTGTTTTCTTTTTTGTTTATTTAGTTTTAAAATATTTCGGGATTTCAGAAAAAGCTACAAAATGTGAAATGTTCGTGAATTCAATTTTTTCATGATTTAAAAAATGTTCAGGAAATGATTAATGCTCATGGATTCGAAAAAATATTCACCGAATTCAAAGAATGTTCATGATTTCAAAATAATAAACATTTTTATTTTAGTGAACAATTTTTTATGAGCATTTCTTCATAATAATGAATATCTTTTATATTTCATGCACAAATTTTGAATTGGATAAACAATATTTGTACTCAAGTTTGTTTTTGAAAAATGGATGAACAAATTTTGAGTTTGATAAACATTTTTTGAATTGGATGAACAAAATTTGAATTTGATGAACTTTTCTTTAGGTCTGTGAACAACATTTTAATATTGGTGAACATTTTTTAAATCCGATGAACAAAAAGGTTTAATTCGATGAAGATTTTATGAATTGTTGAAGATTTTTTTACATTGATGAACATTTTTTGAATTCGATGAACAAAAAAGTGTTCATAAATTTGAAAAAAGGAAATTCATAAAAAAAGTGAAAAAGCAAAGAGGAAAGAAAAAGGAAAAGCAGGAAAGAAATGGTAAGGAAAAAGAAAAGGGAAAAAACTAGGGGACCTCTAGCCCCACATGGGCACACTTGCATATGCCAAGTAGGGTGCGCGCTTACAGCGATAGCAGGTGCCCTACGTGCCATATAGGATCCACATATTTCTTACCTTTTTCTTTTCCCTTTGTTTTATACTAGCAAAAGAACCCGTGTGTTGCAACGGGAGAGAAAATACTACACGCCCCTAACACAATAACCATGGCTCAAGACCCCAATAGGTACACATCCTTTATTTCAACATGACATCTTATTAGTCTTGCCATTTATCCTTCTTTAGACTCTCGCTCATGGACATGCATGGTCATAGATGGTTTCTTTCGTCTCTAATTTGTCTTTTTGAGGTGTTCATTTTCAATTTGAATCGACACCTGTACGAAAGAAAGACGGGTTGTGCACTAATGATTAACTTTGCATCCTAAATAACATTTAAAAAAATATTAACATCTGAATAAGCATCATATTCAGATTCTATGCATTTTCTAAGCAATTTTCATATATAACATTTTAAAATTAGAGTTATGGTTTAAAAGATGTGAATATTTCTTTGACGCATTTGAATGTGTCCCTTAACAACATTTAAAATGATTCACGGGTAAAAAATAACATCATATTCATATTCTACACATTTTTATAATCAATTATCATATATGACATGTTAAAATTGGAGTTACGGTTTAAAATAATATTTTTTAAAACATTTGAATCTATATAAAAACATTATTTTCTAGACGGATAGTGGCTTTATTAACCAGAATCTTAGGGGTTTTCTGAATAAATTGAAAAGTATTCTATTCCCACTTAAAATAGGACTATGGGTTGATTAACCAAAACCTAAGGGAGTTTTCTGCAAAATACGAAACATTTTCCTGCTCTCACTTAAGTTGGGACCGCGGGTTGATTTCACGAAAGTGCAGGGAACTTTCGGTAAAATGTATGATGACAGATGACCAAAAGCTGTGGGCGCTTTATTATTAGGGAGAGACAGGTGAGCTAATGGGTCGGCCCAGTTTATTGTGCTAGGTGCTATTCCCTTCAGCGAGAGTATCTTCCATATGGCTTAAGGCGGGATATAGCTCCTCGCGCACGTGTTGTGCCGGACTTGTTGGCACAGCCAGTTTATAAACGTGTCGCCGTTGGTCGCGTCATGCCAGGCATGCTTAAGGGTGGTATCAACTATCGTAGTATAACCTTCACACATGATGTTTGGCTTATGCTCATGAACTATCCTCTTGAATGCTAGGATGTGAATGTAATTAGCCGCATTGTAGCTCCATATGGTAGATTCCTCACATGGAAAAAAGATCTTAGAGACAAAACCAGAATTATTGTGAAAGTCAGGGTTATGAATCCGAATACTTTACCTTTCCGCATAGTTTTGCTTCGCAATATGGATGATATTGGCTTTAGTGACTCTTGGACATGTCCAACGTATATCCTGTCTAGAGAAATCATTGGACAGCAGGGAGGTGATGAAGATCCTCTACCACCTGATGGTGGAAATCCACACCCTCTACCCATGTTCATGGTGGTTTCTGGCATGATGAGGTTTTAGGAAATATTCCTATGGAACAAGTTGTGATCAACCCACACAATGAAAAATTGGGTGCACCTTATGAAGATGTTCATGCTGCTGATGGGAAATATAACAATGATGCTGCCATGCAAGACCAATTCCATGCTGACTTGGATCACATCAATCCTGATGCTACACCTGCAGCCTAGACTGAGGCCACACCTGATGCTCTGCATATTCATAACAACGGGATGTCGATCAGTAGATTACGCTATCCCAGCTGAGGATTTCATTCATGTTCCAATGGAACACAACAGCCCTGAATTTAATCCTCAGAACGCCAATATGAACTATAATGGCATCACATGGTCTAGCCAGGAGTCTGAAGCACAAAACATCATCATTGTGAGGAAATGTGTGAACATATCTCTGCAGTTCAAAATCTGATTGGTAATCTTGCTGCCAATACTCAGAACATCATTCCTAAGACTAGGAAGCAAATATTATCAGTGCCACCTGCCAGGTAGTGGATGTTGAGTGCACTAATGGTACTAGGAAGAGATGCTTCCTTCAATTCCAAACATCCAACCCTACTCAACAATTTGCTCAACAGTCCAGTTCTGCAAGTGTTGTGGAGATCACTGCAGACACTTTTGCTACCACCAGCAAACCAACCTCTGCTACAAACAAAAGGAAGAAGAATGTTATTGTGGATGAAGCCCTATGTAGGAGGAGCAACATGCTTGCAAAGCTCACTATGGGTTTTCAAAACAAGGAAGTAGATATTGCAAGCCTCCCACATGCTGACAAGCCAAAGAGCAGTAACTGTGCAAACAACAGTAAGAAGAAAGAGGTAGCTGCCAACCTGGGGCCTAAATTTGATGCCATTGTGATTGAAAAATAGGCCCCCCACCACCAATGTTACCAATCAACACCCTGCAGGCGATGGGCACAGGACCTTGCAAGATGGCAGCAATGTCCTCAATTATGACAGCTCTGATGATTAAGTCCTCATATGTGAGCTGTGATTGTGGTGGTTCTATCTTTTGCTCTTCAGTTTTTTTTCTATTAGTACTCTATATCTAGTTATCTGTATTTGAGATGCCTGCGTGCATCATTTCTATCTTTGGTCTGTAATAATGGGAAACTTTGGCTCTATTGGTACAATCTTATCAGTTATTTCATCAAGTTTTACAATGGTTATATTGTGACTGAAAATCTCCCAAACATTGCACATATGTTCTCGTAACCTATTGATCATAGCACTATCAGCAATCAACCTTTCTTCATGCTACTGACATTATGTTACCTTTCATGCCATGCTAGATCTAGTATGATTCAAACAACATACACAATATTTCCACATGAATAGAAACTGGAATATATTATGTTGGAATGTTAGAGGTATAAACTCTCAAAAAAGATGGGATGATATTAGAATGGAAATTGAGGAAAGCTCATGCAGGATTATTGCATTTCAAGAGACCAAACGAGTTTGATATGGCTTACATAAGAAATTTCTGTCCTAAGAGGTTCAATCAGTATATCTACACTCCTTCTGTTGGAAATTCAGGTGGCCTTATGACTATATGGAACAGTAATCATTTCACAGGGAGAATGATCTCAAAGAACTACTTCCATATCACCATGGAATTTACATGTACCATGGATAACTCCTCTTGGTACCTCACAAATATCTATGGCCCTAATTTTGAGGAAGGAAAACATGATTTCATCGGTTGGCTGAGCAGTATCAATATGGCAGCTGCCAAATATTGGATGTTCCTTGGAGATTTTAATTTAATTAGAGGACCAGAAAATAGAAACAAAAGTGGAGGGGGTCATATCAGCATGATTAATTTCAATTCTATCATCATCAACCTTTGACTTGATGGAAATACCACTCAAAGGCAAATCTTTCACCTGGACCAATATGCAAGAATGTCCACTACTTGAAAAGCTTGACTGGATCTTCACTAGCTCAGACTGGATAAATGATCATCCAAACACCATGGCTTTCCCAATGGAAAAAATTACATCATACCATGTACCTATTAAGGTACAAATTGATAGCAATATTTCCAAAAGTAAAATCTTTAGGTTTGTGGAATTTTGGGCCGATTTTGTAGGTTTTCTAGAAATTGTTGGACAATGCTTGCAAAATAGCGCTCACTATGCAAACTCTGCTAAAAACATGGTGGCTAAATTCAAAGCAGTCAGAAAAGGACTTAAAGCATGGAGTAAAAATTTCTCTCAATTAAATAAAACCATAGAAAATAGCTACTACTTTGTCAAGTTGTTGGATGGCATAGAAGACCAAAGACACTTGACAAGAATTGAGAGAAATTTTAGAAAGGCTCTTATCACCCATACCAATAACCAATTCGAAGCAAAAAAGGAAATATTGGAGGATCAGAGCGAACATAAGATGGGCCAAATTAGGTGATGGAAACACAAAATTCTTTCATGTTATTGCTACCTAAGTGTTCAGACATAATTATATATCTTTCCTAAACAACACTAATAATATGGAGGTATATGATCATGAGCAAAAGCCAGCTATCATATGGCAATCATTCAAAGAAAGGATTAGCATGACTGAAACTGTTTAATATTGATCACCTAGTTTTGGCACAAATATGAAACCCTAGACAGCAATTTCTCAACAGAGGAAATTGATGATATTATAAAATATATGTCAAATGACAAATCTCCTGGGCCTAATGGTTTCAATGGTTTTTTCATGAAAAGATGCTAGCACATAATCAAGGAATACATATACAAATTCAATGATGATTTCTACAATGAGAGATTTTCCTTGGAGCCTGTAAACTCTACTTTCATAAGTATTACTCCAAAAAGGACAATCCTGAGACACCTAATGACTTTAGGCCCATCTCCCTAGTTAGTATGCCCATTAAAATCATTACCAAACTACTTGCCAACAGAGCACAAAAGCAGGTGGCGAACAGGATCTGTAGAAACCAATATGGTTTCATCGAAACCAGAAACATCCAGGATTTCCTAGCATGGAGTTTTGAATACATCCACATGTGTCATAAATCAAAAACCCTATTATCATTTTCAAGATAGACTTTGAAAAAGCATCTGATAAGGTGGATCACCATGCTATATATTATATGATGTAACACATAGGTTTCTCTCCCAAATGGATTAGATGGGTAAATATGATCCTATCTATAGCCTCTTCATCTGTCATCATGAATGGAGTACCTGGTAAGAGCATCAAGTGCAAAAGAGGACTGAGACAAGGAGATCCTTTTTCTCCTCTCTACTATACGTTATGGTAGTTGAACTACTGCAAAAACAAGTTAATGAGGCATGGTCTCATGGAGAGCTATCACTCACTATACAAATCACCGGCACCAGAAGATATCCCATCATACAGTATGATGATGACACTCTTATCAGATTACCAAAGCAGAACACCTTTCGATTAACCAAGATTATGAATATATTGAATATATTCTCTAAATTTACAGGACTAAAGGTTAACTATAGCAAATCATCCCTAGTACCTATCAACATCATTGAAGAAAGACCTTTGGAATTGACCAATATCCTTGGATGCAAAAAGGAGAGTATGCCTTTCACATACCTTGGCCTTCCAATGGGATCCACAAGACCTAAGGTAGATGATCTTATGCCAATGGTAACTAGATTGGACAAGAGACTATCTAGAATTGCAAACCTTATGACATATTCTGGTAGATTAACTCACTAGAAAGTTGTGGTATATGCTCTCCCTATTTATGCCATGTGTTGCATCAGAGTACCATTTACTATACTGGACCATTTTGAAAAATCTAGTAGAGGTTTTCTATGGTATGGCAATAAGATTAATAAACAAGGAATTTGCCTAGTTAAATGGGATACTGTATGCTTACCCAAGAAAGCAGGTGGCCTAGGCATTCTAGACCCGAGAATGCAAAACAGGGCACTCCTGGCCAAATTTCTCTACAAGTTTTTCAATAAACAGGACATCCCATGGGTTGAATTGATATGGGACACATACTACAATGAGGGATCAGTACTCTAGTAGGTGAAACATACATAAAAATCATTATAGTTCATCAGGAAGATCTAGTAGCTTGGTGATAGTAATTAGAGAACTCTGTCAATCACTATCTTATCTGGAAGATTAATCCCACTTGATTCAAGAGATTGTAATACCCAGACATTCTGAGGACATGCTCACTGGCTGAGCTATTTTCCTCCATCTTGTGGGCAAAGAACTTGTCAGAGGTCTCATACCTCTCAACACAGGCACAAGCCTGAAATACCAATTTCAACTCTTGGAACATCTTAGATGTTCCATGGCGTTCAAAACGTCTTTGGAGCCCCGATTCTAAGTCGTAAATCATGGCGCACTAAACTATCAAGTAGTCATCGTAACATGCCCGCCAGATGTTCACAACATCCATGCATTTGACGCCATAGGGTTGGCACACCGAGCAGTGCATCAAGGACATAAGCCTTACGTGCAGCGGTGAGGACAATCCTTAGACTACGGACCTCGTCCGGATAATTTCTTACAATATCTTTCAACTTAGCCTTTCTCTAGGAACGCATTGAAACAGGGAGCTATAGCGTGAGCTATTGATCTACAACAAAATTTGCAAAGACAACTTAGACTATTGTTCATGATAATGAGTTCAGTTAATCATATTACCTAATAACTCCCACTCAAATCAACATCCCTCCGGTCGTCCGAGTGTAACATGATCCAAGTTCACTAACCCAAGTCCGATCATCTACTATATGACACATGTTCGACCTTTCGGTCTCTTGTGTTCTGAGGCCTTGTCTATACATGCTAGGCTCGTCAAGTTTAACCTAAGTGTTCCGCATGTGCAAAACTGGCTTTCACTCGTTGTATGCGAACGTAGAATCTATCACACCCGATCATCATGTGGTGCTACGAAACGACGAACTTTCACAACGGTGCATGATAACCCACAAGTATAGGGGATCGCAACAATTTTCGAGGGTAGAGTATTCAACCCAAATTTATTGATTCGACACAAGGGGAGCCAAAGAATATTCTCAAGTATTAGCAGTTGAGTTGTCAATTCAACCACACCTAGATAACTTAGTATCTGCAGCAAAGTATTTAGTAGCAAAGTAGTATGGAAGTAATGATATGATAGCAAAAGTATGATAGTAGTTTTGTAGTAATTGTAACAGTAGCAATGGTAAAGTAAATAAGCAAAGCACAATATATGAAAAGCTCGTAGGCATTGGATCAGTGATGGATAATTATGTCCGATGCGGTTCATCATGTAACAGTTATAACATAGGGTGACACCGAACTAGCTCCAGTTCATCAATGTAATGTAGGCATGTATTCCGAATATAGTCATACGTGCTTATGGAAAAGAACTTGCATGACAACTTTTTTCCTACCCTCCCATGGCAGCAAGGTCCTAATGGAAACTAAGGGATATTAAGGCCTCCTTTTAATACAGTACAGGACCAAAGCATTAACACATAGTGAATACATGAACTCCTCAAACTACGGTCATCACCGAGAAGTATCCCGATTATTGTCACTTCGGGGTTGTCGGATCATAACACATAATAGGTGACTATAGACTTGAAAGATAGGATCAAGAACTCACATATATTCATGAAAACATAATAGGTTCAGATATGAAATCATGGCACTCGGGCCCTAGTGACCGGCATTAAGCATAGCAAAGTCATAGCAACATCAATCTCAGAACATAGTGGATACTAGGGATCAAACCCTAACAAAACTAACTTGATTACATGGTAAATCTCATCCAACCCATCACCGTCCGGCAAGCCTACGATGGAATTACTCACGTACGGCGGTGAGCATCATGAAATTGGTGATGGAGGATGGTTGATGATAGCGACATCAACGAATCCCCTCTCCGGAGCCTCGAACAGACTCCAGATCAGCCCTCCCGAGAGATATTAGGGCTTGGCGGCGGCTCTGTATCGTAAAACGCGATGAAACTTTCTCTCTAATTTTTTCTCCGCCAAAGCAAATATATGGAGTTGGAGTTGAGGTCGGTGGATGTCCAGGGGGGCCCACGAGGAAGGGGGCGCGCCCCCTGAGGGAGTCCTGGATTAGGGGGTATCCGAACAGCCGGACTATATACTTTGGCCGGACTGTTGGACTGTGAAGATACAAGACTCGAGACTTCGTCCCGTGTCCGGATGGGACTCTCCTTTGCGTGGAAGACAAGCTTGGCGATCCGAATATTAGATCTCCTTCTTTATCGACTCTGTGTAAACCCTAGCCTCCTCACGGTGTCTATATAAATCGGAGGGTTTAGTTAAATAGAGGGACAATCATAATCATCATAGGCTAGCTTCTAGGGTTTAGCCTCTACGATCTCGTGGTAGATCAACTCTTGTAATACTCATATCATCAAGATCAATCAAGCAGGAAGTAGTGTTTTACCTCCATCGAGAGAGCCCGAACCTGGGTAAAACATCATGTCCCTGCCTCCTGTTACCATTAGCCTTAGACGCACAGATCGGGACCCCCTACCCGAGATCCGCCGGTTTTGACACCGATATTGGTGCTTTCATTGAGAGTTCCTCTGTGTCGTCGCAATAAGCCTTGATGGCTCGTCTCGTTGTCAAGGACAACATCACCTCTGGGGGAGCCCTGGCGGTAGGCCAAACTCTCCGACTAGGCGGCTTCGTCGTGACCGCCCGATCGCCTGCCGCGCCGACGATGACTTCTCGGGTCATCAAAAACAGCCTCCACGTCAATTCGGAACTCGCCGAACAGATGGATCCAATGGAGCTCTCTTCCCTTAATGAACTCTTGGATCGCATCACCGCTTTGGGAGTCGCTATAGACTATGATCGGATTGGGCTTAAACCCGACCAAAGGGATATTAAATCCGCATCAGTCACCCACGAGATAGCGGTAGTGGAAGAGCCACACATGGATTATCCCTCTACTTTGAGGATGAACTATGTCCGGATTACCGAGCTCTACGAGCGGATACCCGTCAGCGGGAGGACATGACCTGCACCCGAACTTAGAATCGGGCAACGGGCGGAAAAATCGGGCAACATCCGGAGCCCGGCTGCCAAGCCCGGAAGCTCCTCTGCCTCGGGTGTTAGATCGGATCAGAATCCAGATTTAACTACGCCCACCCACCCAGACTTAAGCCGTCTCTCCCATATCAGACAAGAGCCCCAAGAGATAGTACATCGCTACTGGGCCAGATTCCTCCTTGTGATAAACAAGGTCAAGGACTATCACGAGGAAGACGCGCAATCTCACTTTTCTGCAAAAATTGCACGAACAAAGGGATCCTTAATGCTATAAGTCGCCGTGACATAGTATACTTTGCCGACTTAGCAGCCATAATACAGAAGTACTGCATGATGGAAAGCGCCTGGAAAACCCAAACAGACTTTTGGGATAATCCGGCTCTCACTAAACCCTTCGTCCGAGCTAAAAGGGCAAGCTCTCGTAAGTTACCCGATCCAATTCCCAAAAAACCAAAGCCCACTCCAGGGTGTGGAACCGTATTGGAAGAATGGCTCAATGGGCCATGCAAAATTCACAGCACGCCGGATACTATGCCAACGCATAGCCTTAGAGCATGTTGGATACTCCGGCAGGTAGCAAAAAGCAGCGAGGATCTTCTAGTAAACCATAAAGCGAGCAACATCCTGCGAAGACAACAATGCGATGCTTGGCGGTCTTCAAGACTTTCACCTCAACTAATAGGCGCAAGCGAGCTCATCGAAATTTCGCTGAAATCTGCCACGTGGCAAAAATAAATCCGTGGAGCGACACTGCTATAACCATCAGCGCCAGTGACAAACCTCAATTCCAGACAGTCCGGGCACTAGCCGCTCTGGTCCTTAGCCCAATCGTGGACGGCTTCGGCTCACCAAGGTACTCATGGACGGCGAGCCAGTTAAACTTGATCTATGAAGAAATGCTCAACAAGATGGAAATTGATAAAAGCCGCATTGAGCAAAGCGGCATGACCTTCAGGGGAATCATCCCTAGTCGGGAGGCACGATGTGCGGGAAAATCACACTCGATGTGGTATTCGGCACCCCAGAGAATTATAGGTCCGAAGAAATCACGTTCCAAGTGGCCCCAGCAGCGGATACCACGCCCTTTTGGGGCGGGACGCATTCACGAGCTTTGAAGCTATACCCCATTACGGGTACATGAAGCTTAAAATGCCCAGACCCAATGGAATCATCACTCTAGCCAGTGATCCGTACGTCGCACTCCGCACCGAAAATAAAACTGCAGCACTAGCCCTGGAAGCATTATCCGAAGCCCTAGCGGCCGAAGAACTAACAACGCTGCGCGCCACAGTGGACAGGGACGACGTGATACTCGACAAACGACCCAAGTCCACCTCATTCAAGCCCGCGGACGAGATAGTCAAATTCCAGGTCCATCCAACGGACCCCACAAAGACAGCTTCCATCGGGACACAGTTGAGCCCCACAATGGACGCCGCACCGCGAGAATTCCTAAGCGAGAATTGGGACATTTTCGCCTGGCATCCTTCAGACATGCCGGGCATCCCATGCAGGCTGGCCGAACACAGCCTCAATATACTGAAAGGCTACAAACTAGTCAAACAGACTCTTAGGCGCTTCTCAGAGCCTAAACGGCAAGCCATGGGAGAAGAGCTAGCCAAGCTACTTGAGGCCGGATTCATCCGAGATATAAAACATCCGGATTGGCTGGCAAATCTGGTAATGGTACCAAAGAAGGATAAATCCTGGCGCCTATGTGTCGATTTCAAAGACCTTAACAAGGCCTGCCCCAAGGATCCCTTCCCCCTCCCTCGCATTGACCAAATCATCGATGCCACCGCAGGACATGACTCACTATGTTTCCTCGACGCATACTCCGGATACCATCAAATAAAGATGGCGGAATCCGACCAAGCCGCAACGGCCTTCATAACGCCATATGGCCCCTTCTGTTTCAACACTATGCCTTTTGGGCTCAAAAATGCCGGCGCAACCTATCAACGTATGATTCAGACATGCCTGGAGAAGCAAATCGGCAAAACAGTGGAGGCATACATGGACGACGTGGTCATAAAAACAAGACACGTCGAAACTTTAATAGATGACTTGAGACTCACGTTCGAAAACCTCCGAACATACAACATCAAGCTCAACCCGAAAAAATGTGTTTTCAGCGTACCCTTTGGGAAGTTGCTCGGCTTCATCATTTCCAATAGAGGAATCGAGGCAAATCCGGCAAAAATCCGAGCTCTGTCGCAGCTGGCTATCCCAACAGACCTCAAGCATATCCAGAAAATAACTGGATGTGTGGCTGCCTTAAGCCGTTTTATCTCCCGATTAGGAGAAAAGGCACTACCTCTTTACCGCCTTCTTCGACGCACCGAACACTTCGTGTGGGCCGGATGCGACGTGACGAGCTGGATGAAATAAAGACCCTATTAGCCAGCAACCCAGTCCTGACTGCGCCAAATATTGGCGAACCTATGCTATTGTACATAGCTGCAACACATCAAGTTGTAAGCGCAGTTCTCGTCGTCGAACGAGAAGCAGACGGATACAAGTTCCCGCTCCAAAAGCCGGTATATTACGTGTCCACTGTCCTCACTCCATGCAAATCCCAATACCCACACTATCAAAAGATAGCATACGCGGTCTTCATGGCATCCCGGAAGTTACGACACCACTTTCAAGAGTGTTCGATTATGGTGGCCTCCGAAGTACCACTCAACGACATAATAAACAACTGCGATGCCACGGGACGGATTGCTAAATGGGCTATCGAGCTCCTTCCGTTTGACATAACTTACAAACCACGACGGACCATTAAGTCGCAAGTATTGGCTAACCGTGCGCGAATGAATGACAGGCGAACTCCCAAAAATGCAGTAGCGTACTCCAATTGGATAATACACTTAGACGGCTCTAAAATGCTGGCCTGATTGGGAGCGGGTGTAGTCTTGACATCCCCCACCGGAGACACGATCCAATACGTACTCCAAATATTATACACAAACTCCAACAACGCGGCGAATCTGAGGCTCACATTGCATGGTCTTCGGATGGCAGTCTCTATGGGCATTCAACACCTAGAAGTGCGCGGGGACTCAAACCTCACAATATCACAAATAAACAGATATTTTGATGCCAAGGATCCGAAAATGGTGGCCTACAGTAATGCCGTCCTCAAAGTGTTAGCTCAGTTTGAGGGGCTCGAATTCCACCATGTGGCCCGAGAAAACAATCAAGCGACGGATATCCTCGCCCGCATCGGTGCTAAACGCGACCCTATCCCACCTAATATATTCTTGGAACGGTTGTTCAACCATCCGTGGTATGGGAAGGGGAGTCCAGCAACACTATTCCGGCTCCGAATATAACCCCAGATTGTAAACCATCTGACGTAATCGGGGGCTCCGCCACCGAAATAACACCTTCGGCCCACGAAAATCATGGTTGTAATCGTACCATGGACCGAGCCTTTCTTGGCCTACCTAAATAGGCAGGAGCTCCCCGAGGACCAAAATGAAGCACATTGTATTGTGCGGCGTTCCAAGGCCTACAAAGTCCATGAGGGAGAACTCTATAAGAAAAGTGTCACCGGAGTGCTCCAGAGATGCATCTCCAAAGAGGAAGGGCGGCATTGTTGGCGAAATCCATCTTTGGACTCGGCGGGCACCACGCTCTTGGCTCGGGCACTTGTCGCCAAAGCCTTCCGTACATGTTTTTATTGGCCGACAGCCGAGTGCAGATGCAGGACCTTGTCCAACATTGTGTCGGTTGCCAGCTCTTCGCCAATCGAGCCATATGCCCCTACCGCTCTCCAAACAATCCCCATAACTTGGCCCTTCGTGGTGCAGGGGCTGGATATGGTCGGACCTCTTAAAGGGGAAGCCATAAGAAAAAATACTTATTGGTCATGGTGGACAAGTTCACCAAGCGGATAGAAAGCCAAACCAGTTAAAGCGGCCAAATCCGGACCAGTGATAGACTTCATATCAGGGGTTGTACACCGTTACGGCGTGCCCCACAGCACCATCACTGACAATGGTTCAAACTTCACAGCCGATGAAGTGAAAACTTGGTGCGGCAACATGGGCATTAAGCTCGATTATGCCTCCGTCGCGTCTATCATCCACAAACAAACAGCCAGGTCGAACATACAAACGGTCTCACCATGAGCGGCATCAAACCCAGACTAGTGCGATCCTTGACAGAATCGGACACGCACTGGGTCGAGGAGCTTAACTCCGTACTCTGGGGGCTGCGGACCACGTCGAATCATACCACCAGATATACACCATTTTTTATGGTGTACGGCGCAGAAGCAGTACTAACCTGTGACATAATCCATGACTCACCTCGCGCGCGCATGTACGAAGAGAAGGAAGCCGAGCTAGATCGGTAGGACAACTTAGATGCCCTGGAGGAGGAGCGCGACATCACAAAAGCCCGTTCCGCATTCTATCAGCAGCAGGCTCGAAGGTATCAAAGAAGAGAAGTGCGGGCCAAAACTTATAATGTTGGCGAACTTGTTCTCGCCTCTGGAGAAGAAGAAGGACAAGCTCAAACCTAAGTGGGAGGGTCCCTTCATCATTGATAAAGTTCTCACCGGAGGAAGCGTACCGCTGCGCAATGCATCCGATAATGAGACTCGAGCCGAACCCATGGAGCAGCGGCGGACTCCGGAGAGTCTACGCCTAGGGCCGAACTCAGTGTTCGTCTCCTTACCCCCGATCTTTTAGTTATGTTCCCCCTTTTTTCCTTTCTTGCCCTTTTTACCTTCTTCACACAAAGTATTCAATACAATGCGGATGCTCGGATCACTCCGGCCGCACTATGTGTATTCACCATGCACAGGGGCTTCCTATCTGAAGCTAAATATAATTACTTTTATGGCTTCCTGCCTATCACATATGCGTTCTTTTCCCATATGTGCCTTTTCTTCACCATTATATGCATCGATTTGACTTAAGATGTGGCCATGCTGGGTTGCCTGGCTCTTTTGTTTATGCCCTACATTCCCGTTAATTCAGCTAGGGCATAAGGGGAGCACCTCTGCGATTGTTACTACCGGTTCAACCGGATGTGTACCTCAGACTGGGTGAAGCTGAAAGCTAGCGTTCTTAAGGAAATATTTGGTCGGTGACCAAAAGATGTTTCTTTCGTTTATTGCAACGTGAATCCCCAGATGTTTTGTATCCTGTGTTTCTGTTCGCAGTTCGGACATGGACATCGATGCATGCGTACGTAGGGAAAGGAACCCCTAAAGGAACTATTCTCCCTGGAAGATGTTTCTTACTACCCATGTAATATAACATAACTAGTTGGGTACTTGTCTGTTCAAGCACTTATGACCCCTACGCCTGGTATCCACGCATACCCCTGTTTTACATAAGCGGCGGGTATTCAGATACACCCTTTATGCCGGATCCGAAATTTGAAGCGAAATGGTCCGCCATGACAAAAGATTTTTAATCCGGATAGGGACTACATATGTCCATTTGAAAGTGCAACTATCCCTAGGTGGTTTTGGTAATTCATAACAACATATAGCTCATTAAGCTAATGCTATTCCAAGACTATTATTTCAGGAAAGCTCAATGAATGGCATGGAATGGATGATGAAAGTGGATCCTCAAAATACTAAGGACAAAGGATTGGCTCAAGCTCAAAAGCTCAAGACTCTTCATTTTACATTTTAGTGGTCCAAGATCACATTGAGTCTATAGGAAAAGCCAATACTATCAAGGAGGGATGAGGTGTTGCTTAATGAGCCTCTTGCTTCATGTGCTTAGTGATATGCTCCAAAACCCTCACCTACTTTCTCACAATCCACAAATGGCCTAAACCTAAAGCCAAAATCGGTCACACCGATTCTTCCTACCCGGCGCCACCGATTTCAAAAGTCATAGCCACTGCCACAAACCCTAGGCAAATCGGTCCTATCGATAGGGACCTCGGTCTCACCGAGATGGGATTGTAATCTCTCTGTTTCCCTTCGTAACGTTTCGGTCTAACCGAAGTGAGTGATCGGTCCCACCAAGATTGCAATGTAAACTCTCTGTTTCCCTTTTGTAACATTTCGGTCTCACCGAAAAGAGCAAATCGGTCCCACCGAGTTTACCTGACCAACTCTCTGGAAAGCTTATTACCAAAATCGGTCTCACCGAGTTTGTGTAATCGGTCTCACCGAGATTACGTTATGCCCTAACCCTAACCGAATCGGTCTCACCGAGTTGCATGTCAGTCCACCGAAAATCACTAACGGTCACTAGGTTTACTAAATCGGTCCGACCGAGTCTCATTGAATCGGTCCCACTGAGTTTGGTAAATTGTGTGTAGCAGTTAGATTTTGTGTGGAGGCAATATATACCCCTCCACCTCCTCTTCATTCGTGGAGAGAGCCATCGACTGAACCTACACTTCCAACTTACCATTTACGAGAAAGAACTACCTACTCATGTGTTGAGGCCAAGATATTCCATTCCTACCATATGAATCTTGATCTCTAGCCTTCCCCAAGTTTCTTTCCACTCAAACCCTCTTTCCACCAGATCCAAATCCTATGAGAGAGAGTTGAGTGTTGGGGAGATTATCATTTGAAGCACAAGAGCAAGGAGTTCATCATCAACACACCATTTGTTACTTCTTGGAGAGTGGCGTCTCCTAGATTGGCTAGGTGTCACTTGGGAGCCTCCGACAAGATTGTGGAGTTGAACCAAGGAGTTTGTAAGGGCAAGGAGATCGCCTACTTCGTGAAGATCTACCGCTAGTGAGGCAAGTCCTTCGTGGGCGACGGCCATGGTGGGATAGACAAGGTTGCTTCTTCGTGGACCCTTCGTGGGTGGAGCCCTCCGTGGACTCGCGCAACCGTTACCCTTCGTGGGTTGAATCCTCCAAACCCTTCCCTTTACTTTCTTGCAAGTTGCATGCTTTAATTTCCGCTGCCTATATACTCTTTGCATGCTTGCTTGATTTGTGTGATGATTGCTTGACTTGTCCTAAGATAGCTAAAATCTGTCAAACTCTAAAATTGGGAAAAGGTTAAGTTTTTAATTGGTCAAGTAGTCTAATCACCCCCCTCTAGACATACTTCAAGGTCCTACAAGTGGTATCAGAGCTTTGGTCTCCATTTGCTTTGATTTCCATAGCTTTTGGTGGTCATAGCCTTGGTTTCACAACCTAGGAGAGATGGCGTGTAGCGAGGGAAATTATCACTGTAGAGGTCCTTACTTTGATGGTACTAACTTTGCTAGTTGGAAGCATAAGATGAAAATGCATATTCTCGGACATAACCCCGTCGTTTGGGAAATTATTTGTATTGGCTTGGAAGGTGAATTCTTTGATGGCAGAGAGTCGAACCATGAAGCTAATGCTGAAGAATTGAAGATGCTGCAATACAACGCTCAAGCTTGTGATATCATCTTCAACGGATTGTGCCCCGAAGAATTCAACAAAATCAGCCGTCTTGAGAATGCAAAAGAAATTTGGGATACTTTGATTGATATGCATGAAGGTACCGAATCCGTCAAGGAATCCAAGTTGGATGTGCTCCAAAGTCGACTTGACAAGTTCAAAATGAAGGATGGTGAAGGTGTCGCTGAAATGTACTCTAGGCTTGCTCTTATTACAAATGAGATTGCCGGCTTAGGGAGTGAAGAGATGACCGTGATTCATCATCAAGAAGATCCTAAGAGCATTGGATGGAAAGTATGATACCGTGTGCACATTGATCCAAATGATGCCAAACTACAAAGATCTCAAGCCAACGGAAGTCATTGGAAGAATTGTTGCTCATGAGATGTCACTCAAGTATAAGGAGGAACTTCACAACAAGTCAAGTGGTGCTTACAAAGCCTCAAGTGAAGCCCCCACATCATCAAGTGAGAAACAAACATTCAATGAAGAATTGAGCTTATGGTGAAGAACTTCAACAAATTCTACAAGAGTAGAAGCAAATAAAGAAGCTCCAAGTCAAGGACTTACCATGACAAAAGATCTTCTAGTCGAGAGCGCAATTGCTACAATTGTGGGAGGCCTAGACACTATTCCAATGAGTGTACGGCACCCTACAAAAGAAGAGAAGATTCTCCAAGAAGAAGAAGCAAAAGAGAAGAATCACCACCAAGAGAGAAGGAGTAGAGATGATCGTTATGAGCGAAGACCCTCACGGAGAAGCAAGGATTCGGGAAGGAAGGACAAGTCATCAAAGAGCTACACAAAACGAAGACATCAAGCTCATGTTGGTAAATGGGTATCCGGCTCGACTCCGACAAACACTCAGGGAAGCTATCACTCCGACTCGAATATACTCAAGATGAAGGTGTTGCTTTGGTCTAGCACTTGTGTCAACCAACTCCTCTGACATATTTGATTCACCAAATGAAGGAATTGGAAGATGCTTCATGGCCAAAGGTCCAAAGGTAACACATCCCGAGTATGTTGATTTCAATAGTGATGAAGATGACTTGCTTGTGGATGATGATTTACTTGTTGACAACTCTAGTGATGAATACTATGATGAAACGTCAATTAATCATGCTAATCAAGATAAAACGAATGACAATGATAAGGAGAAGATTGAGCTTCTAACTAAAGAACTAAACACTCTTAAGTTGGCTCATGAAACTATCTTGAAGATCATCGAGAACTTTTAAGGGCTCATGAGAAGTTACGCTTTGAAAAGCTCAATCTTGAGCAAGAGCATGAGTTCTTAAAAGCAATCAATGATGATCTCCGTAAGAAAAGTTCTTCTTACATTGCCAAGCGTTTACTCCTATCTACTTACATGCCTCAAGTCAAGTCTAGTAACAAGTATAGGAAAGATACTTCCTCTAGTAGTAACAATAATAATGTCAAATCAAATATTGTTGCCTCTAGTAGTTCTCTTGATTCCACTAATGATTATCTTAGCCAAGTTACACTTGAGCAAGAAAATAGCTTATTGAAGGAATTATAGAAAGGTGTCTACAAGAGCCTTGCGGGGAGTAAGCAATTCGAGGAAATTATGCATAAGCAAGGAAGACACCGGAAGAATCAAGGTGTTGGTTTTGAACGAAAGTTCAATGCCAATGAAGTTGAGTGGGAAGAAGATCAATACCCCAAGACGAAGTTTGTTATGATCCTACTTCCTTCAAGGGAACACAAGCATAAGATGATCTTCCACCACAAGACCACAAGAACAAAGGCAAGGACAAGCTTCAAGAAGAGATTGATGCATTTGAAGAAGCACCTAAGGCCTCGTTCAAGTGGATTCCCAAGACTACTACAAGTTCTACTTCATCAAGTACAACTACAACTCCAAGGATTCCCATCAAGATGATGTGGATCCAGAAGAAGAAGAACTAGAGAGTTCTTGAGGGTGACTCCGCCAACATTCTTCACACATATCATTATGGAAAGGACAAGTGCAATCAACTTCCACATCTTGCACTAGTTCAAGGAGTCACAAACCCTCATGTTGGTAAGGCAAGGGACAAGGTAACCTAATGATTTCATGGACATCATCTTGTGTGTGCATCACTCTATGTCTATGGATATTCTTGTTTGTTCCTTGTGGGACTAACCCATGTAGGCAAGTTGAAAGTGCAACTCACTCCAAAGGATTGCTCCAATTGATCTACATCAACATTGAGCATCCACATCTTCAACACCTACATGAAGTTATCATCGACAAAACCCAAGGTTAGTTCATCCCTCTAAGGGGGGATCTCATATCTAGGGGGAGCTTAACTCTAAGAATTGAGTCAAAGCAACTCTAATGGTGTGAACACATCAATGCATTATGTAAAAGTTGTAACCCCACTTGAGCTTAAACGATGAGTATGACCTATGATCAAATGTTCATCATTTGACTCCTAAGTCAATATACTCATATATAGATGACCTAGTCGCCATAAATTGTTTGATAGATGCTAGAATTGGTTGTGCATGCTTTGCCACATTTTCATTTGCTATCTTTTTGTGTGAGCATGTTGGTGCATATTTTACTCATTCAAGGACATCCACTTGTTGTTTTGATTGTTTGGGTCTTTCTTCTTTTGGCCAAGTGGATGGACAAGAATGCCTAGGAACCTTCTCTAGCTACCTATGCTTTTCTCGTCTCAAACTCTATTCATGCTACATCACAAAATTTGATCAAGTCAGATTCGAACCACTCTGTGTGAGGAGCATTCGGAGTCCCCGATTCGTCATAGACTTAAACTTCCAAAACTTCTTTGTGATTCTCGGTCCACCGATTCCTCCATTTCGGTCCTACCGAGATCACTAAGTTGATCTAGGTTTTCAATCTCGGTGCAACCGATTTGAACTTTTCGGTCACACCGAGTTGCTGTAACTGAACACAGTTATGCATCTCGGTGCCACCGAGTTGTTCCACTCGGTCACACCGACAGGGTCGGGCTATATATAGTCACGGGAAATTTTTTGGAAATTTCTCCGAACCCCTTCGCCCACAAAATAGCTCGCTCTGCCTCCAAGATCTCCGAATTGTCTCCTCGTTGCGGCTGCCTCCATCATTTGGTCTCACGCCGTCAGCGGAATTCAACCCCGGGTTGCCGCCGTAGCTAGTTCATCGCCGAACTAGGGTTTGGACTCGATCACAGTGCTATCCTCGTCTGATTCCTAGCACATTGTGTTCTTATTGATTCTTGCCACGATTGAAACACTCCTATCCGATCAATGCAATCCGTAGATTAGATGAGATTTGAAAATTTAGGGTTAGGTTTCCACGAAACCATCTCGGACCCACCGAGTTGAAAAACTTCGGTCCCACCGATTTGGCTTATGCCATTGCACTAGTAACTCTCGGTCTGACCGAGAATTGCTATCGGTGCGACCGATTTTAGGACTTTGTGAAACCCTAGCAGTCTCGGTGCCCTTACCGAATCGTGACTCGGTCCAACCGAGTTCATCGATTTAGGTTCCAAAACTGCTTCGGTATCACCGAGTTTGAAAATCGGTTGATCCGAAATGCTTCTGTGGAAAACTAAAACTGAATTTTTGAATCATTCTTTGAAAAAATCTCTGCATTTTGTGATGCTCATCCACTCTATCTCATCTATAACTCTTCACGGGGTCGTGATTTAGTGTTTGCGGCATGTCGGACAGAGTGACAGCGAGCAATTGGTCGGAGAGCAGATTGACATGAGTGAGGGCACTAGTCCCTCAAGCACTTGAGATGAAGGCAGCGAAGCACTCCTAGCAACCTGCCTAAGGCTGCTACCGAGCAAAGGAAGAAGAGAACTTCAGACTGGAAGATGAGGATTATAGAGCAGAAGAAGATGAGGCTACCTCCAAGAAAGTAGTACTCAAAAAGGAGTATGGCTCAGCAAAGCATACAAAGCCAGTCATGAAGATTAAAAGGCCAGTAGGAAGACAACCAATGTCCAAAGCCAGAATCTCAACTCAACTGCCTGAGAAGACTGATCCCAAAGAGCCTTTCTTCTTTGAAGGAAAGAAAAGGAAGGAAAGGGTCAAGAAGACCATGGCCGAGTTGTTGGTCAACCTTCCATGGTGGAAGAAGAAGAAGAGCTTCTTGCACAGCACCCAAGGCACCAAAGCTTATGGGTGATGCTATTAGATCGAGGGCTACAACATCTAAGCCCAAGGAAGCACCCAAAGATGCCCCCAAGGCCAAGTCTGCACCAAAGAGGAATACCAGGAGTATTCCAGCTTTGAGAAGAACAAGGCCCGGTGCTCGAGGTTCTTTGAGGAGGAAGATGAAGAAGGACAAGTTACGAGAAAGCTCAAGCCCAAGATGCAGACCACAATGATGCCCATCCTGTGGTGAGGACATGAACATCGAGAAAAAGATTCGGGGTTGAGGCTATGGAGGTTGGCGGATCCATAAGCCACAAGGAGAAGGAATGCTTTGTTGATTACAGGTTCCATACAAAGGAACAGCAGGACTTCTATGAGACAATCTTGTTGGACAAGAAGCCCATTGTGTGTGATATGAGGTGGGTCGACTGGACCTACATGAAGGAAAATGAAGAGCACTATCCTGGAGTGCAAGCCAGTTTTGTTGCTTGTGGAGTTGCAGAGTTTGTTGGGCAAAAGCTCACAAGCTGGAATGATGAACTTGTCATGCAATTCTACTCCACAGCACACTTCTATCCAGATGGGAGGATAGTTTGGATGTCTGAAGGTACAAGGTACCAGTCAACTGTTGAGGAGTGGGCAAAAGCGATAAATGCCCCAAAGGAAAATGATGATGACCTGGATGTATATGCCAAGAAGAAAATGGGACACAATACCATGGCACATATGTACAAGGAGATCCCAGACAAACCCTAGAGACTTTCTCTTTTGGATCAGCCCACTTTCTTACATCGGGGCTGCCTACAAACAATTGGATCCTAAGGCACACTCTATTGCCTAAGTCGGTAACCACAACATGATCGGAGGGCATGCAATCAATATGTTGCATTTATTTGATGTGCCTCAGAAATTCAAGGTCATGACCCTTATAGTTGAAACCATTAAGAGGAATTGCGGCGAGATCATAAGAGGAGTTGTGGATATGCCCTCGATTGAGGAGTTGATTAACTCAAATATGGGCACAGAGCAAATATCTATTGGATAAGGAACATTTTCCACTTTATCCGGACTTTGAGGACAATGAGGTTGTTATGAATGAGAATGATCCATCATCGGTTCAAGCTCAAGAGAAGAAGGAGAAGGCAAGGAAGGAGAAGGCTGCCAAGATGCCAACTCAAGAGGAGGCATCTGAGTATTTCTTGAAGAACAAGCGAGCAGCTTGGTTACTTGATAGCATCATCTACGAGGATTGAGAAGGGATTGGCCACCCTCACTCAAAATCGGAGAGCTTGGAAAGAATCATGGAACAAAAATTCTATGATCTAGATGTCAAAATGGCTGAGATTGAGTTAGTTGTGGAAGCAGTTGCAGGATGACATGCACGAGGAGAGGAAGGGCAATACTACCACCAATGTATTTGCGGAGTGCCTAGAGCTCAGAGATCGAGATGCGGTGCGATGCAGGACACTAGAGCAACATCATCTGCACCGACCACAGCTCCCTACGGCTCCGGTGCAACTAGCTCCGGCACTAACTCCTCCAGCTCCCTCTACATCAAGCTGAAGTCTTCGTCCAAGGAGCCATCTCTACACCACCACACGAAGATCAAGCACGAGAGTCGATCTATCTCTATGCATTTTCTATGATCTTTTTGGTAACTTATTGCCAAAGGGGGATAAAAATGTATAGATCATAGGATTCGAGAGAGAGAGTGTCGCTTTTGTTCTCTCTTGATTTGGTGGTTCAAACTTTTTTGCTTTTGATTGCTTGAGATACTATGCTATTCTTGTGAGACATTGATGATCATGCGTTTGATCATAAGCTACACTTATGCATGTTTGATGATATTATCTTATCTATCCTATGTGATCATTCACTTTGCTTGGTTATGAGTGCATGTATTCAATCTTTATCATTCTGAGCGCTCCACCAAGATGTATGTGACATGGAAGAGTAACCCATGAGCCTAATTCCTTGTGCATTTGCAGTCCAAAGCAAATCTTAAACTATGCACAAATTTAGGGGGAGCTCTTACTTATTACATACTTCTCAAAGCTGACGATGCTTTTCAATCTTATTATCATTTGTCGAGCTTTGATCTATATGTTGTCATCAATTACCAAAAGGGGAGATTGAAAGTGCAACTATCCCTAGGTGGTTTTGGTAATTCATAACAACATATAGCTCATTGAGCTAATGCTATTCCAAGACTATTATTTCAGGAAAGCTCAATGAATGGCATGGCATGGATGATGAAAGTGGATCCCTCAAAATACTAAGGACAAAGGATTGGCTCAAGCTCAAAAGCTCAAGACTCTTCATTTTACATTTTAGTGGTCCAAGATCACATTGAGTCTATAGGAAAAGCCAATACTATCAAGGAGGGATGAGGTGTTGCTTAATGAGCCTCTTGCTTCATGTGCTTAGTGATATGCTCCAAAACCCTCAGCTACTTTCTCACAATCCACAAATGACCTAAACCTAAAGCCAAAATCGGTCACACCGATTCTTCCTACCCGGCGCCACTGATTTCAAAAGTCATAGACACTGCCACAAACCCTAGGCAAATCGGTCCTACCGATAGGGATCTCGGTCTCACCGAGATGGGATTGTAATCTCTCTGTTTCCCTTCGTAACGTTTCGGTCTAACCGAAGTGAGCGACCGGTCCCACCGAGATTGCAATAAACTCTCTGTTTCCCTTTTGTAACATTTCAGTCTCACTGAAAAGAGCAAATCGGTCCCACCGAGTTTACCTGACCAACTCTTTGGAAAGCTTATTACCAAAATCGGTCTCACCGAGTTTGTGTAATCGGTCTCACCGAGATTACGTTATGCCCTAACCCTAACCGAATCGGTCTCACCGAGTTGCATGTCAGGTCCACCGAAAATCACTAACGGTCACTAGGTTTACTAAATCGCTCCGAGCGAGTCTTTTGAATCGGTCCCACCGAGTTTGGTAAATTGTGTGTAACGGTTAGATTTTGTGTGGAGGCTATATATACCCCTCCACCTCCTCTTCATTCGTGGAGAGAACCATCAGAACAAACCTACACTTACAACTTACCATTTGTGAGAAAGAACTACCTACTCATGTGTTGAGGCCAAGATATTCCATTCATACCATATGAATCTTGATCTCTAGCCTTCCCCAAGTTGCTTTCCACTCAAACCCTCTTTCCACCAGATCCAAATCCTATGTGAGAGAGTTGAGTGTTGGGGAGACTGTCATTTGAAGCACAAGAGCAAGGAGTTCATCATCAACACACCATTTGTTACTTCTTGGAGAGTGGTGTCTCCTAGATTGGCTAGGTGTCACTTGGGAGCCTCAGAGCAAGATTGTGGAGTTGAACCAAGGAGTTTGTAAGGGCAAGGAGATCGCCTACTGCGTGAAGATCTACCGCTAGTGAGGCAAGTCCTTAGTGGGCGGCGGCCATGGTGGGATAGACAAGGTTGCTTCTTCATGGACCCTTTGTGGGTGGAGCCCTCCATGGACTCGGCATAGCCGTTACCCTTCGTGGGTTGAAGTCTCCATCAACGTGGAGAATGCGATAGCACCACCTATCGGAACCACACCAAAAACATCAGTGTCTCCAATTGCGTTTGAATCCTCCAAACCCTTTCCTTTACTTTCTTGCAAGTTGCATGCTTTAATTTCCGCTGCCTATATACTCTTTGCATGCTTTCTTGATTTGTGTGATGATTGCTTGACTTGTCCTAAGAGAGCTAAAATCTGTCAAACTCTAAAATTGGGAACAGGTTAAGTTTTTAATTGGTCAAGTAGTCTAATCACCCCCCCCCCCCCTCTAGACATACTTCAAGGTCCTACACCATTAAATTTACATAGTCACTTGGACTGGCTATATTCTTCCTCTATACCATCCAACAGGCTATCTAGCTTGCAATCCTATTGGGAATACTTTGCGGCTAACGCCACCTGGTCATACACCAGACTCACGGGAATCTCTTGCCCATCTGGCCCCGCCAGTCCGACTTCGGCCATATGGTTCGGGTCAAGCTTGGTTTATCGTGTCTTCACCATGGCCCAGGCTTCCCTTGCACCTTGTCGGCAGGCTGATACCTTCCACAACCGGAAGCGCCGCCATGCTCCTTGGAGCATATCCACGAGCTCCCCCATGCCTCCTGGCAGGGAAGTGGATGGCCACAAGGCACAGGCAATACCTGCATCACTGTCGAACTTCGTTAGATGCGGTTGTGAGAGAACTTGCGATAAAATCGCTTGCGGACCCAGGCATCTCCTCTTCGTGACGGCTGTCACAAGATACCTCTGATATAAACTCCTTTAAATTGCTTCCTCATTGAACTGCATCTTTGCAGTTCGTTTGGCACCTACCATAAATGCGCGGCGAAGCCTCCTGTTCTCCTTCACGGAGTCTGCCACCTGAGCTCGAACATCTCGCTAATTCGGCCTTGATAGGGCGTTGGCATCTTGGAGATTTTTTTCTGCCTAACCTGCGTAAGCACACGCTCGCCAGCCTTTAGCTGTCTTTGGAGATGTGATTCACTATTCTTACGACCTACGGATTCTCCCCAGGATTGTCTGCAGAATTTTCTGTTAGACTCATAAAGCAAGCCAATTACTAATTGGTATATTTCCTTAAAATTTCTTTATTGAGAGAAATGTTACCAGATGAGGCCTTCTGGGATTCCTCTAGTTTGGCAACCACGGCCCTCAGCTGGGTCTTGCACTCCTCCAGCTCTTGAGACAAATGGGTATTCTTCTCTACAAGAACATGTGCATACAATGATCCTTAAATCAGTTGTTCCAACTGTTTCAAGTCTCAAGGGCTACTTCTATACATGCTTATCAAAATTCTCTTACCCGTATATCTTTCGCATACTGGTCCATCGCTCGGGCGAGCCCGTCTTGGGCAGCTCGGATGTATGCGTCTCCCGAATTGAAAGCATTGAATGCCTCTTCGGAAAAGATACTATTGCAATGCTGACCCGTCGGCGCCCAGTGATTCATGGCACTCTCTACTTTGGAATTTGTGGCGGAGAACCAATCTGCATCCTCTGTCGGAGGACAATTCGGCATCGGCTCCGCATTGGCCTCCTCCCTCGGCCGATTAAGTATCCGGTGGTGGAAGCGTGGCCGTGAGATCTCCGGATATAGTCCGGCGATTACTCTTTCTGCCAGGACACGATGGACGCTGTTACATTTCAAACATCATAATCAGAAAGCAGATTTTTGACTATACCTCTGCGACGGTGTTTCAACCCTAACCGCATTCCTCTTGAGCCTACCTGGCCCGAATGCCCTTTGCTGACGAGCCCCCAGGGGCTCGGCTACACATTCCGATGGTCGTCTCTATAAAAATAAGACATTTGTGCATAAGGCATGGCGTAACGAAGGAATCTTCTTCGGAAGGTTGCAGCTTTGATTACATGCGACGCAGGGAGCAGTCCGGGATAATCGGCGATAATAGCCACCAAGGTGCCGTCGCGGCTTGCCTCATAAAATGTCCCGTCGAGAAGCTCCACTGATATATCCGGATCTTCTTCAAGTCCGGGTCGATGGCCCGGTGTAACATCCCAAATTTTCAATTTGGAATGTCATACATAGATCATCAATTCCATATCATATTTTATTGCATTTTGGTTCAATCCTAGAAATTTCACGCAACTCAAGGACCCACGGAGAGAGTTGGAGATTTCGTTATTTTCATATTTGAGTTTTCTCAAATTCTGAAAATAGGATCATTTGATTTTATTTATTTTATCTTCAATTATTTCTATTATCAAAATATGAGAGAGGGAATAAAATGACTTTCCCAAAATAAAGGAATAATGAAGATTTAATAAAAAATCAAATAAGATTTTTTTGGAGTTTTTCGCTATTTTATTTGAATTTAGGAAAAATGCGCGTTTTTCAAAATTGCATTTAGGCCTCAAATAAATGTCCATCTTGTCCGGCTTGATTTTAGAAGCAGGGAATATTACTCGGGATTTTTTGGAGTTCGTTTAATATTTCTTTTCGTTAGTTTTTCTACGCGTAATTAATTTAAAAAAGCGAACCGACCTCACGGGCGTGTTAGGCGGACTCCTCCGAGGAGGCCTTTAAATAAGCGCCAGGGCGACCCCAGCCCAGCCTTGGCATCTGACCCAGCGCCGCCATTGAACGCCCGCCGCCCGCCGCCGAGGTTGACCCGCTGCCGGTGTTTTTTTAAACCGTTCGGTTTTCGCCGGTTTTCATTCTGTTTTTTTAGATCCGTTTCATTTTTTTAGATCGGTTTTTTTCAGTTTAGGTTATTTAGCGAGCGTTCGTTCGTTTTAACGAACACGTTCATCGTTTAGATCCAGATAACGAACGTTCGTTCGTTAATCTGTTCGTCGTTTTTTTTCTCAGATTTATTTCGCGATTTTTCTTGTCGCGATTTTTGATCCGATTTTCGTTCTAGAATAACTTTTCGATCGTTTATCGGAATCAGGCGATTCAAGCGCCTAGAGTTTCGTCTCGAAACCCTCTTTCCGAATAATCAACTCAAACAAGTTTTGCTCTTTGTAAAATTTGACTTAGGTCCAGATTAGTATAACTTGGCTTTGCTTTCTTTCGCGGTTTGACTTTCGTTTGCTTAGATTCGATTTGATTCTTTTGCAAGCTGGAGTTCTTAAGTTGAACTTTCTGGTTAGATCTTTTATTTGAGTTTAGCTTTGTGCATTAGATGAGTACTTATTGTGTGCTTGTTTGTTTGCGATAGAGTACAGGTCTTGCGCTTGCTACTTTGAGTCTCTAGGTTTCACGGATCATTAGCAAGGCAAGTAACACTTTGATCATATCTCTTTACTACCCAGTTTTTATGCATTAGATAAATCCTCAAACATTGCATGATTAGGATCTAATTAAATTGTGGGTTTTGGAAAGTAGTTGAGGTAGTACCTATTACCTGTGTTATTACCAAACCCTGGGAGTTACTTCTACGTTTGCTTATTATGCCATGCTATGCTAGTAGACGTGGATTGGGTGAGTGTATCCATGACAGGTGTGAGATTGATATTTAATGGTTTATTTAAGGTGGCAACTTAAACACGCATCTGGGTGGATTGAGGTACCTGGGTATTTCAGGATTGCTTGTTTTTCTTTATGGACCGCCACCCAGGCTCAAAGGGATCATGAGATTATTCATGCTAGAAACTTCCGTGTGCAGCCACAAGCTACTATGGGCTCTAGCATAGTTGACTAAGTCGTGCGAACTCTTACAATGGTAGACTAGCTGATGTAGGGGATGTAGGTTGATGCGGTCTACCCGTTAAGTAAGGTGCTAAGCGCTTACGAAAGACTATGTCTCGGTCATCCATTTCTCAAACATCATGTAGTGCGAGAAATCAAGCGGAGGAGATCGAGTCTTGTGGGGAAAAGTGCACAAACCTACGCATAGTGTATCAAACTAATCATGGTTAGTCGTGTCCCAGTTATGGACATCTTGAGTATCTAGTACTTGGATTATCATGTGAATCTCATCATGTTACTTTAAT
This sequence comes from Aegilops bicornis, assembly GCA_021605145.1. Taxonomy (NCBI): domain Eukaryota; kingdom Viridiplantae; phylum Streptophyta; class Magnoliopsida; order Poales; family Poaceae; genus Aegilops; species Aegilops bicornis. Next base: position 9,471,357 of record CM038673.1, read on the forward strand.
TAATATTGTTGGGTTTTTAATGATGATGTTTAATTGGGATTGAGAATGCTGTAAATCATTCTCAATGTTTAACAACTACCATGATAGTTAAATAAAATTTATTCCTTTGCAGTAGGGAAAAATTGGCTTTACGCAAAACTATAACCATAGAGCTTTCCACCAGCCATATATGCATGTAGTATAGCATTACTCTTTCATATTGTTCTCTATGTGTTACATTGCGGCATATTCCATGTGCTTACCCGTTTCGGTTGCAACGCGTTCATGTTGCATACTTTTAGAACGACGAGTAAAGGTGCCTTAGGTCGTGGTTCTATACTCAATGATGTCGTTGGAGTTGATGGACTCGCTTATCTTCCAAGCCTTCCGCTGTTATCGTTATTAGATGGCCTTAAGCCATATTTATTGTAATAAGTTCTCTTTTGAGACATTTGATGTAATAAGTGTGTGATTGCTACTCTGTTATAAATCCTTGATCTTGTGTGTGTCGGCATTCTTGATCCGGGGATGACAACGATGCACGAGAAGATCGATATTTGAGGTGCGGTGTCGCTACAAGATGGTATCGAGCCTCTGTTGGTATGAGACACGACCACTAAGCTAAAGCCCTAGATCACTACTCTTTCTCCTCATTTCTGACTCCTCATCTTTTCTACTCTTTTAGGGTGGAGGATGCAAGGAACAAGTTCACACAACCGGATGAAGATACACCCTTTGGATGCCACTTGAAGGAAGTCACTAGATACCTGAACATCGGAGTACCAAGCTTCACCGGGACCTACAACGCCACTTTACTAGAAGAGGAGCCTTTGGATGATTCAAGTTCAATTTCCGGGAAGGACATTTGCACGATCCACGGAGCCCATAGAGTTTTCCTTTGATGCACCAACACGGAGTCTAGGAAAGAGCATGGCAGCCCACATCACCATGGGACGCATTGGAGAAGTTTACCGCAATGATCTCAAGGATACTATCTACCAGATTGTGGGGCGAGAGATGAGCAATGGGAGATGATCAGCACCGGGAGGATAGATCAATCACGGCATATATCCAGAGTTAAACCAGCACATCCGGCGTCGGAGAACCAGATGTGCGTGGGCATGGAGGATCTGCGAAGGCCTTGACCAAGATCAAGGAGCTAGAAGAAGAACTCAAGGCTACACGTGAAGATTACATGGAAGAAATTGAAGTACTAGTGGAGAAGAATGACCACTTAACCAGGAAGCTAGGAGTTTTCATGGGAGACCCCGCGCCCGAGGAGGAAATGACGGCGATTCCACTTGCCCGAATAACTATATCATCATCAGCGACTGGATCCCGACAGCAGGCGATGATGACTATGTTGATGAAGCTGGGCGGATATCATGGAGTCTTCGTCGGATTAGTTTTTCTAGTTGACCACCATAACTTGATGTAGTAGAATTTCCCCCATTGTATTTAGTTTAGTCCAAGCACTTTTGTAACGATAGTTAGACCGTTGTATGCCCTTGTTTGAATTGATTGGAGTGATATTGATTGCTTTTGTCGCATGTGCATATGGGTAGTGTTTTCTCACTAGACCTCATTCTATTCTATATTCTCATCTTCTCTAAGACCCTCAGATGCCTCAGGGGCGTGACACGGATTTGTTTTCCCACCGGAGATCACTTTCGGTTGATTCACAGCAGAATGCCTTGATTCAAACACTGATGCGTAACCAAGGCAACAACAACAACAACAACAACAACAACAAAACAACAACAACAACAACAACAACAACAACAACAACAAATAACAACAACAACAACAACAACAACAACAACAACAACAACAACAACAACAACAACAACAACAACCCACCACCACCACCACTGTTGACCATTTGACTCGTTTCTTGAGGCTAAATCCGCGGTGTTTTCTAGTAGCAGCAGGCGATTGTTGCAGATGATTGGCTCCACAAGGTTGGAAGGAGTGACCCTTTGTAGAATGCACAGATGCGGAAAGAGTGTGTTTTGCGCACATCATCTTGATGGACCCGCAGCATCATGGTGGGAGAATTACACACCACACCCTATTGACACGGTCACATGGGATCGATTTGACAAGCTTTCCATACTGCACTGCGTTTGAGGGAGCTATGGCCATGAAGAAGCGTGAGTTTATAACTTTCGCTAAGGAGGACGTCTTGTAAGCGGTATGTGGAGGACTTTAGTAAGTTAGCACGTTATGCCCCGGATAGCGTTGCTACTGAGATGCGACTAAGCGGGAGAAGTTTGGAAGGACTGAATGATGAGCTAAGCATGCGGTTGATGGTAGCCACTTTCAATAACTACCGGGAGTTGGTAGATCGTGCTCTTATGATTGAAGGAAGCGACAGCAGATTGACAACCGCAAGAGGAAGTATGGACAGGGGAAATACAATTCTGGAGCTCGGCAGAAGCTACGCTTTACCCCGAAACGGGGAGGACAATTTCAGCATACCCATGGAGGAGGTAGCTCGCACAATCATAATGGTTCCAAGAATGGAAACAGGAATGGAGTAAGCAATGGACAAAACCGCACCAACCCGTCAACCCTAGCCAAGAGAGACCTGAGCCAAGTCACTTGCTTTAAGTGTCAGAGGACTGGACATTATGCAAATGAATGTCCCTAAGCTCAGAATGGAAATGGCAATGGAAGCTCGGGGAAGAAGCCGAACCCTTTCAACAGGGGACAGGTGAACCACGTTACCGTGGAGGAGGTTGAAGCTCAGCCTGATGCGATAATAGGTAAGTTTTTGGTTAAGACATTTCTTTGCGGTTGTTCTTTTTATCTTGGTGCATCGCATTCATACATATCAAGGGATTTGTGGATAAGTATAAATTGCCAACCCAAGCCCTTAGGTCACCCATGCTAGTAACCGCTGGAGGCGAGAATATAAGGCCGGTTTGTGGTGTGATCGATTACCATTAAGGATTGGTAACTATGTGTTTCCCTCGAACCTAATAGTTTTCGAATCGCAAGGATTGGATGTGATATTAGGCATGGATTGGTTATCAAGGTATGGAGGGAACATTGATTACGCCAGTAAGTCAATTTTGCTTACCACCCCAGAAGGAAGAAGAATCAAGTATGTGTCACGGCATGATCCGAGGAGGACACAAGTAAATTCCTTATCGAGTTGTGCGGGGAGGAAGTACCGGTGGTGAAGGATTACCGGATGTATTTCGGAAGAGTTGCCAGGCATGCCACCGGATAGAGACATTGAGTTTTTGATTGAGCTGTTGCCAGGCACAGGGCCGATATCAAAGAGACCGTACCGGATGCTCGCACAAGATTTGGAAGAAATCAAAAAGCAGATTAAGGAGTTACTGGATAAAAGGTTTTATACGCCCAAGTTCTTCGCCTTGGGGATCGCCAGTACTTCTAGTGGAGAAGAAGGATGGATCATTGAGAATGGTTGTTGATTACCGAGTGTTGAAAGAAGTGACCATTAAGAATAAGTACCCATTGCCGATGATCAATGACTTGTTTGACCAGTTGCAAGGAGCTAAGGTATTTTCCAAGATAGATTTGCGATCAGGATACCATTAGTTGAACATTCGAGAGCAGGATATACCTAAGACGGCTTTTACCACCAGGTATGGGTTGTATGAGTATACTGTTATGTCATTTGGTCTGACTAACGCTTTTGCCTATTTCATGAACATGATGAACAAGGTGTTTATGGAGTTTTTGGATAAGTTCGTCGTGGTGTTCATTGATGATATTTTGGTTTACTCGAAGAATGAAGAAGAGCATAAGTAGCATTTGCGTTTGGTACTTGAGAAGCTCAGAGAACATCAGTTATATGCCAAGTTCAGCAAATGTGAGTTTTGGTTGAAGGAAGTTGGATTTCTCGGACATGTTATATCCGGAGAAGGTATAGCGATGGATCCCACTAAAGTTGTCCTTTGTGACAAAGCGGGAAGCACCAACAACTGTTGGAGAGATCCGGAGTTTCCTTGAATTTGGCGAGGATACTACCGGAGATTCATTAAGAATTTCTCGAAGATTGCAAAGCCTATGACGGAGTTATTAAAGAAGGATACCAAGTTCAATTGGGTGAGGAATGTGAAGCTAGTTTCCAAGAGTTGAGGAAACGTTTGGTTACCTCACCAGTGTTGATTCTGCCGGATCAGCGCAAAGATTATGAGGTGTATTGCGACGCTTCACGTCGAGGACTTGGAGCAGTGCTTATGCAGGAGGGAAGAGTTGTTTCGTATGCTTCACGATAGCTTAAGCCCCATGAGTTGAATTATGCTACACATGATTTGGAGTTAGCAGCCGTAGTGCACGAATTGAAGACTTGGAGGCATTTTCTCACTGGAAACCATTGTGAGGTGTACACGGATCACAAGAGTTTGAAATACATCTTCACGCAGAAGGAGTTGAATCTCAGGCAAAGGAGATGGTTGGAGCTCATCAAGGATTATGATATGAGATTGCATTATCACCCCGGAAAGGCTAACGTAGTAGCAGATGCATTGAGCCGCAAGAACCATGTCAACACACTAATGACCGGAGGCTTACCAAAGGAGTTAGCCGAGGATTTTCGAGAGCTATGTTTGGAGATAGTTCCAGGAGGCTATGTAGCGACATTGGAGATACTGATCTCGTTGATGGATAAGATCAGAGAAGCTCAGACGACTGATAAGAAGATTGCCTCTATAAAGGAGAAAATGAGCAAGGGAAAAGCTAAAGGATTTCATGAGGATGAGCACGATACCTTATGGTTTGATGATCGCGTTTATGTGCCTAATGATCCAGAGATCAGGAAGTTGATTTTGCAAGAGGCCCATGATTCGCCGTACTCGATTCACCCACGAAATACCAAGATGTATTTGGATTTGAAGGATACTTTCTGGTGGACCGGAATGAAGAAGGATATTGTGGAGTATGTAGCAGTTTGTGATGTATGTCAGAGAGTGAAGGCAGGAGCATCAAGCCACCGATTGTTACGTTATTCTGACCATTGCCGATACCCGAATGGAAGTGGGAAAAGTTACGCATGGATTTTATCACGGGATTGCCCGAGGACTTCGTTCGGGGCTATGACTCGATTTGGGTTGTAGTCGATCGTTTGACTAAGGTAGCTCATTTCATCCCAGTGAAGACTACCTACAGCAGTGACAAGTTGGCTAAGATATACATGACCAGGATCGTATGTCTGCATGGAGTTTCAAGGAGTACCGTATCAGATAGAGGAACCCAATTCACCTCAAAGTTTTGGAATCAGTTGCACGAAACATTGGGAACCAGGCTAGAGTTTAGTACATCTTTTCATCCGCAGACAGATGGACAGACTGAGAGAGTCAATCAGATTTTGGAGGATATGCTGAGAGCATGTGCATTGGATTATTGATCATGTTGGGATGACAACTTGCCATATGCGGAGTTTTCTTATAACAACAGCCATCAATCTAGTTTGAAGATGGCCCCTTTCGAAGCCTTGTACAGAAGGAGGTGCAGAACCCCGCTGTTGTGGGATGAAGTTGGAGACCGCCGGTTGTTTGGACCAGATTTGATTAAGGAATCTGAACAGAAGGTGAAGTTGATTCGCGATAGGCTCAAGGTAGCCCAATCTAGGCAGAAGAGCTATGCGGATTCTAAACGCAAGGAGACAGTTTTCAAAGTCGGAGATAGAGTCTATCTTCGAGTATCACCACTTCGAGGAGTTAAGGCTTTGGAGTTAAAGGAAAGTTAGCGCCACGTTTTGTGGGACCATACAAAGTTTTGGAGCACATGGGAGAAGTTGCTTACAAGTTGGAATTGCAGAAGGATTGTCGGAGTTCTAGCGTGTTCCACGTTTCCCAATTGAAGAAGTGCCACACGAGATGGATGATATACCAGGGGATATTGTGCCACCGGAAGCGACTTCGGTTGGGTAATGATTTGACTTACGAGGAGAAACTGTCAAAATTCTCGAGTATGCCGGTCGAGTCACCCGCAAAGAAGGTTATCAAGTTTTGCAAAGTTCAGTGGAGCCACCACACCGAGGATGAAGCCACCTGGGAGCGAGAGGAAGATCTGCTGAAGGACCACCCTCACCTATTTTCTAGCCAACTCGAATCTCGAGGGCAAGATTCATCTTAAGGGGGGTAGGTTTGTAATATCACAAATTTTCAATTTGGAATGTTATACATAGATCATCAATTGCATATCATATTTTATTGCATTTTGGCTCGATCATGGAAATTTCACGCAACTCAAGGACCCACAGAGAGAGTTGGAGATTTCGTTATTTTCATATTTGAGTTTTCTCAAATTTTGAAAATAGGATCATTTGATTTTATTTATTTTATCTTCAATTATTTCTATTATCAAAATATGAGGAGGGAATAAAATGACTTTCCCAAAATAAAGGAATAATGAAGATTTAATAAAAAAAATCAAATAAGATTTTTTTGGAGTTTTTCGCTATTTTATTTGCATTTAGGAAAATGCGCGTTTTTCAAAATTGCATTTAGGCCCCCAAATAAATGTTCATCTTGTCCGCCTTGATTTTAGAAGCCGGGGAAAATTTATTTCGGGATTTTTGGAGTCTGTTTAGTATTTCTTTCGTTAGTTTTTCTGCGCGTAATTAATTTAAAAAAAAACTGAATCGACCTACGGGCCGTGTTAGGCCCGGACTCCTCCGGGGGAGGCCTTTAAATAGCACCCCGGGGCGACCCCCAGCCCCAGGCCACCCCGCGCCCCCAGCCCAGCGCCGCCGCCGCCCCAGCCCAGTGTCGGTTTTTCCGAGGTTGACCCGCTGCCGGTTTTTTTTTTAAACCATTCGTTTTTCGTTCGGTTTTTTTTGATCCGTTTCGTTTTTTTAGATCGGTTTTTTTCTGGTTTAGGTTATTTAGCGTGCGTTCACTCGTTCGTTCGTTTTAACGAACGCGTTCATCGTTTAGATCCAGATAACGAACGTTCGTTCATTAATCTGTTCGTCATTTTTCTTTTTCTCGGATTTGTTTTACGATTTTTCTGATCACGATTTCTGATCCGATTTTCGTTCTAGTATAACTTTTCGCTCGTTTATCAGAATCAGGCGATTCAAGCGCCTAGTGTTTCGTCTCGAAACCCTCTTTCCGAATAATCAACTCAAACAAGTTTTTGCTACTGTAAAATTTAACTTAGGTCCAGATTAGTAAAACAAAGCATGTTTCTTTCGCAGTTTGACTTTCGTTGCTTCGTTCGATTTGTTTCTTTTGCAAACCGGAGTTCTTAAGTTGAAATTTCTGGTTAGATCTTTTATTCGAGTTTTACCTATGCATTAGATGAGTACTTATTGTGTGCTTGTTTGTTTGCGATAGAGTACCCGGAGTGCGCCGCTTGCTACTTTGAGTCTCTAGGTTTCACGGATCATCAGCAAGGCAAGTAACACTTTGATCATATCTCTTTACTGCCCAGTTTTTATGCATTAGATCAATCCTCAAACATTGCATGATTAGGATCTAATTAAATTGTGGGTTTTGGGAAAGTAGTTGAGGTAGTACCTATTACCTGTTTTATTATCAAACCCTGTGAGTTACTTCTACGTTTGCTTATTATGTCATGCTATGCTAGTAGACGTGGATTGGGTGAGTGTATCCATGACATGTGTGAGATTGATATTTAATGGTTTATTTAAGGTGGCAACTTAAACACACATCTGGGTGGATTGAGGTACCTGGGTATTTCAGGATTGCCTGTTTTTCTTTATGGACCGCCACCCAGGCTCAAAGTGATCATGATATTATACATGCTAGAAACTTCCGTGTGCGGCCAAGCTACTATGGGCTCTAGCATAGTTGACTAAGTCGTCTGAACTCTTGATGGTAGACTAGCTGATGTAGGGGATGTAGGTTGGTACGGTCTACCTGTTCGTAAGGTGCTAGCGCTTCTGAAATACTATATCTCGGTCATCCGTTTCTCAAACATCTTGTAGTGCGAGAAATCAAACGGAGGAGATCGAGTCTTGTGGGGAAAAGTGCACAAACCTCTGCAGAGTGTATCAAACTAATCATGGTTAGCCATGTCCCCGGTTATGGACATCTTGAGTATCTAGTACTTGGATTATCATGTGAATCTCATCATGTTACTTTAATTAATATTGTTGGGTTTTTAATGATGATGTTTAATTGGGATTGAGAATGCTGTCAACCATTCTCAATGTTTAACAACCACCATGATAGTTAAATAAAATTTATTCCTTTGCCGTAGGGAAAAATTGGCTTTACGCAAAACTATAACCATAGAGCTTTCCACCAGCCATATATGCATGTAATATAGCATTACTCTTTCATATTGTTCGCTATGTGTTACATTGCCAGCATATTCCATGTGCTGACCCGTTTTCGGGCTGCAACGTTCATGTTGCAGACTTTTAGAACGACAGTAAGGTGCCTTAGGTCGTGGTTCTATACTCGATGGTGCCGTTGGAGTTGATGGACTCGCTTATCTTCCAAGCCTTCATTTGTTATCGTTATTAGATGGCCTTAAGCCATATTTATTGTAATAAGTTCTCTTTTGAGACATTCGATGTAGTAAGTGTGTGATTGCTACTCGTTATAAATCCTTGAGCGTGTGTGTGTCAAAGATTATCGATGTAGGGATGACAACGATGCACGAAGATCGAGACTATTTGAGGTCTTGTCGCTACACCCGGCCAGGATCCTCTGGCTGGGGAGGAGGGTTGTTGAACTCTTTCACGACCTGCTTCAGCTCCTGCTTAGGAATATCAAGGTAAATGATTGTGATGAATGGCGCAAGAATGGATAGAGTTGAGTAAAGAGTAACGGCTCACCCAGCTTGGGGGGTTGTACATGGAAAATCCATCCCGCGGTTTGATGCGGAGGAACTCCTCTTCTTCTCCTTTATATAAATCGGACAGTATTCTCGCCAGAGCAGTGGCGGAGTCCGGACCCTTGCGACCGCAGCGGGTGGCATCGTATTCCCCGTTGAAGTGCCACATGGCTTCCCCCTATATTGAAGTGGCTGCACCCCCCACATTATGCATATTGATATAACCTCGACTATTGTCAGTCCCGATTTGGCCAGTGTCTTTATCCTTCTCATCAGGAAGTGGACTTCTCTGGTATCTTCCTCCTGGGGGCTCCGAGGGCGCCAACTTCGGCGTTTCTTCAGCGGAGCATTGTTAAACTCAGGGAGGCCCGTCCGGATTGGATCCGGAAGGGGAATGTCGTCTACATAAAACCACTCCGAGGCCAGCCTTCAGATGCCTTCTTTGGAGTACCGGACAGGTACCCGGGCTGGGCGACGCGCCATATTTCGGCTCCGCCCACTTGATATATAGATTCCCCCTGATTACGAGGGACGAGGCAAAATAACTTCTAACATAACTTGAAGTGAGCCTCGCAGCCCAGGAATAATTCACAAAGGGCAACGTATCCTGCGATGTGCAGCACGGAGGCGGGGGTGAAGTTGTGCAACTGGGGGCCATAGAACTCCAGGAGCCCGCGAAGGAATGGGTGGATTGGAAACCCGACGCGTCTTAGCAAATATGGGATGAGGCATATTCGCTCCCCCTGAGATGGGTTAGGAGATCTCCCCGCTTGCTCCCCGCCATTATAAGTGGCTAGTCCGGCTCGGACGGGGACCATGAACGCCGGTGGAAGAAACCCTTGGGTCTGCAACTCGACTAAACAGCTGTGGGGGACAGAACATTCCTCCCAATCACCTGGCTTAGAGCTAAGGGAGAGAGAAGAGGAGCTGCGGCGACCGGCCATGTTGGAATGGTTTTTTTCGAATGCGCTCTGTTGGATGCTTGCTCAAGGGAAGAATGTGAGATTTGGATCTGAGGATCCCCGTCTCTTCAAATAGACGGTTTGCCTGCAGGGCCAGGGTGGCAAATGTAAAAATGCTCCGGCTCCTCGTATTCGCTCGACACGTGGACATGGCCATTATTGAAGCACAGAAGCCGAGGAGTACGACATCGATGGGGAGCCGGACACTGTTCGTTACAACAGGTACTTTGGAGTATTCGGAGATGGAACCCGCCTTGCAATATGTCGAAGACAATATGCGCGCCAGACTCATCATCATTGAAGCCTGGTTCAGGGCTCTTGAGGAGTCCTGGATTAGGGGTATCCGGACAGCCGGACTGTTGAATCGTGAAGATACAAGACTCAAGACTTGACCCGTGTCCGGATGGGACTCTCGCTTGCGTGGAAGACAAGCTTGGCGATCCGGATATTAGATCACCTTCTTTGTAACCGACTCTGTGTAAACCCTAGCTGTAACGCCCTCGATGCGGCTATATCTCCCACGTGTCGAAGAACGACTTAGAGGCATAACCGCATTGAAAGCAATGTCGCAAGTGAGGTAATCTTCACACAACCCATGTAATACATAAGGGAAAGAGATACATAGTTGGCTTACGATCGCCACTTCACACGATTACATAAATAAACATCCATCATTCAGATTACACTCAAGGTCCGACTACGGAACCAAAATAAAGAAAGATACCCCAAATGCTACACGATCCCCGATCGTCCCAACTGGCTCCGCCATCGATCATCGAGGAAAAGACACATAGTAACGACCACGTTCCTCGTCGAACTCCCACTTGAGCTCGGTTGCGTCACCGTGACCGGCATCATCGGCACAGCAGAATCGCTTTTGGTAGAACTGTGGAGTCACGGGGACTCGCAATCTCACACCATGAGATCAAGACTATTTAAGCTTATAGGAAGGACAGAGTTGTGAGGTGTAGCTGCGATAGCGACTAGCAAATATGGTGGCTACATTCGCATAAAGAGAGCGAGAAGAGGAGCAAAGCACGGTCGTGAAGCTAGTAGCGATCAAGAAGTGATCTGAACTACTTACGTCAAATATTACTCCAACATCGTGTTCACTTCCGGACTCCGCCGAGAAGAGACCATCACGGTTACACACTTGATTGTTGTGTATTTTAATTAAGGTCAACTTCGGGTTTTCTACAACCGGACATTAACAAATTCCCATCTCGCCTCATAACGCACGGGCACGGCTTTGAAAGATAATACCCTGCGGGGGTGTCCCAACTTAGCCCATTATAAGCTCTCACGGTCAATGAAGGATATTCCTTCTACCGGAAGACCCAATCAATTTCGGAATCCCGGACTACAAGACATTTCGACAAAGAATAAAACAAGACCAGCAAAGAAGCCGCCCGATTGTGCGGACAAATCCCGATAGGAGCTGCACATATCTCGTTCTCAGGGCACATCCGGATGAGCAGTTCGTACAACTAAAACCAGACCTCAAGTTTCCTTGAGGGGGCGCTGCACAGGGCTCTAGTTCGGGCCAGTACTTGAAGGAGCACTGGTCCGGGGGGGGGTTAAAATAAAGATGACCCTCGGGCTCGCGAAAACCCGGGAAAAAAAACTAGGTGGCAAATGGTAAAACCAAAGTTGGGCCTTCACGACGAAGTCTTATTCAAAGCGAACTGTCAAGGGGTCCCATAAATCACCCAACCGTGTAAGGAACGCGAAATCAAGGAACATAACACCGGTATGACGGAAACTAGGGCGGCAAGAGTGGAACAAAACACCAGGCATAAGGTCAAGCCTTCCACCCTTTACCAAGTATATAGATGCATTAATTATAGCAGATATATTGTGATATCCCCAACAAGTAAATATGTTCCAACAAGGAACAACATCTCCATGTTCCAACAAGGAACAAACTTCAACTTCACTCGCAACTAGCAACGCTTATAAGAGGGCCGAGCAAAGTCTGTAACATAGCCAATCAACGGTTTGCTAGGAAAGGATGGTTAGGGGCTGACATGGCAATATGGGAAGCATGATAAGCAAGTGATAGGCATCGTAGCATAGGTATAGCAAAGAAGCGAGCATCTAGCATAGCAAAGATAGAAGTGATTTCGAGGGTATGGTCATCTTGCCGCAAAGTTCTCGGAGTTGTCGAAAGCTTGATCCTCAGAACGTTCTCAACAGGTTCCTCGTTCACGTACTCGTCTCCCGGCTCTACCCAAAACAAGAACACAAACAAAGGAACCACAATAAATCACGGTGCAATGCACAAGCAACATGATGCAAAACATGACATGATATGCGAGATGTGATATGCAATGCGTATGCGTGCTCCGAAAGGAAAATGATGAACCAGGCATCAACTTGGCAAACCAAGTATGCCGCTGGAAAGATGGGATGATTTCGGTTGAAATCGATATAAAGATCACCGGAATCGGATGCACGGTTTGCAAATGACAAGCAAAACAAGATTGACACAAGTCTGCCATTAACAGCATGATGCCACATAGCAAGCAACAAGAAATTAAGCTACTGCACCCAAACGTACCAGAAAAGCATATGGCAGTGATCTACTCAAGATGCTTGACAAAAGATGAACACTGAGCTACGGCTAAATCACATCATAACAGATCCAAACAAGCATGGCAAAAGTGCAAAACATATCAGCTTCACAGACTTAGTGAAATTACTGAACATGGCAAAATCAGCATCAGGAAGCAATGTTCAGAGCAAGAAAACGACATCCTACAGGAACTTATAACAGCAAAACAAAGCGTGGCATGAATCTACTCAAATCATAGAACAAAAGTCCCTTACTGACCATAAGCCAAAAAGGATAATAAAATATAGTAACACCCATGTCAATATAGCAAGTTTCGTTAACAGATTCAGCAACAGGGCATGGCAAAACAGATAACAAGTAGGCATGTTTAAGAGCTCAAAGCACTCACTACAGAGCATTACATGATAAGATAAGCATACATACATCAATAAGACATGTCATAGAAGATATACATGGCAAGAACAACATGATAGCATACACGGATCAACTACAACAACCTTGGCAACATTGAATAGCATGTAAACAATCTGCCAGGAAACATTTTATAGCAAACGTAGAGCTCGATTGACTCAAGCTATGTCAATCCATAATTTCAAACAAAGGCATAGATGGATAGAGCATAACCATATGTTCAAAACATCCTTAATGAAGTGTCTCAAAATATGCATGGATCTCTCGGTAGCATCAAGTTAACATGGCATAAAAATATCAGCAAAACAGGGCTGAAATCAGCAACATCAGGAAGCCTAGTTTGCATGCTTGTGCTAGTCACCACAGAGATCAAAAAAATACATGTCATACACCCATGGCAAGATGGCATGGCATATTGCAAAACACATGTAGGACTCAAATTCATAGGGTGCACACATCAATCATGGCAAAAATGACAAAAGTGCATGTTCTGTTAAGAAACAGAAACTAACATCACATAGCCCTCTTCCAACAGCATTTCGGGCATCAAGATGAGCTCAAATGAAAATGGTGCAATGAGACGAAATGATCTACTCATCGAGACGAACATTTCTACATATTACACGCACGAAACAGAGCAACGGGTGCAAAGTGATGGCGCCATGAAAATGCAACAAAATCATCACGGAAAAAGACTTGGAGGGATTTTGGGGGGAAGAAAGTCAACCGATGCGTGGATCTAGGGTTCGGCTGCGCGGAAGCCGAGGCGAGGCCGGCTCGCCGGAGTGGAAGAAGCAGGCGGTGGCCGGAGGAGGGAGAGGCCGGCGCTGGCCGGGCCGCCGGCGGGCGGGCGACGGGCGTCGGCGTGGCCGAGGCGGGCGGCGCGGCGCGGCGAAGGCTGGGCGCATGGCGGAGCGGCCGAAAGTTGCTGTGTGGGCTGGCTGGCGCGGCGGCGGCGCGGGGCGGCGGCGTGCCCACGTGGCAGCCCCTGGTTCGCCGGGGCGCGGCGGCGGACGCGTCCGGTCCGATCCGGACGTGTCCGGCGGTGCGGAGGGGATTTCGTCTAGGGTTTCGGGGGAAATGATCCGGGATTTGGAGGGGGGGATGCATATTTATAGGTAGAAGGAGCTAGGAAGCTCCAAATGGAGTGTAGTTTTTGCCCACACGATCGTGATCCGACGACGGAGAGCATGGAAGTGACTTATATGGGTTATTGGGCTGTTTTGAAAGGGTGTTGGGCTGCAACTTAAAAGAGGCTTTTGCGAGAGTGCGGTTAAACGTTGGAGTACCAAACGAGCTCCAAATGACCCGAGACTTGACCGGTGGTCTACCGGTGGTGTACCAAGGCCACTTGACAAACCTCGGTCCATTCCGAGAAAGTTTAGTACCCGCTCACGGAAAAAACGTAAAAGGGGACGGCAAGAGGGACATAGGAGTGCGGATTGCAAAACGGACAACGGGAAAAATGCTCGGAATCATGAGACGAACACGTATGCAAATGCGATGCACATGATGACATGATATGTAAATGCATGACATGGACAAAATACAAAAACGAAAGACAAAAACCCAACCATGGAGGGAATATCATATCACAATGCCGAAAATGGCAAGAGTTGGAGTTACAAATATGGAAAGTTACATCCGGGGTGTTACAACACTCCACCACTACAAGAGGATCTCGTCCGAGATTTAGGACCGAAAGAACTCCGGATATTCGAACGGAGGTGATCCTCGCGCTCCCGTGTGGCTTCTCGGTCGGAATGGTGTGACCACTTCACTTTCGTGAATTTGATTGACTTGTTGCGAGTCTTGCGCTCGGTTTCTTCAAGAATAGCAACGGGTGCTCATGATAAGAGAGATCTTCTTGAAGGTCAATTTCTTGAAGTTGATAGTGCGTTCAGGAGTCTTGAAGCACTTGCGAAGCTGTGACACATGAAACACATCGTGCACGTTCGCGAAGTTGGACGGAAGCTCAAGTTGATAGGCGAGATCGCCTATTTTGCCAATGATCTTGAAAGGACCCACGTATCTAGAGGCAAGCTTCCCTTTGATACAGAAGCGACGAGTGCCTTTCATTGGAGAGACGCGGAGGTAGACATGGTCTCTGATCTCGAAAGCCAAATCACGGTGCTTGTCATCATAATAACTCTTCTGGCGCGATTGGCGGCTTTGAGATTCTCACGAATGACTTTGCACATATCTTCGCTTCGTGATCAAGTCATTACCAAGAAGTTGGCGTTCACTGTCTCGGACCAATTGAGAGGAGTACGGCACTTTCGCCATAGAGAATTTCGAATGGGGCCTTGCCGAACTCGCTTGGAAACTGTTGTTGTAGGAGAACTTCGGCATATGGAAGACAATCTTCCCACTTCATAGAAGGAAATGACACAAGCCCCGAGCATATATTCAAGGATTTGATTGACTCGCTCGACTTGGCCACTTGTTTGAGGATGGAAAGTCTTTGAAACGAATGTTGGTGCCCATGGCCTTACGAAAAGAATCCCAAAACTTGGAGGTAAAGATGCTGCCACGGTCTCAAGAGATCACTTGTGGAATGCCGTGCAAGGAGACAATCTCGAGGTGTATAGCTCGCTTGGCCCGAGCTCTGTGATAGATTCTTTGATAGGAAGAAAATGAGCCACTTTAGTAAGGTTGTGAATGACAACGAAGATAGCATCATTTCCACGCTTGGACTTAGGAAAGCCAGTAACGAAGTCCATTTCAATATGATCAAACTTCCATTCTGGAATAGCAAGAGGTTGGAGGAGACCAGCTGGTCTTTGGTGTTCTGCTTTCACTCTTCTGCAGACATCACACTCATTCACGAATTGAGCAATTTCTCGCTTCATTCGAGTCCACCAATATGACCGCTTGAGGTCATTGTACATCTTCGTACTTCCGTGATGAATGGATAGAAGCGAATTGTGTGCCTCGTTCATAATGACTTTACGTAGATCACCCTTTGGAACCACAATCCGGTCCTCGAAGAAAAGAGTATCTTTGTCATCAATGTGGAAGCACGTGTACTTGGAAATGCCCTTGTCGATACCACGTTTCACCTTTTTCACCATGGTATCCAGGAGTTGAGCCTCACGAATCTGATCTTCCAAAGTAGGAGAGACTATGAGGTTGGCAAGAAATCCTTGAGGAACAACTTGAAGATTCAGCTGGAAAACTTCACAGAGATCCGGTTGGAAGGGCTTGAGGATTAAACTGCTGCGATAAGCCTTCCCCGCTCAAAGCATCTGCAATCACATTGGCCTTGCCCGAGTATATTCAATACTTGGGTTGTACTCTTGAATCATTTCGACCCATCGAGTTTGCTCGAGGTTGAGGTTGGGTTGAGTGAAGATATACTTGAGGCTCTTGTGATCGGTGAAAATGTCCACTTTCCTTCCCAACAAGAGATGTCTCCACGTTATTAATGCATGGACAATCGCCGCCAACTCAAGATCGTGAGTGGGGTAGTTCTTTTCGTTGGGCTTCGGTGACGATAGGTATAGGCCACAACTCTCTTCTCTTGCATTAACACAAAGACCGAGACCTTGAAGAGAAGCATCACAGTAAAACTTTGAATGGCTTGGATTCATCGGGAGGAGTTAAGACAGAGCTGTGACGAGTTTCTCTTTGAGAATGTTGAAAGCAACGTCACACTCGGGGAGACCGGACATACTTCACATGCTTACGGAGGAGGTTGGAAAGAGGCTTTGCAATCTTAGAGAAATTCTCAACAAATCTTCGCAATAGCTTGCAAGACCAAGAAAATCATGAATGCTTGACATTCGAGGAGGTTCCCAATTCACAAATCGCATACACCTTCTCGGGATTAACAGCGATGCCCTTGGCGGAGATGATATGACCAAGATAAAGCACTTCATCAAGCCAAAATTCACATTTGGAAAACTTAGCATAGAATTGATACTCTCTGAGCTTGTCTAGCACCAATCGCAAATGTTTGGCATGATCCTTCTTATTCTTGGAGAAGACCAAAATATCATCAAGATAGACCAAGACGAATTCATTGGTGTAGGGGTTGAAGATGAAGTTCATCATCCGAGAGAATGTTGGAGGAGCATTGACAAGGCCGAAAGACATGACAAGATATTCATAAGAACCAAAGCTTGTTCGAATGCTGTCTTGGGAATATCTTGTTCACGAATGCGAATCTGATGATAACCCATAATGAAGGTCAAGCTTGGAGAACACTTTAGCACCTTTGAGTTGCTCGAAAAGCTCATTGATGTTGGGAAGTGGATACTTGTTCTTGATTGTCTTCTTATTCAATGGACGGTAATCGACGCAAAGTCGGTCCGTGCCATCCTTCTTCCGGACAAAAGAACACCACAACCCCAAGGAGATGAACTTCGATGCGATCAAACCAGACGCTCTTGTTCATCGAGCTGCTTCTTCAATTCCTTTAGCTCATCAGGTCCAAGCTTGTATGGACGCTTGCAAATGGGTTGATGCCGGGCTCAAGATCGATAACAAACTCAACTGGCCGGTGAGGAGGCATTCTGGAAGCTCTTCCGGAAATACATCTTGGTACTCACAAACCATCGAATCGAGAGATAGCATCCAATTCGCCCTTCTCATTGAGAGAAAACAACCGAATGGTTTCATCACGAAGCGCATAGATGATCACATCATTAGAAGAGTGAGTCAATTGAATTTCCCTGGCAGCACAATCAAGCTGGGCTTTGTGCTGAGAAAGCCAGTCCATCCCGAGAATAAGATCAATATCCGAGTCACCAAGAACAAATGGTTTAGATAGAAATCTATAGTCGCCCATCTTTATAGAGACATCATGAACTATTGAGTTGGCTCTCATTGCCTTCCCCGGAGAAACAATACCCAAAGGTTTATCCAGGTAAGACCAAGAAAAATCATTCTTTGCAAAGAACGATCTTGACATGAAACAATGCGATGCACCAGTATCAAATAAGACTTTTGCAGGAATATCATTAACTGAGAGATTACCCATTATCACATCAGTAGATTCCTCCGCTTGAGCTGCATTCATCATGTTCACCTTTGCAGACTTGGGATTATGCTTGACCAACTTTGCATTCTTTGGAAGATTTCACAGGAGGAGGAGGCGGAAGGCGCCTTTGGTTGAAGTACTTGTTCGCATAGTGACCTTTCACGACATTTGTTGCAAGTCACCTCACGAGAGCGGACGGTGGTAAGGAGCATTTGACCTTGGAGCTTGAGAATTAGACTTGTTACGATAGCTTTGGGTTGGGCGGGTGGGAAGATCCACGGCCACCTAAGTTCTTCTCTGGCGATAAGGGCCGATGAACGGAGGAGGAGGAGGAAGGTAAAACTTCACGCTTAGCTGCCACTTGAGAGGAAGAAGAAGACTGAACTGCATCCTGATTCTCTTCTTAGAAGCCTCACATTTGAGTTGGGCAGCTTCTTGCTTCAAAGGCCATGTTGTAGAATTCATCATACTTTTCTCGCTCAAAAGCACGAGAGCTAATTGCAGATCTTCTCCGAGTCCACCTCTGAATTGATAGATCATACTCTTTTCATCGTGGACGCCTTGCTTAGCAAAGCGGCGAGTTTCTGGAACTGGATATTGTATTGATACACAGACATGTTGCCTTGCTTGAGATTGCGGAACTCCTCACGCTTGCTCTCAACAACACTTTTCGGAATGTGGTGAGCTCTGAAGTCTCGGCGGAACTCATCCTAGGTAATGACACGACCTCCTCTGGAATCTTTGTATTCGGTACCACTCAAAGAGCTTGGTCCTTGAGTTGAAACGGTTTAACTTGAAAGTCCTCGTGTCCGACATTGCTACATTCAAAATGTTTGCAGATGTCCACAAGCCAATCGTCGGCGTCGTGGCCTCGACACGTAAACCCGAAAGACTTCGGCTGATTAGCGAGGAACCGATCGAGGGTAGCAAAGTGTGGCTGGTTGTTGCCTTGACCTTGATTTCCTTGACTGCCTTGCCCTTGAGTACGCTCTTGCAAGAGTTGCAAAATCATCTCGAGCATTGGCATTGGTGGCTGCCATGATAGCTTGCCAGCCTCCGGAGGCGGAGGTGGAGGTGGAGGGTTCTGACCGACTCCCATCATTTCGTTCCGGATTACGGCGTGTTGGCGGAGCCATCCTGAAGAGGGTGACATCCGTTAGCACTTGATAGACAGATAGACAAGTTGAATCAACGGATAGAAATTGCAACATATAGTCTTCACAATAAACATTCAAACAAGGATGAACGAATGAATTCCAAAAGCTAACATCACACGTCCATTAAGGTGAGAAGCCACTTGATTAAAGGTTGATGAAAAAAATAACAAGGTACGACTGGAACAAATAAGTGGTAAGGATTACCCAATCACAAACCAAATATCTGCGGGAAGAAATGCTAAGAGCTACTTGAATCCTAATTTATAAACTCCGAAACTTTCTGGTTATGCAACTGCGGTGTTGGGGATACAGGGACACAAAATATATCACCCAAACTAACAATACCTAGATCCAAATGTATCCATCCGTCAACACATAACCAAGAAACCTTCGAAATCGTGGTACCTCGACCTTCGAAAAGCATTCGTTATACGAGTCATGGCAATACTCGAGCTCGCCCAAGATCTTTGGGTTATCGGGTTATCTCACCAACAACTGCATACAAAGAGATTTCGATGTCGGCAAAACTCAGGTATTCCGTAATCAGAACGATAAAATTGTGACGACAACACCTCGGAGCTCAACTCCCGGGACACGCCACAACCCCTAAATGTCGGGAGGCACCAAGAACAATGTTCTCGCCACAAAACCATCGAACGATTCCAAGATACCAGCGTGATCCTAAAAAATTTAGTGAAATTTGAGAAGAGGAGAGTCAAAACTTCTACGTCAGGAGACCTCACCAGAGCGACGAAGGACCGGGGAGTAAAAGAATCCTACTCTCCGATATATATAATCCTAAGACTCAAAACATTTTTGTTCTAGACTCAACAACGCCACAAACAATCAAGGTGGGGCTCCTAAGTCGGGGAAGGCTCTCATACCAACTTGTAACGCCCTCGATGCGGCTATATCTCCCACGTGTCGAAGCACGACTTAGAGGCATAACCGCATTGAAAGCAATGTCGCAAGTGAGGTGATCTTCACACAACCCATGTAATACATAAGGGAAAGAGATACATAGTTGGCTTACAATGCCACTTCACACATTACATAAATAAACATCCATCATTCAGATTACACTCAAGGTCCGACTACGGAACCAAAATAAAAGAAGATACCCCAAATGCTACACGGATCCCCGATCGTCTCCAACTGGGCTCCGCCATCGATCATCGTGAAAAGACACATAGTAACGACCACGTTCCTCGTCGAACTCCCACTTGAGCTCGGGTTGCGTCACTCCAGACCGGCATCATCGGCACCGCAACTGTTTGGTAGAATCTGTGAGTCACGGGACTCGGCAATCTCACACCCGCGAGATCAAGACTATTTAAGCTTATAGGAAGGACAGAGTTGTGAGGTGGAGCTGCAGCAGTTTACTTAGCAAATATGGTGGCTACATTCGCAAAAGAGAGCGAGAAGAGGAGCAAAGCACGGTCGTGAAGCTAGTAGCGATCAAGAAGTGATCCTGAACTACTTACGTCAAACATTACTCCAACATCAGTGTTCACTTCCCGGACTCCGCCGAGAAGAGACCATCACGGTTACACACGCGTTGTTGTGTATTTTAATTAAGGTCAACTTCGGGTTTTCTACAACCGGACATTAACAAATTCCCATACGCCTCATAACCGCGGGCACGGCTTTGAAAGATAATACCTGCAGGGTGTCCCAACTTAGCCCATTATAAGCTCTCACGGTCAACGAAGCGATATTCCTTCTACCGGGAAGACCCGATCAATCTCGGAATCCCGGACTACAAGACATTTCGACAAAGAATAAAACAAGACCAGCAAAGCCGCCCGATTGTGCCGACAAATCCCGATAGGAGCTGCACATATCTCGTTCTCAAGGCACATCCGGATGAGTAGTCCGTACAACTAAAACCAGACCTCAAGTTTCCTTGAGGGGGCGCTGCACAGGGCTCTAGTTCGGGCCAGCACTCGAAGGAGCACTGGTCCGGGGGGGGTTAAAATAAAGATGACCCTCGGGCTCGCGAAAACCCGGGGGAAAAAGGCTTAGGTGGCAAATGGTAAAACCAATGTTGGGCCTTCTTTGGGCCGAGTCTTATTCAAAGCGAACTGTCAAGGGGGTCCCATAAATCACCCAACCGTGTAAGGAACGCGAAATCAAGGAACATAACACCGGTATGACGGAAACTAGGGCGGCAAGAGTGGAACAAAACACCAGGCATAAGGCCGATCCTTCCACCCTTTACCAAGTATATAGATGCATTAATTATAGTAGATATATTGTGATATCCCCAACAAGTAAATATGTTCCAACAAGGAACAATATCTCCATGTTCCAACAAGGAACAAACTTCAACTTCACCGCAACTAGCAACGCTATAAGAGGGGTCGAGCAAAGCTGTAACATAGCCAATCAACGGTTTGCTAGGAAAGGATGGTTAGGGGCTGACATGGCAATATGGGAAGCATGATAAGCAAGTGATAGGCATCGTAGCATAGGTATAGCAAAAGAGCGAGCATCTAGCATAGCAAAGATAGAAGTGATTTCGAGGGTATGGTCATCTTGCACGCAAAGTTCTCGAGTTGTCGAAAGCTTGATCCTCGTGAACGTTCTCAACAGGTTCCTCGTTCACGTACTCGTCTCCGGCTCTACCCAAAGCAAGAATACAAGCAAAGGAACCACAATAAATCACGGTGCAATGCACAAGCAACATGATGCAAAACATGACATGATATGCGAGATGTGATATGCAATGCGTATGCGTGCTCCGGAAGGAAAATGATGAACTAGGCATGAACTTGGCAAACCAAGTATGCCGCTCGAAAGATGAGATGATTTCGGTTGAAATCGATATAAAGATCACCGGAATCGGATGCACGGTTTGCAAATGACAAGCAAAACAAGATTGACACAAGTCTGCCATTAACAGCATGATGCCACATAGCAAGCAACAAGAAATTAAGCTACTGCACCCAAACGTACCAGAAAAGCATATGGCAGTGATCTACTCAAGATGCTTGACAAAAGATGAACACTGAGCTACGGCTAAATCACATCATAACAGATCCAAACAAGCATGGCAAAAGTGCAAAACATATCAGCTTCACAGACTTAGTGAAATTACTGAACATGGCAAAATCAGCATCAGGAAGCAATGTTCAGAGCAAGAAAATGAGAGTGCGGTTAAAAGAGGCTTTTGCGAGAGTGCGGTTAACCGTTGGAGTACCAAACGAGCTCCAAATGACCCGAAACTTGACCGGTGGTCTACCGGTGGTATACCAAGGCTACTTGACAAACCTCGGTCCATTAAAGAAAGTTTAGTACCCGCTCACGGAAAAAACGTAAAAGGGGACGCCGGGGGACATAGGAGTGCCGGATTGCAAAACGGACAACGGGAAAAAATGCTCGGAATCATGAGACGAACACGTATGCAAATGCGATGCACATGATGACATGATATGTAAATGCATGACATGGACAAAATACAAAAACGAAAGACAAAAACCCAACCATGGAGGGAATATCATATCACAATGCCGAAAATGGCAAGAGTTGGAGTTACAAATATGGAAAGTTACATCCGGGGTGTTACACTAGCCTCCTTCGGTGTCTATATAAACTGGAGGGTTTAGTTCATAGAGGGACAATCATAATCATCATAGGCTAGCTTCTAGGGTTTAGCCTCTACGATCTCGTGGTAGATCAACTCTTGTAATACTCATATCATCAAGATCAATCAAGCAGAAGTAGGGTTTTACCTCCATCGAGAGGGCCCGAACCTGGGTAAAACATCGTGTCCCCTGCCTCCTGTTACCATTAGCCTTAGACGCACAGATCGGGACCCCCTACCCGAGATCCGCCGGTTTTGACACCGACACCCCCACCCTCGTGGACAGGGTGTGGGCCCCTGACATTGATTCTTTCGCCAGTATTTTTTATTAATTCTGAAAAGTCGCTCCATGGATTTTTAGGTTATTCCGAGAACTTCTATTTCTGCACAAAAATAACACCATGGCAGTTCTGCTGAAAACAGCGTCAGTCCGGGTTAGTTCCATTCAAATCATGCAAGTTAGAGTCCAAAACAAGGGCAAAAGTGTCTAGAAAAGTAGATACAACGGAGACGTATCAACTCCCCCAAGCTTAAACCTTTGCTTGTCCTCAAGCAATTCAGTTGACAAACTGAAAGTGATAAAGAAAAACTTTACAAACTCGGTTTGCTCTTGTTATTGCAAATATGTAAAGCCAACATTCAAGTTTTCAGCAAAGATTATGAACTAACCATATTCACAATAATACTTAGGTCTCATGTTTAGTCATATCAATGGCATAATCAACTAGCTAGCAATAATAATAAAACTCGAATGACAACACTTTCTCAAAACAATCATAATATGATATAACAAGATGGTATCTCGCTAGCCCTTTCTGAGACCGCAAAACATAAATGCAGAGCACCTTTAAAGATCAAGGAATGACTAAACATTGTAATTCATGGTAAAAGAGATCCAGTCATAGTCATACCCAATATAAACTAATAGTAATGCATGCAAATAACAACGGTGCTCTCCAGAGGGTGCTTTTTAATAAGAGGGTGATGACTCAACATAAAAGTAAATAGATAGGCCCTTCACAGAGGGAAGCAAGGATTTGTAGAGGTGCCAGAGCTCGATTTTGAAATAGAGATGAATAACATTTTAAGCGGTATACTTTCACTGTCAACATAACAACTAAGAGATCTCGATATCTTCCATGCTACACACATTATAGGTGGTTCCCAAACAGAATGGTAAAGTTTATACTCCCCCACCACCAACAAGCATCAATCCATGGCTTGCCCGAAACAATGGGTGCCTCCAACTAGCAACTATCCTGGGGGAGTTTTGTTTGCAATTATTTTGATTTGATTTGAGCATGGGACTGGGCATCCCGGTGACCAGCCATTTTCTAAATGAATGAGGAGCGAGTCCACTCCTCTTGAGAATAACCCGCCTAACATGGAAGAATCTGAGACAGCCCTAGTTGATACATGAGCTGTTTGAGCATACAAAACAGAATTTCATTTGAAGGTTTGGAGTTTGGCACACACAAATTTACTTGGAACGGCAGTAGATACCGCATATAGGAAGGTATGGTGGACTCATATGGAATAACTTTGGGGTTTATGGAGTTTGGATGCACAAGCAGTATTCCCGCTTAGTAATGCAGGTGAAGGCTAGAAAGAGGCTGGAAGCGACCAACCGAGAGAGAGCGACAACGATCATGAACATGCATTAAAATCAATCAACACCCAAAGGTGCAAGCATGAGTAGGATATAATCCACCATGAACATAAATATCGTGGAAGGCTATGTTGATTTTGTTTCAACTACATGCGTGAACATGTGTCAAGTCAAGTCACTCGAATCATTCAAAGGAGGATACCACCCTATCATACCACATCACAACCATTTTAATAGCATGTTGGCACGCAAGGTAAACCATTATAAGCTCCTAGCTAATTGAGCATGGCATAAGCAACTATAATCTCTAATTGTCATTGCAAACATGTTTATTCATAATAGGCTGAATCAGGAACTATGAACTAATCATATTTACAAGAACAAGAGAGGTCGAGTTCATACCGACTTCTCTCATCTCAATCAGTCCATCATATATCGTCATTATTTCCTTTTCACTTGCACGATCGAACGGTGTGGATAATAATAATAGTGCACGTGCATTGGACTAAAATTTGGAATGCAAGCATTCAATTCAAGGGAGAAGACAAAGTAATATGGGCTCTTGGTTAAATCAACAATCATGCATATGAGAGCCACTCAACATTTTCATTATGGTCTTCTCCTTTATACCCCAAAGGAAAGAAAAGAAATAAAACTATTTACACGGGAGAACTCCCAACAAGCAAAAAGAAGAACGAGAAATCTTTTGGGTTTTCTTTTATTTACTACTACAAGCATGGAAAGTAAACTAACTATTTTTTTTGTTTTTCTTAAGGTTTATCAAACACACAAGAAGAAAGCTAGAAAAAGAAAATAAACTAGCATGGATTGTACAATGAAAAAGTATGAGCACCGACAACTAGAATGAGTGTGTGAACATGAATGTAATGTCGGTGAGAAATACGTACTCCCCCAAGCTTAGGCTTTTGGCCTAAGTTGGTATATGCCCACGGATCACGGCTACTCTCTCTGGTATACTGAGGAGTGTCATCATACTGCCACTGGCTGGCGATCTCCTCCGGATCCCACTGATAAAATGATGGATGATAAGTGTCAAGTGGTGGTTCCGGCTCGGTCTCTGGAGCTAATGTCTGGCCTCGGTACGCATAAATGGCCTCCAGCAAAATGAGGTAAGGGTTGTTCGATCTGGTCGTGGAGGAAGTCGGTGAGGCCCGCATTATCAACCAACGAATAGAAGTCATCATGAATCCCGGCTGCTCTCAAGAAATCATCACAAGGCCATTCACACGGCCGTATTTCCACCACACGAGGAAGATTATACTTGGGCTTTTCATTCTCCTTGGCTTGTTTATCCTTAGAGCCTTGTCTAGAAGAGCCCCTCAAGAAAAATCTCTTTACCTTTTTCTGAAATTTTTAGTAGCTCAAAGTAAAAGTGAACCAAACTCAACAATATTGATAGTAACTACTCCCACAAGTGCCTAGAGCCTAAATCATGCATTAGAATTACTTGGGACAATATAAATTTGACATGCAAGCTCAAGAACCGGGTCACCTAGGCAGCAAAAAATTGCAATGAATAAAGCACTAGAACAAAAACTAATTGGACCATTGGAGGAGTCACATACCAAGGAACAATCCCCAAAGCAGTTTTGTGAATGGAGCTTTGAGCAAGGAGATCGAAAATGGCAGCAAAATGAGCTAGAACTCGTGCTTGAGCTGGATAGTGATTTTTTTGGGAGGAAGATGAACTGTGTGAGTGCAAGAATAAGTGGCGGGGGCCATCATGGGCCCACAAGGTAGGGGGCGCGCCCTGGACCCTCGTGGCCAGGTGCCAGCTCCCCCTGCTGTGTTCCCAGTGCCAGATATTCTCAAATATTCCAGAAAAAATCATATTAAATTTGCAGGGAATTTTGAGAACTTATATTTTCAGGTATATTTTTTTTATTGCATGGATAATTCAGAAAAATAGATAGAAAATATTATCTTTACTTTATTTAATCTAAATAATAGAAAGTAGAAAGAGGGTACAGAAGGTTGTGCCTTCTAATCTCATCCATCTCATGCTCATCAAAAGGAATCCACTAACAAGGTTGATCAAGTCTTGTTAACAAACTCATTCCGAATCGCATGAAATCGGAGAAATTTCGAATAACACTAGGTTACCTCAACGGGGATATGCACATCCCCAATAATAAGAATATCGTATTTCTTCTTCACAGTAGGGAGAGGAAATTCAAAACCTCCAATAATAATAGTTGGAATTTTTCCAATAGAATTGATGCTACGAACTTGAGGTTGTTTCCTCGAGAAAGTGTCTTTGTATGCTCATTACCATTAATATGAAAAGTGACATTGCCTTTGTTGCAATCAATAACAGCCCCTCGCAGTATTCAAAAAGGGTCTACCAAGGATAATCGACATACTATCTTCCTCGGAATATCAAGAATAACAAAGTCCGTTAAGATAGTGACGCTTTGCAACCACAATGTGCACATCCTCACAAATACCGGCAGTATAGCGAGTTGATTTATCAGCCATTTGCAAAGATATTTCAGTAGGTGTCAACTTATTCAATTCAAGTCTACGATATAAAGAGAGAGGCATAACACTAATACCGGCTCCAAGATAACATAAAGCAGTTTTAACATAGTTTCTTTTAATGGAGCATGGTATAGTTGGTACTCTGGATCTCCAAGTTTCTTAGGTATTCCACCTTTAAAAGTGTAATTAGCAAGCATGGTGGAAATTTCAGCTTCCGGTATCTTTCTTTTATTTGTAATAATATCTTTCATGTATTTAGCATAAGGATTTACTTTAAGCATATCAGTCAAACACATACGTAAGAAGATAGGTCTAATCATTTCAGCAAAGCGCTCAAAATCCTCATCATCCTTTTTCTTGGATGGCTTAGGAGGAAAAGGCATGTGTTTCTGAACCCATGGTTCTCTTTCTTTACCGTGCTTCCTAGCAACAAAGTCTCTCTTATCATAACGTTGATTCTTTGATTGTGGGTTATCAAGATCAACAGCGGGTTCAATCTCTACATCATTATAATTGCTAGGTTGAGCATCAACATGAACATTATCGTTAGCATTATCACTAGGTTCATGTTCATCACCAGATTGTGTTTCACGTCATAGATAGAAATATCATTGGGATTCTCGGTGTGTCTACAACAGGTTCACTAGAAGCATGCAAAGTCCTATCATTTTTCTTTTTCTTCTTTTTAGAAGGACTAGGAGCATCTACATTATTTCACTGAGAATCTTGCTCAATTATCTTACGGTGGCCTTCAATATACAAAGGTTCCTGAGTCATTTTACCCGTTCTAGTAGCCACTCTAACAACAAAATCATGTTTATTATTTAATTCATCGAGCAAATCATTTTGAGCTTTAAGTACTTGTTCTGCTTGAGTGTTAACCATAGAAGCGTATTTACTAATGAGTTTAAGTTCACCTTTAACTCTAGCCATATAATCACTCAAGCGTCCAATCATGTAAGCATTCCGTTTAATTCTCTACCAACATAAGCATTGAAATTTTCTTGTCTAGCCATAAAGTCATCAAATTCATCCAAGCATTGGCTAGCAAACTTAGTAGACGGGATTTCAACCTTATCATATCTATAGAGAGAATTTACCTTTACTACTGTAATCGGGTTATCAAGACCATGTATTTCTTCAATAGGTGGTATATTAAGACCATGTGTTTCCTCAGCGGAGGTAAATTCTTAACATCTTCAGCTTTAATACCTTTTTCTTTCATAGATTTCTTTGCCTCTTGCATATCTTCGTGGTGAGAAATAGAACAGCTCTTTTCTTCGGAATTGGCTCAGGAGTTGGCTCAGGAAGTGTCCAATTATTTTCATTAGTTAACATATTATTCAATAGTAATTCAACTTGATCGACAATTCTTTCCCTGAAAACACAACCAGCAGAACTATCCAAGTGGTCCTTGGAAAGCATCAGTTAGTCCATTATAAAAGATATCAAGTATTTCCTTTTTCTTAAGAGGATGGTCAGGAAAAGCATTAAGTAACCAGAGAAGCCTCCCCCAAGCTTGTGGGAGACTCTCTTCTTTAATTTGCACAAAATTATATATTTCCCTCAAGGCAGCTTGTTTCTTATGAGCAGGGAAATATTTAGCAGAGAAGTAATAAATCATATCTTGATAACCCACAAGTATAGGGGATCGCAACAGTTTTCGAGGGTAGAGTATTCAACCCAAATTTATTGATTCGACACAAGGGGAGCCAAAGAATATTCTCAAGTATTAGTAGTTGAGTTGTCAATTCAACCACACCGGATAACTTAGTATCTCCAAAGAAAGTATTCAAGAGCAAAGTAGTATGGAAATAACGGTGATAGAGCAAAAGTAAAATAGATGGCAGTTTTGTAGTAATTGTAACAAGATGTAACGGCAAAGTAAATAAGCAAAGCACAATATATCAAAAAGCTCGTAGGCATTGGATCGATGATGGATAATTATGTCGGATCACGGTTCATCATATATGATTATAACATAGGGTGACCTTGAACTAGCTCCAATTCATCAATGTAAGTAGGCATGTATTAGAATATAGTCATACATGCTTATGGAAAAGAACTTGCATGACATCTTTGTCCTACCCTCCCGTAGAAGCGGGGTCCTAATGGAAACTAAGGGATATTAAGGCCTCCTTTTAATAGAGTACCGGACCAAAGCATTAACACATAGTGAATACATGAACTCCTCAAACTACGGTCATCACCGAGAAGTATCCCGATTATTGTCACTTCGGGGTTGTCGGATCATAACACATAATAGGTGACTATAGACTTGCAAGATAGGATCAAGACCTCACATATATTCATGAAAACATAATAGATTCAGATCTAAAATCATGGCACTCGGGCCCTAGTGCCAAGCATTAAGCATAGCAAAGTCATAGCAACATCAATCTCAGAACATAGTGGATACTAGGGATCAAACCCTAACAAAACTAACTTGATTACATGGTAGATCTCATCCAACCCATCACCGTCCAGCAAGCCTATTATGGAATTACTCACGTACGACGGTGAGCATCATGAAATTGGTGATGGAGGATGGTTGATGATGACGGCTGACGAATCCCCCTCTCCGGAGCCCAACGGACTCAGATCAGCCTCCCGAGAGAGATTAGGGCTTGGCGGCGGCTCCGTGATCGTAAAACGCGATGAAACTTTCTACGTGATTTTTTCTCTGCTAAAGAAAATATATGGAGTTGGAGTTGAGGCCGGTGGACGTCCAGGGGGCCCACGAGGCCGGGGGCGCGCCCTAGGGGAGGGGGCGCGCCCCCACCCTCATGGACAGGGTGTGGGCCCCCTGACATTGATTCTTTCGCCAGTATTTTTTATTAATTCTGAAAAGTCGCTCCATGGATTTTCAGGTCATTCCGAGAACTTTTACTTCTGCACAAAAATAACACCATGGCAGTTCTGCTGAAAACAGCGTCAGTCCGGGTTAGGTCCATTCAAATCATGCAAGTTAGAGTCCAAGGGCAAAAGTATTTGGAAAAGTAGATACGCCGGAGACGTATCAGTGCACACTTGGGGAGAACATAATTTTATCTTGAAATTTTAGTGAGGAATCACCTTATAATGCTACCATCGTCCTAAGCAAAATAAGATGCATAAAAGGATTAACATCACATGCAAATCATAAGTGACATGATATGTCCATCATCTTGTGCTTTTGATCTCCATCTTCAAAGCACCGGCATGATCTCCATCATCACCGCATGACACCATGATCTCCATCACCATGTCGCCATCAAGGTTGTCATGCCAACCATGCTTCTACAACTATTTCTCTTTGTAGCGATAAAGTAAAGCATTACATAGCGCTTAATGATTGACATGCAGGTCATACAATAATTAAAGACAACCCTATGGCTCTTGCCGGTTGTCGTATTCATCGACATGCAAGTCATGATAATCTATACAAAACATGATCATCTCATACATAAAATACATCTCATCATGTCTTTGGCCATATAATATCACAAGATACCCTGCAAAAACAAGTTAGACGACCTCTACTTTGTTGTTGCATGTTTTACGTGGCTGCTATGGGTGACTAGTAAGAACCGTTCTTACCTACACAAAGCCACAACAATGGTATTCAAGTTGCTATTTAACCTTCTACAAGGATCATATTTGTCGAATCCGATTCAACTAAGGTGTGAGAGACAGACAGCCGCCAGTCATCTTTATGCAATCATGTTGCATGTCAGTCGATGGAACCAGTCTCATATGCGTGGACATGTAAAGTTGGTCCGGGCCGTCGTCCCACAATACCACTGAATCAAAATAAGACTAAGGAGGGAAGCAATCTGAACATCAATGCCCACAGACTCCTTTGTGTTCTACTCGTGATGTCATCTATGCATAGACCTACCTCATGATGCCACTGTTGGGGAACATAGCATGGGAAACAAAAAATTTCCTACACTCACCAAGATCAATCTAGCAGATGACCATCTACGAGAGGAGATATTGGATCTACATACCCTTGCAGATCGCTAAGCGAAAGCATATATAAAGCGGTTGATGTAGTCTTACTCTTCACGATCCAATCGCAATCTAATCAGATCTATCGCCGAACGGACGACACTTCAGAGTTCAGAACATGTTCGGCATGATGATGTCTCCTCCTTCTTGATCCAACAAGAGAGGGAGGATAAGTAGATGGGATCTCAACCAGCATGACGGCATGGTGGAGATGGTGGTGGAGCAATCCCAGTAGGGCTTCGCCAAGCACCTCCGAAACTACGAACGAGGAAGAGTGGGAGAGAGGGGAGGCCGCAGGGCGTGGGAATTGTTGTCTCCAGCCCTTGCGCCTCCTCCCTACTATATATAGGGGTGTTGGAGGGCTAGCGGTGCAGCCCTAGCCCCTCCTCCAAGGAGGGGAGGCGGACAAAGGGGGAGGAGTGCCCTCCAAGCCAAGTGGAGGGCCCTCCCCCTTATTGTTTCCCTTCCCCTAGGAGGATGGGCCTTAGGGGGCTTGTGCGTCTGGCCCAATATGGCTAGAATGCTCCCTTATAGCCCATGCACGCCCTAGGTGCTGGAGGGACCCTTCCGGACTCCACCGGAACCCTCTAGAACCTTCCGGAAGCTTCCCGGTACAATACCGATGAAACCCGAAACTTTTCCGGTAGCCAAAATATGACTTCCCATATATAAATCTTTACCTCCAGACCATTCCGGAGCTCCTCGTGATGTCCGGGATCTCATCCGAGACTCCGAATAACATTCGGTCACCAATGTGAATATCCTAATACTACTCTAGCGTCACTGAATGTTAAGCGTGCGGACCCTACGGGTTCGAGAATCATGTGGACATGACCGAGACACCTCTCCGGTCAATAACCAATAGCGGGACTCGATGCCCATATTGGTTCCCACATATTCCACGAAGATCTTTATCGGTTGAACCACGATGCCAAGGATTCAATCAATCCCGTATGCAGTTCCCTTTGTCTAGCGGTATGTTACTTGCGAGATTCGATCGTCGGTATCTCTATACCTAGTTCAATCTTCTTACCGACAAGTCTCTTTACTCATTACTGTAATACATGATCCTGCGACTAACTCCTTAGTCACATTGCTTACAAGCTTCTTGTGATCTTGTATTACCGAGAGGGCCCGAGATACCTCTCCGTCATGCGAGTGACAAATCGATCTTGATCCATGCCAACTCAATGAGACATCCTCGGAGATACTTGTAGACAATCTTTGTAGTCACCCAGTTATGTTGCGATGTTTGGTACACATAAGGTATTCCTCGGTGTCATGGATTTGCATGATCTCATGGTCTTTGGAGCAGATACTTGACATGAAGAAAGCGGTAGCAATAAACTAATCTGATCAAATGTTATGCTTACAATTGGGTCTTGTCCATCACATCATTCTCCTAATGATGTGATCACATTATCAAAATGACAACTCATGTCTACGGTTAGGAAACCTTAACCATATTTGATCAACGAGCTAGTCAAGTAGAGGCTCACTAGGGACACGTTGTTGTCTATGTATCCACACATCTATCTGAGTTTCCGATCAATACAATTCTAGCATGGATAATAAACAATTATCATGAACAGGGAAATATGATAATAACCAATTTATTATTGCATCTAGGGCATATTTACAACACATCCCACCTTTCTTCATCAACAATTATCGGTTAGTATCGGTTGAGCCTAAGTTTTTGCTTGTTCACATGATGTGTGCTATCCTTGGAATGTCATTTTGTTTTGCTTGTTGTTTTCATAATATCCCAAGATCTGAAATTTTTTAATGAGAGAGAGTCTTCACATAGCTACATAATTATTCAACTACTCATTGATGTTCACTTATATCTTTTGGAGTAGTTTGTCATTTACTCTCGTGCTTCACTTATATCCTTTGAGAGTCTTACAAAGAGTAATGGTAACATGCACTTGTTATGAAATTGGTCCTAATATGATAGATATTCGATAAGGATATGATAAAAACTTTCATGTAGATCACTTTGAACATATGAGAAGTTTGATTCCTTGCAATAGTTTTGAGATATAAAGATGGGGATATTAGAGCCATGCTAGTGAGTAAAATGTGGATAGTAAAAATACTTGTGTTAAGGTTTGTGATTCCCATAGCATGCATGTATGGTCTTCCTATTATGTGATGAAGTTGGAGCAAAATTTATCCTTGATTGTCTTCCTTTGCGTGAAAGTCGGGAGCGCGCGATGGTTAACTCCTACCAACCTCTCCCCTAGGAGCATGCGTAGTAGTACTTTGCTTCGAGGGCTAATAAACTTTTTGCAATAAGTATGTGAGTTCTTCTATACCTACTAATAAAGCAAGGTGCATTTCTCCTATTTTGTCATCCGTTCACCTCATACTATATTTTTAAAACTTTTTTTCTATCCGAGGTGGTACAATTTTTCTGGTCCATCCTGAAAATTTATACCATAAACTCTTGGAAAAACCGTTTGGGCCAGATTTGCAGCGACTTAACCTGCTCGCTCATGCGCAAGAACTGGTTGGGCCTCGACCTTTCGGCCCGTCCAAGGGTCTCTAATTGACGCACATGGACGTGTCAAAAATTACAAGCGAGGAGAGGGATTCAAACCCAAGACCTTCCACTTATTAGGTGATTCAATGCAACAACCAACTAAGATGAGTAATTGTTGTGACTAAAACCAGGTTGTACTCTATTTCTATGATCTCAAATGGGTAGTAAAACGGGATTGGGCCTTGGCTATGCTCCAGCTGCTGGGCCAACTCCACTAGCGCACGCGCATCATTAACGTATAAAAAAATAAAATTCGTGATTTTAACATTTGTGGATATTTCATGTTGAATAGTCCCATATGGCTCCCTTAGACTGATTCTCACCAATTTATATACGTTCAACACCATTGTCTGCTGTGAGCTAATGACATGTAAGGTGGGAGATGCTTTGCACTTCGGGTTTGGATTGTGAGGATTTACTTCGAGACTTAAGACGGTGTGGCGCTGCTTGCGAATGGATTGGTATGGAAAATGTACTAGTTCACGTGTGTGCATTGCATGGAGCAAAGAAGGAATAAGACATAGATAGGCGGATACATACGAAATAGGAGGCGTGAGCAGTCGTGGTCGAGCTGGTGCAGGTTGCCGATGATGGGCGGAGCCGCGGAGGCAAATGCGGTGCATCAGGAGTCGTGGTCGAGCTGGTCTTTGCCATCGACGACTTGATGCCCTGATTGTACTAACATGCATCGCTAAGGCCTCCGTCTCTCGATAAGCAATACCAGGCGCAACATGTTTATTTGAATGATTGGACAGCATGTTCACGTGAAAGATTGTGTTTCTTCGACCATCCTAGGTACTTATACCTTTGTTGATTTTGTAGCACATGAGGCTGTACAGTCGAGCACTAAGTTTTATTGGTTAGGGATGGAAAGTCGCATAACCTTACGTAGGCCTTTACGTACTTTAGCATTTTCGATTCTTATATCTTACTAAATTTAAATACACATCAGTTTTCTCTCCCGTTGCAACGCACGGGCATATGCACCACTTCTCATTGACGTATGATGCAAATCGCCAACTGATTAATGAGTTTGATCTGAAGCCCGTAGAGGAATCAATCATCTACAAAAAAAATCCAGATGTTTGCTCGATTGATTTTATTACGGTTATGCTAAATTTCAGGTGCCTCGAATTTTCAAGCTAGCACTATACATATGTTTCTTCGGTCTGCTTGAAGGATCTCGGTTCATTAAAAAAAGTATTAACTAATTTGACCCGGCTCCCGTGATGGAATCAACCATCTGCAGAAACATCCAAATGTTTGCTCGACTGAATTTTATTGCGGTTTTTCTAAATCTCGTGCTCCTCGAATTTTACAAAGCTAACAGCATAAATATGTCTTTCCGGTCGGCTGGAATGATCTCGATTCATTAAAGAAAATAAAAAGAGAGTTGTCCGGTTAAGATACCAAAAATCGAATTACAACTGTCACAATGGCACATAGAAAACAACACCGATCAATCTGGACAGCCACACAAAGATAGATAATTTTATTTTATTTATCTTTTCTATTTAGTGCTACGGGACTATAATAAATAATTTATTATCTTTTCTGAAAAATATATCGTGGTCGATATGTACTTTTCCTAGACTTTGGCATGTGCCTCCTGGCGCCGGATGACATTTTTACGAAAAAATACGTGGTGATGTTGCACTCTTTGGCGCTTTTGTGGAACGGGCTAATCTGGTTTAAGCCAACTGATTAGCTGTAATGATTGCTCTGACGATAAACATCGGTGACTGTTTGAGCAAGCTGGAATAGATGGACCCGGTCACATACTACTATACATGCATGTGCATGTTGCATGGGTTAGCTATAACTAAAGAAACCCGTCTTTTTTTTGTCAATTTGAGATTGCTTTTACCACGCTTGTCGCGTGGTAAAGAAACCCGTCTCTAATGCAATGAATCAAGAGGGTTGGACGAGCTCATTGGATTGACGAGAGCTACTACATAGAGTACACGCAAACACAACAAAGAAACTTCAAGGAAAAGACATTATCCGTAATGTAAAAGATAAATATACTGACATCATCGACGAGAGCTACTACATAATTATTTTTGAACCTACCGTCATTGTCGCCGCTAACATCGGACGCGAGATTGAACATAATTTCATACAAAGTGTTCAATAGGGTAACACCGTAGTTCATGGACTCAATATTTGCACCCAGATTTGGAAGCAACACATACTCCCTCCATCCGGAAATATTCGTCGGAGAAATGGATATATCTAGGCCTATTTTAATTCTAAAAACCTATTTTCTTCCATTTCTCCACAAGTATTTTCGGACGAATGGAGTATGATACATATAATATTACAATATAATTTTATTGAACGTTCCCTAACTAAATCCATCAATGAAAATAGTGCAATGACTATGGAGCCTGTGCCGCATTGGTGGGTGTTTTGGTGGACGACAGGGCAACTAGCCTTTTTTTCATAGCGATTCATTAATTTTTCTCTCCGTTTGCAGCATACGGGCATTTGTGCTAGTTATGACTAATGTTGATTCCATGGATTATACGCACTCTCAGCCTTCCACCTTTGCTAGTCACTCTAGTACAGTGCAACTTTCGCTAGTGCATTAAACCCTCTTTATACCTTTCCTCAGAACAACCACCATACGTACCTATTATGGCATTTTCATAGCCATTCCGAGATATATTGTCATGCGACTTCCACCGTTCCGCTTATATTATGACACACATCATTATTGTCATATTGCTTTGCATGATCACATAGCCTACATGTCATTTGTGGCTAGGCCACCATTCTTCATATTCATACATGCTATGCTTTGATCTTTGCACATCCTAGTACACCGCATGAGAGGCATTCATATATAGTTGTAATTTTGTTCTAGCATTGAGTTGTAAATTTGAGTTGTAAGTAAATAAAAGTGTGATGATCATTATTAGAGCATTGTCCCACGTAAGGAAATAAAAAAGAAGAGGCCAAATGAGACAAAGTGCCCACCAAAAAATAAGAAAAAAATGAAATAAAAATGAGAGAAGGGGCAATGTTACTATCCTTTTCCACACTTATGCTTCTAAGTAGCACCATGCTCTTCACATAGAGAGTCTCCTATTTTGTCACTTTCATATATTACTAGTGGGAATATTTCATTATGGAACTTGGCTTGTATATTCCGATGATGTGCTTCCTCGAAATGCCCGAGGTCTTCATGAGCAAGCAAGTTGGATGCACACCCACTTAGTTTTCTTTTTGAGCTTTCATACACTTCTAGCTCTAGTGCATCAGTTGCATGGCAATCCCTACGCACTCGCATCAATATCAATTGATGAGCATCTCCATAGCTCATTAATTTGCCTAGTTGATGTGAGATTTTCTCCTTCTTTTTGTCTACTACCACCTTCTATTCCACTTATAGTGCTATGATCATGGCTTACGCTAATGTATTGCGTGAGAGTTGAAAAAGCTAAATCGCGTTAAAAAGTATGAACCAGTTGTTTGGCTAACACCGGGGTAGTACATGATTTATACTTTGTGTTGAGAAGAGGGAGCATAACAAGACTATATGATTTTGTAGGGATAACTTTCTTTAGCCATGATATTTTGAAAGACATGATTGCTTGTTAAGTATGCTTGAAGTATTGTTGTTTTTATGTCAATATTAGACTCTTGTTTTGAATCTTACAGAGTTGAATATCCATACTATATAAAAGAAAATATTACATGATAGTGTCAAGAAAATGTATTGTTTGAACCATTACATGTGAATTGATTGCTACTTTATCATGGTGAGTTTTATGAGAAAGAGTTGTTGTTATGATGCTAGGAGAAGTGATTGAAATTATCATTGATCAAACTTATACAATATGCTAGCATTCACACTTCATAAATTATTTCTTTTATCATTTACCTACTCAAGGACGATCAGTAATTAAGCTTGGGGATCTTGTCGTCTCCAACGTATCTATAATTTATGAAGTATTCATGCCATGTTCACAACAATTTTATATGGTTTTGGTATGATTTGATTAGAACTAACCCGGACTGACGATGAGTTCAGCAGAACTACCGTGGTGTCGTTTTTTGTGCAAAAATAGAAGTTCTCGGAATGGGCTGAAAATGTACGGTGATTTTTTATGGACCAAAAGAGACCCCCGAAGCACCAAAGCTGGGCCAGGAAGTGGATGAGGTGGCCACAAGCCGCTGAGGTGTGCCCGGGGAGGTGCGCCCTATGGCTTGTGGGCCCTTAGGCACCCCTTGACGTGAGACCAACACCAAAAATTCCTATAAATACCAAAAACCTCGAAAAGAACCCTAGATGAGAAGTTTTGCCGTCGCAAGCCTTTGTAGCCACGAAAAACTAATCGGGACCCCGTTCCGGCACCCTGTCGGAGGGGGAAATCATCACTGGAGGCCATCTTCATCATCCCGGCGGCCTCCATGATAAGGAGGGAGTAGTCCACCCTCGGGGCTGAGGGTTTGTACTAGTAGCTATGTGTATTATCTCTTACTCTCTCATGTTCTTGATTTGGAACAATCTTGATGTACCACGAGCTTTGTTATTATAGTTGGATCTTATGGTGTTCTTCCCTCTCTACCTTGTGATGAATTGAATCTTTTCCTTTGAGGTTTTGTTATGTCGGATTGAATCTTTTGGATGTGAGAGCACTTGATGTATGTCTTGCGATGAGATATCCATGGTGACAATGGGATGTTCTATTGGTCCACTTGATGTATGTTTTGGTTATCAACTTGTGGATTCCGTGGTCACATTGGGGTAATCTATTCATAGGTGTTGATGCAGCGTTTTCATATTCCTTTCTCGATAGAAATCTGGGGGTACTCTTGAAGTTCTTTGTGTTGGATTGAATATTATGAATCTGAAATTGTGTGATGCATATCATATAATTGACCCACGGATACTTGTGGTGACATTGGAGTATCTAGTGACATTAGGGTTGATTGATGTGTGTCATGTGGTGTTACTTTAGTACGCACTCTAGGGTTGTTTGTGACACTTGTAGGAATAGCCCAATAGATTGATCAGAAAGAACAATTTTGAGGTGGTTTCGTACCCTACAAGCAATTTGATCTTATGTTCTCTGCGATAGGAACTTTGGAGTGATTCTCTATTGCACATTGAGGGATTGTTATACGATCCAATTATGTTATCATTGTTGAAAGATTTTGCGCTAGTGAAGGTATGAAACCTAGGCCTTGTTTTCAGGCATTGCAATACCGTTTATGCTCACTTTTACTACTTGCTACCTTGCTTTTTTATATTTTTATATTACAAAAACCTATATCTACTATCCATATTACACTTGTATCACCATCTCTTCGTCGAACTAGTGCACCTATACAATTTACCATTGTATTGGGTGTGTTGGGGACACAAGAGATTTCTTGTATTTAGTTGCAGGGTTGCTTGAGAGAGACCATCTTCATCCTATGCCTCCCACAGATTGACAAACCTTAGGTCATCCACTTAAGGGAAAATTACTACTGTCCTACAAAAGTATGCGCTTGGAGGCCCAATACGAGTCTACAAGAAGAAGGTTGCGTAGTAGACATCAATGGCCAATCCGATGTCTCAGGGTGTTGGGGGACACAGAAGCCGGGACTAGGGTTAGCTGAAGGGGGCGGCTAGAAGTTTGATCTGGAAGCAAAAGCAAGGGATCTGGAGGTGCAAAAATAGAGATGACAGGGGATCGGAGCAAGATAGGTGGAGCAGAAGGAGGAGTTGGGCCAAAAGGGAGATTTAGATCTGGAGATAGCGAAGATGAATATGGCGAGTACATCGGTCCATGACCGGAGCTTGTAGACTAGTTTGTGGGCATGCAGCTTCATGCCGAGCAGGAGGAGGATTTTGACTTCTCTACCGAGGTCGATGATCTAGTGAAAGATGTCTGCTGGTTGACCCTCTTTAGGGTTCATACAACGAAGCCGTTCAGTCATGCGGCGGTATTAACACAGATGAGGAATGCTTGGATGGTAGCACATGGAGTCACGTTCAATATCAAGGTACCTAACCTCTTTCTGGTCCAATGCTATTGTTTGGGGGGTTGGAGGAAAATCATGGATGGCGGCCCTTATGCATTGGGGAGGGCGCGGTAGTGCTCGAGAATATAGCGTTTCTAGGACGTTGCCAAATTTAAACTTAACAAGTATCCGATGTGGGCTAGAGTTAAGGGGCTGCGAATGGTCTTACTAGGAAGAAAGAACTTGCAAAAGAAGGTTGTTGCGAAGATAGGCGAGCCACCATTTAATGTGATTTTCAATGAGGGAAGGATAAATCCCTCAAATCTTTGTTAGGACACGAGTGTTCCTTGATGTCAACATACCCTTTGTCTGCTTTTGTTCCAATTAATTTGAAGAGCACAAGAAATTCAGTGTTTATTATGAGAAACCCATGACTTTTGCTTTTCTTGTGGCGCGTTAGTCAACTTCTTGATGAATCCAAAGTGATGGGGTGCATAACCCAACAACTTTTGAGTGGGGATTGGTTCTTTGTGGGATCCGGAGTCCTCTGCAAATCGGCCCTAGAGCGTGAGGAGGAGGTGATGGTGGAGGTGGGAGGATGGGAGGGAGAGGAGGAAGAGGAGGAGGAGGCGGGGGTCCGGCGGTGGCGGGGGGTAGAGGAGGCCAGATTGAGAGGGGTCAAGGCGTTAGTTTTGTGGTAGGCAGGAGGTCAAGGGTAGTGTCGGTGTCTACGCCAGAGAAAATCCAGGTGCCAAAGAGAAGGAAGCAGGATGGAAGTACATAGATGGATTAGATGGTCTTTACAACTCAGGAGGCCTCCGGAGAGGAGGACCGCCGTGCGTAATGAGGACCCTATGTTGGAACTGTCGTGGGATTGGCGATCCTGCAACGGTTCGTGAGCTCCGTGATCTCGTGGAGGCTAGTGCGCCGTCGGTGCTATGCATTGTTGAAACTCAATTGGCGAAGTATCGGGTGGAAGGGCTGGCTGGTAGGTTAGGTTTTAGTAGTAGTTTTGGAGTAGGAAGTAGTGGTAGGAGTGGAGGTCTTTGCTTGTACTAGAATAATAATATCAATCTTGAAATAAAGAGTTTTTCCATTACCATGTTGACTCGGTGATCTCTGAACGGGTAAGGATCCATGGAATTTGTCTTGCTTTTTATGTGGTCGTAAACAGGAGCTTAAGATACAAGACTTGGGACACTATGAAATTTCTGAGAGGAGAAAGCACATTACCATGGGTGTGCATTGGTGATTTCAACAATATTTGTGCACCCGGAGGAATAGATGGGCCAAATAAGCGAGATAGTGCACAAATTGCAAGCTTAGTGAGGTAGTTGATGTGTGCGAACTAGCAGATTTCGACTATAAGGGCTTGGACTGGACTTTTGAAAAAAGAGTAGCGGGAGGTGAGTTTTGTCATGTCCGTTTGGACAGAGGACTGACCACCCCTAGTCGGTCAGGGATGTTTCCTTTTGCTTCGGTTGAGCACCTCACAGGGGCAAAATCGGATCATAGCCCATCAAATAAGCTGGAGGTTAGTAGCATGAGACATGCAATGAAAAAGTCATTTCGATACAAGTGTGCATGGGAAACTGATGACGGATTTTGTGGTGTGCTCAAGCGGGCTTGGGAGAAAGATCGACCGGCAACTATGGTCACCGAGCTAGCTAATAAGTTGAACATCGTGGCCTCTAGTTTGAAACGTTAGGATAAGATTTTGTTTGGCTCCGTTCGGCAGGAACTAAGAGACCTAAGACAAGAGCTTGTGGCCTACGTGCTGACCCACTTCGGGTGGGGCCGGGTCCCGACGAGAAGCGAGTTTAGGATAGAATTGTTGAGCTTTCATACCAGGAGGAGATCATGATGAGGCGGCATGCACGAGTTCAATGGTTGTCCGAGGGAGACTCCAACACAAAATATTTCCAAAAAAGGCTAGTGCGTGCAAGGCTAAGAACACATCAGTTCGTTGCAACGACAGGATGGATCTACCTACACGGATCTAGGGGAGTTGGTGGAAATGACTAGTCCCTTATATGAAAACTTGTATACCTCACGAAGGTGCGATTGGTATTGAGGAAGTTCTCTCGCACATACCGCACAGAGTCAATGTGCTATGAATGCTCGTTCAAATGCTATCTACAACAAGGAGGAGGTTAAGGAAGCCCTTTTCCAAATGTTTCCCACGAAGGCTCCCGGTCCAGATGGTTTTCCAGCGTATTTTTTCCAAAGGCATTGGGAACTTTGTGGCAATGAGGTGACATGTATGATTATTAGGGTGCTTAATGGAGAGGACCCGCCGGAGGATATCAACAACACATTCATTGTTTTGATTCCTAATATTTCTAGTCCAAAAATGTTAGGACAATTTAATTTGGTGAAGTCTTTGCAATGTGATCTACAAGATCACATCCAAGGTCTTAGCTAATAGGCTAAAGATCATTCTCCCCGACGTAATCTCTAAAGAGCAGTCAACTTTTGTTCCTGGACGTCTCATTATAGACAATTTTATCACAGCATATGACTGTCTACATTATATGAAAACAAGAAGGGAGAAGGGCAACCGTTTTTGTGCTCTAAAGCTGGATATGATGAAGCCTTATGATAGGCTAGAGTGGCCTTATCTAAAATCAGTCATGTTGAAGCCGGGTATTAGCCCGAGATTCACGGATCTTGTTATGAGGTGTGTATCTTCAGTTTCATTTTCTATGTTATTTAATGGTGGAAGTTTTGATGCTTTCAGGCCATTGCGTGGGCTGCGACAGGGGGACCCGATATCCCCATACTTATTTCTTCTAGCGGCGGAAGGCCTATCGTGTTTGTTGAAAACACAAGATGTTGGAATATGTGGTGTATTCGTGGCGGCCTCAGCACCGAATGTCAATCACCTCCTCTTTGCTGATGATAGTTTGCTCTTCTTTGAAGCTAGCAAAGAAAGCGCAACCAAAGTTCGTGACCTCTTGAAGAAATACTATGATGCATCCGGCCAGCGTATAGATATAGATAAGTCGTCCATATATTTCAGCAAGGGAGTACCGGAGCCATTAAGGATTGTGGCAAAGAACGTGCTTGATGTACATAACGAATCTTTATCATAGAAATACCTTGGCCTACCTACTGATGTACGAAGCTCGAAGGAGGGCGCTTCGCTACCTAAAGGACAAAATTTGGAAACATGTCCAAGGCTGGATGGAGAAGTGTTTATCTTCAGGTGGGAAATAAGTGCTTATCAAATCAGTTGCCCAATCCATACAAACATATTCAATGGCTTGTTTTAAACTACCAAGAGGTCTTTGCGAGCACATAAATGGGCTACTCAGGAAGTTTTGGTGGGGTAGTAAACAAGGGGAAAGGAAGACTGCATGGGTGTCTTGGAGTACTATGTGCAAACCCAAGTTTATGGGAGGGGTGGGCTTCAGGATATAGAGCTTTTAACCTCACTTTGTTAGCTCAACAAGCTTGGAGACTATTACAGGACCCTGATTCTCTCGGTCTTGAAAGTCTTTGAAGTCACGTTAATACCCACATTGTAATATCCTTGGCGGAACTTTGAGGGAACCACCCCTCTCGGTGTGGAGATCAATCATAGAAGGCAAGGAGATTCTATCATTGGGGTTTATCAAGAGAGTGGAGTACAGAGAGGATATCAATATCTGGCATGAGAATTGGATACCACGGGACTTTGAACTCAGATCGATTTGTGTATTATCTTCTAACCCACCGCAAAGACACGGTCTCGAGCTAATTGCTGGAGTTATCAGATCATGGAACAAGCAAGTGCTATCTGCACTTCATAGCGCCAGATATAGATGCTATCCTAAATATTCCATTGAGTTCTCGTTTGCACCAGGACTTTTATGCTTGGCATTATGACAAGAGAGGTGTGTTCTCTATCAAATCTGTTTATAGGATGATCAGCAGTATTAAGGCTCGAGGGCGGACTGGCTTGAGCAAAGACCGGGCATTCGACCAAGCATCAAGCAAGAGAGACTGGACTAGATTATGGAAGGCGAGGGTCCCGTCAAAAGTTCACGTTTTTGTGTGGCAGCTTGCCCACACTTGATTACCAGTGGGAGCCACTCGCCACCATCGTAAGATCACCACATCAGTGGCTTGCAGCTTATGCAACACTGAGTCCGACACATGGTGCCACTCTCTTTTTGTTTGCCGTATGGCACAGTGTGTCTGGGCATTAGGAGATGAGGAAGTGTTGGAGCATATCCTGTCCAATAGATCGAATGATGCACGATTGTGGCTCTTCTAGCTTTTTGACACCCTGAAAGAAACAGATCTTGCAAAAGTGTTGGTCACCAGGTGGGCGATCCGTGGTGGGCTCGAGGCGGGCTATCCATGATAATGAGTTTCATAGTCCTCTCTCCACCGTCTGTTTTATCATGCGGTATCTACAAGATCTTGAGATTGCTTTTGACAGCAAAAAGAGGATTGGTAGCAATTTTGGGGGGGAAGAAAGTCAACCGATGCGTGGATCTAGGGTTCGGCTGCGCGGAAGCCGAGGCGAGGCCG
This sequence comes from Aegilops bicornis, assembly GCA_021605145.1. Classification (NCBI taxonomy): domain Eukaryota; kingdom Viridiplantae; phylum Streptophyta; class Magnoliopsida; order Poales; family Poaceae; genus Aegilops; species Aegilops bicornis. Next base: position 9,514,935 of record CM038673.1, read on the forward strand.
GCTCGCCGGAGTGGAAGAAGCAGGTGCGGGCCGGAGGAGGAGAGGCCGCTGAGCGGGGCCGCCGGCCGAGGCGGGCGACGGGCGTTTGCGTGGCGGAAGCGGCGCTGGTGGCGGCCGAAAGGCCGGGCGGGCGGCGGCGGAGGCGGCCGAGCGCTGGCCGGAGGGCAGCGCGGGCCTGGCGGCCCGGCGGCGCGGGGCGGCGGCAGCGTGCCCACGTGGCAGCCCCTCGGTTCGCCGGGCGCGGCGGCGGACGCGTCCGGTACGATCCGGACGTGTCCGGCGGCGCGGAGGGGATTGCTTCTAGGTTTTCGGGGGAATTGATCCGGGATTTGGAGGGGGAGATGCATATTTATAGGTAGAAGGAGCTAGGAAGCTCCAAATGGAGTGTAGTTTTCGCCCACACGAGCGTGATCCGACGACGGAGAGCATGGAATTGACTTAGATGGGTTATTTGGCTGTTTTGAAAGGGTGTTGGGCTGCAACTTAAAGAGGCTTTTGCGAGAGTCACGGTTAACCGTTGGAGTACCAAACGAGCTCCAAATGACCCGAAACTTGACCGGTGGTCTACGGTGGTATACCAAGGCCACTTGACAAACCTCGGTCCATTCCGAGAAAGTTTAGTACCAGCTCACGGAAAAAAGCGTAAAAGGGGACGGCAGGGGACATAGGAGTCTTGGGATTGCAAAAGCGGACAACGGGAAAAAATGCTCGGAATCATGAGACGAACACGTATGCAAATGCGATGCACATGATGACATGATATGTAAATGCATGACATGGACAAAATACAAAAACGAAAGACAAAAACCCAACCATGGAGGGAATATCATATCACAATGCCGAAAATGGCAAGAGTTGGAGTTACAAATATGGAAAGTTACATCCGGGGTGTTACACTAGCCTCCTTCGGCGTCTATATAAACTGGAGGGTTTAGTTCATAGAGGGACAATCATAATCATCATAGGCTAGCTTCTAGGGTTTAGCCTCTACGATCTCGTGGTAGATCAACTCTTGTAATACTCATATCATCAAGATCAATCAAGCAGGAAGTAGGGTTTTACCTCCATCGAGAGGGCCCAACACAGGTAAAACATCGTGTCCCCTGCCTCCTGTTACCATTAGCCTTAGACGCACAGATCGGGACCCCCTACCCGAGATCCGCCGGTTTTGACACCGACACCCCCACCCTCGTGGACAGGGTGTGGGCCCCTGACATTGATTCTTTCGCCAGTATTTTTTATTAATTACGAAAAGTCGCTCCATGGATTTTTAGGTTATTCCGAGAACTTCTATTTCGCACAAAAATAACACCATGGCAGTTCTCAAAAACAGCGTCGATCAAGGGTTAGTTCCATTCAAATCATGCAAGTTAGAGTCCAAAACAAGGGCAAAAGTGTCTAGAAAAGTAGATACAACGGAGACGTATCAACTCCCCCAAGCTTAAACCTTTGCTTGTCCTCAAGCAATTCAGTTGACAAACTGAAAGTGATAAAGAAAAACTTTTATAAACTCGGTTTGCTCTTGTTATTGCAAATATGTAAAGCCAACATTCAAGTTTTCAGCAAAGATTATGAACTAACCATATTCACAATAATACTTAGGTCTCATGTTTAGTCATATCAATGGCATAATCAACTAGCTAGCAATAATAATAAAACTTCGAATGACAACACTTTCTCAAAACAATCATAATATGATATAACAAGATGGTATCTCGCTAGCCCTTTCCGAGACCGCAAGAAACATAAATGCAGAGCACCTTTAAAGATCAAGGAATGACTAAACATTGTAATTCATGGTAAAAGAGATCCGATCATAGTCATACCCAATATAAACTAATAGTAATGCATGCAAATAACAACGGTGCTCTCCGAGGGTGCTTTTTAATAAGAGGGTGATGACTCAACATAAAAGTAAATAGATAGGCCCTTCACAGAGGGAAGCAAGGATTTGTAGAGGTGCGGAGCTCGATTTTGAAATAGAGATGAATAACATTTTAAGCGGTATACTTTCACTTGTCAACATAACAACTAAGAGATCTCGATATCTTCCATGCTACACACATTATAGGTGGTTCCCAAACAGAATGGTAAAGTTTATACTCCCCACCACCAACAAGCATCAATCCATGGCTTGCCCGAAAACAATGGGTGCCTCCAACTAGCAACTATCACGGGGAGTTTTGTTTGCAATTATTTTGATTTGATTTGAGCATGGGACTGGGCATCCGGTGACCAGCCATTTTCTAAATGAATGAGGATGAGTCCACTCCTCTTGAGAATAACCCGCCTAACATGGAAGATACAGACAGCCCTAGTTGATACATGAGCTGTTTGAGCATACAAAACAGAATTTCATTTGAAGGTTTGGAGTTTGGCACACACAAATTTACTTGGAACGGCAGGTAGATACCGCATATAGGAAGGTATGGTGGACTCATATGGAATAACTTTGGGGTTTATGGAGTTTGGATGCACAAGCAGTATTCCCGCTTAATGCTGTGAAGGCTAGAAAGAGACTGGGAAGCGACCAACTGAGAGAGCGACAACGATCATGAACATGCATTAAAATCAATCAACACCCAGTGCAAGCATGAGTAGGATATAATCCACCATGAACATAAATATCGTGAAGGCTATGTTGATTTTGTTTCAACTACATGCGTGAACATGTGTCAAGTCAAGTCACTCGAATCATTCAAAGGAGGATACCACCCTATCATACCACATCACAACCATTTTAATAGCATGTTGGCACATAAGGTAAACCATTATAAGCTCCTAGCTAATTGAGCATGGCATAAGCAACTATAATCTCTAATTGTCATTGCAAACATGTTTATTCATAATAGGCTGAATCAGGAACGATGAACTAATCATATTTACAAGAACAAGAGAGGTCGAGTTCATACCAGCTTCTCTCATCTCAATCAGTCCATCATATATCGTCATTATTGCCTTTCACTTGCACGCAATCGAACGGTGTGGATAATAATAATAGTGCACGTGCATTGGACTAAGCTGGAATCTGCAAGCATTCAATTCAAGGGAGAAGAAAAGTAATATGGGCTCTTGGTTAAATCAACAATCATGCATATGAGAGCCACTCAACATTTTCATTATGGTCTTCTCCTTTATACCCCCAAAGGAAAGAAAAGAAATAAAACTATTTACACGGGAGAACTCCCAACAAGCAAAAGAAGAACGAGAAATCTTTTTGGGTTTTCTTTTATTTACTACTACAAGCATGGAAAGTAAACTAACTAATTTTTTTTGTTTTTTCTTAAGGTTTATCAAACACACAAGAAGAAAGCTAGAAAAAGAAAATAAACTAGCATGGATAGTACAATGAAAAAGTATGAGCACCGACAACTAGAATGAGTGTGTGAACATGAATGTAATGTCGGTGAGAAATACGATTCCCCAAGCTTAGGCTTTTGGCCTAAGTTGGTATATGCCCACGGATCACGGCTACTCTCTCTGGTATACTGAGGAGTGTCATCATACTGCCACTGGCTGGCGATCTCCTCCGGATCCCACTGATAAAATGATGGATGATAAGTGTCAAGTGGTGGTTCCGGCTCGGTCTCTGGAGCTAATGTCTGGCCTCGGTACGCATAAATGGCCTCCAGCAAAATGAGGTAAGGGTTGTTCGATCTGGTCGTGGAGGAAGTCGGTGAGGCCCGCATTATCAACCAACGAATAGAAGTCATCATGAATCCATTTGCTCTCAAGAAATCATCACAAGGCCATTCACACGGCCGTATTTCCGCCACACGAGGAAGATTATACTTGGGCTTTTCATTCTCCTTAGCTTGTTTATCCTTAGAGCCTTGTCTAGAAGAGCCCCTCAAGAAAAATCTCTTTACCTTTTTCTGAAATTTTTAGTAGCTCAAAGTAAAGTGAACCAAACTCAACAATATTGATAGTAACTACTCCCACAAGTGCCTAGAGCCTAAATCATGCATTAGAATTACTTGGGACAATATAAATTTGACATGCACGCTCAAGAACCGGGTCACCTAGGCAGCACAAAATTGCAATGACTAAAGCACTAGAACAAAAACTAATTGGACCATTGGAGGAGTCACATACCAAGGAACAATCCCCAAAGCAGTTTTGTGAATGGAGCTTTGAGCAAGGAGATCGAAAATGGCAGCAAAATGAGCTAGAACTCGTGCTTGAGCTGGATAGTGATTTTTTTGGGAGGAAGATGAAGTGTGTGAGTGCAAGAATAAGTGGAGGGGGCCATCATGGGCCCACAAGGTAGGGGCATACCGGACCCTCGTGGCAGTGCAGCTCCCCTATTTGTGTTGCCGATGCAGGATATTCTCAAATATTCCAGAAAAAATCATATTAAATTTGCAGAGAATTTGGAGAACTTTTATTTTCAGGTATATTTTTTTTTATTGCATGGATAATTCAGAAAATAGATAGAAAATATTATCTTTACTTTATTTAATCTAAATAATAGAAAGTAGAAAGAGGGCATGTAAGGTTGTGCCTTCTAATCTCATCCATCTCATGCTCATCAAAAGGAATCCACTAACAAGGTTGATCAAGTCTTGTTAACAAACTCATTCGAATCGCATGAAATCGGAGAAATTTTGAATAACACTAGGTTACCTCAAAGGGGATATGCACATCCCCAATAATAAGAATATCGTATTTCTTCTTCACAGTAGGGAGAGGAAATTCAAAACCTCCAATAATAATAGTTGGAATTTTTCCAATAGAATTGATGCTATGAACTTGAGGTTGTTTCCTCGTAAAGTGTCTTGTATGCTCATTACCATTAATATGAAAAGTGACATTGCCTTTGTTGCAATCAATAACAGCCCCTGCAGTATTCAAAAAGGGTCTACCAAGGATAATCGACATACTATCTTCCTCGGGAATATCAAGAATAACAAAGTACGTTAAGATAGTGACGTTTGCAACCACAACAGGCACATCCTCACAAATACCGACAGGTATAGCAGTTGATTTATCAGCCATTTGCAAAGATATTTCAGTAGGTGTCAACTTATTCAATTCAAGTCTCGATATAAAGAGAGAGGCATAACACTAATACCGGCTCCAAGATCACATAAAGCAGTTTTAACATAGTTTCTTTTAATGGAGCATGGTATAGTTGGTACTCCTGGATCTCCAAGTTTCTTAGGTATTCCACCTTTAAAAGTGTAATTAGCAAGCATGGTGGAAATTTCAGCTTCCGGTATCTTTCTTTTATTTGTAATAATATCTTTCATGTATTTAGCATAAGGATTTACTTTAAGCATATCGGCCAAACACATACGTAAGAAGATAGGTCTAATCATTTCAAAGAAAGCGCTCAAAATCCTCATCATCCTTTTTCTTGGATGGCTTAGGAGGAAAAGGCATGTGTTTCTGAACCCATGGTTCTCTTTCTTTACCGTGCTTCCTAGCAACAAAGTCTCTCTTATCATAACGTTGATTCTTTGATTGTGGGTTATCAAGATCAACAGCGGGTTCAATCTCTACATCATTATAATTGCTAGGTTGAGCATCAACATGAACATTATCGTTAGCATTATCACTAGGTTCATGTTCATCACCAGATTGTGTTTCAGCGTCATAGATAGAAATATCATTGGGATTCTCAGGTGTGTCTACAACAGGTTCACTAGAAGCATGCAAAGTCCTATCATTTTTCTTTTTCTTCTTTTTAGAAGGACTAGGAGCATCTACATTATTTCACTGAGAATCTTGCTCAATTATCTTACGGTGGCCTTCAATATACAAAGGTTCCTGAGTCATTTTACCCGTTCTAGTAGCCACTCTAACAACAAAATCATGTTTATTATTTAATTCATCGAGCAAATCATTTTGAGCTTTAAGTACTTGTTACCTTGAGTGTTAACCATAGAAGCGTATTTACTAATGAGTTTAAGTTCACCTTTAACTCTAGCCATATAATCACTCAAGCGTCCAATCATGTAAGCATTACTGTTTAATTCTCTACCAACATAAGCATTGAAATTTTCTTGTCTAGCCATAAAGTCATCAAATTCATCCAAGCATTGGCTAGCAAACTTAGTAGACGGGATTTCAACCTTATCATATCTATAGAGAGAATTTACCTTTACTACCTGTGTCGGGTTATCAAGACCATGTATTTCTTCAATAGGTGGTATATTAAGACCATGTGTTTCCTCAACGGGAGGTAAATTCTTAACATCTTCAGCTTTAATACCTTTTTCTTTCATAGATTTCTTTGCCTCTTGCATATCTTCAGGACTGAGAAATAGAACAGCTCTTTTCTTCGGAATTGGCTCAGGAGTTGGCTCAGGAAGTGTCCAATTATTTTCATTAGTTAACATATTATTCAATAGTAATTCAACTTGATCGACAATTCTTTCCCTGAAAACACAACCAGCACAACTATCCAAGTGGTCCTTGGAAAGCATCAGTTAGTCCATTATAAAAGATATCAAGTATTTCATTTTTCTTAAGAGGATGATCAGGCAAAGCATTAAGTAACCAGAGAAGCCTCCCCCAAGCTTGTGGGAGACTCTCTTCTTTAATTTGCACAAAATTATATATTTCCCGCAAGGCAGCTTGTTTCTTATGAGCAGGGAAATATTTAGCAGAGAAGTAATAAATCATATCCTGGGGACTACGCACACGACCAGGATCAAGAGAATTAAACCAAGTTTTAGCATCACCCTTTAATGAGAACGGAAATATCTTAAGGATATAGTAGGAGCGAGATTTCTCATCATTAGTGAACAGGGTGGCTATATCATTCAATTTAGTAAGATGTGCCACAACAGTTTCAGATTCATAGCCATAAAAAGGATCAGATTCAACCAAACTAATTATCTCAGGATCGATAGAGAATTCATAATCCTTATCAGTAACAAAGATAGGTGAAGTAGAAAAAGCAGGGTCATATTTCATTCTAGCATTCAGAGGTTTCTGTTTCAGTTTAGCTAATAACTTCTTAAGATCAGATCTATCCTTGCAAGCAAGAAAATCTCTAGCAGTTTCTTCATCCATAACATAACCCTCAGGAACAACAGGCAATTCATATTTAGGGGGAGAACCTTCATCATCACTATCTTCAATAATTTCATTTTCAATAATTTCATTCTCTCTAACCCTAGCAAGTTGTTCATCAAGAAATTCACCTAGTGGCACAGTAGTTTCATCATAAGTATCATGCATAGCAGAAGTGGCATCATCAATAACATGCGACATATCAGAATTAATAGCAGAAGCAGGTTTACATGTCGCAAGCTTACTCATAACAGAAGGAGAATCTAGTGCAGAGCTAGATGGCAGTTCCTTACCTCCCCTTGTAGTTGAGGGATAAATCTTAGTTCTTTCGTCTTTCAAGTTCCTCATAGTGATCAGCAGATATAAATCCCAAATGACTCAAAGAATAGAGCTATGCTCCCCAGCAACGGCGCCAGAAAATAGTCTTGATAACCCACAAGTATAGGGATACATAGCAGTTTTCGAGGGTAGAGTATTCAACCCAAATTTATTGATTCGACACAAGGGGAGCCAAAGAATATTCTCAAGTATTAGTAGTTGAGTTGTCAATTCAACCACACCTGGATAACTTAGTATCTCCCAAAGTATTGATAGCAAAGTAGTATGGAAATAACGGTATGTGAGTAGCAAAAGTAACAGTAGCAGTTTTGTAGTAATTGTAACAGTAGCAACGGCAAAGTAAATAAGCAAAGCACAATATATGAAAAGCTCGTAGGCATTGGATCAGTGATGGATAATTATGTCGGATGCGGTTCATCATGTAACAGTTATAACATAGGGTGACACTGAACTAGCTCCAATTCATCAATGTAAGTAGGCATGTATTCCGAATATAGTCATACATGCTTATGGAAAAGAACTTGCATGACATCTTTTGTCCTACCCTCCCGTAGAAGCGGGGTCCTAATGGAAACTAAGGGATATTAAGGCCTCCTTTTAATAGAGTACCGGACCAAAGCATTAACACATAGTGAATACATGAACTCCTCAAACTACGGTCATCACCGAAGTATCCCGATTATTGTCACTTGGGGTTGTCGGATCATAACACATAATAGGTGACTATAGACTTGCAAGATAGGATCAAGACCTCACATATATTCATGAAAACATAATAGATTCAGATCTAAAATCATGGCACTTTCGGGCCCTAGTGCCAAGCATTAAGCATAGCAAAGTCATAGCAACATCAATCTCAGAACATAGTGGATACTAGGGATCAAACCCTAACAAAACTAACTTGATTACATGGTAGATCTCATCCAACCCATCACCGTCCAGCAAGCCTATTATGGAATTACTCACGTACGACGGTGAGCATCATGAAATTGGTGATGGAGGATGGTTGATGATGACGACGGCGACGAATCCCCCTCTCCGGAGCCCCGAACGGACTCCAGATCAGCCCTCCCGAGAGAGATTAGGGCTTGGCGGCGGCTCCGTATCGTAAAACGCGATGAAACTTTCTCTGTGATTTTTTTCTCTGCGAAAGAAAATATATGGAGTTGGAGTTGAGGTCGGTGGACGTCCAGGGGGCCCACGAGGCAGGGGGCGCGCCCTAGGGGAGGGGGCGCGCCCCCACCCTCATGGACAGGGTGTGGGCCCCCTGACATTGATTCTTTCGCCAGTATTTTTTATTAATTCTGAAAAGTCGCTCCATGGATTTTCAGGTCATTCCGAGAACTTTTACTTCTGCACAAAAATAACACCATGGCAGTTCTGCTGAAACAAAGCGTCGATCCAAGGTTAGGTCCATTCAAATCATGCAAGTTAGAGTCCAAGGGCAAAAGTATTTGGAAAAGTAGATACGTGGAGACGTGTCAAGGCACACTTGGGGAGAACATAATTTTATCTTGAAATTTTAGTGAGGAATCACCTTATAATGCTACCATCGTCCTAAGCAAAATAAGATGCATAAAAGGATTAACATCACATGCAAATCATAAGTGACATGATATGTCCATCATCTTGTGCTTTTGATCTCCATCTTCAAAGCACCGGCATGATCTCCATCATCACCGGCATGACACCATGATCTCCATCACCGTGTCGCCATCAAGGTTGTCATGCCAACCATGCTTCTACAATTATTTCTACTGCTTAGCGATAAAGTAAAGCATTACATAGCGCTTAATGATTGACATGCAGGTCATACAATAATTAAAGACAACCCTATGGCTCTTGCGGTTGTCGTATTCATCGACATGCAAGTCATGATAATCTATACAAAACATGATCATCTCATACATAAAATACATCTCATCATGTCTTTGGCCATATAATATCACAAGATACCACTGCAAAAACAAGTTAGACGACCTCTACTTTGTTGTTGCATGTTTTACGTGGCTGCTATGGGTGACTAGTAAGAACCGTTCTTACCTACACAAAGCCACAACAGTGGTATTCAAGTTGCTATTTAACCTTCTACAAGGATCATCTTTGTCGAATCCGATTCAACTAAGGTGTGAGAGACAGACAGCCGCCAGTCATCTTTATGCAATCATGTTGCATGTCAGTCGATGGAACCAGTCTCATGTACGTGGACATGTAAAGTTGGTCTGGGCCGCTTCGTCCCACAATACCACTGAATCAAAATAAGACTAAGGAGGGAAGCAATCTGAACATCAATGCCCACAGACTCCTTTGTGTTCTACTCGTGATGTCATCTATGCATAGACCTACCTCATGATGCCCTTTGTTGGGGAACGTAGCATGGGAAACAAAAATTTCCTACACTCACCAAGATCAATCTATGAGATGACCATCTACGAGAGGAGATATTGGATCTACATACCCTTGCAGATCGCTAAGCGAAAGCATATATAAAGCGGTTGATGTAGTCTTACTCTTCACGATCCAATCGCAATCTAATCCGATCTAGCGCCGAACGGACGACACTTCCGTGTTCAGCACATGTTCGGCACAGTGATGTCTCCTCCTTCTTGATCCAACAAGAGAGGGAGGATAAGTAGATGGGATCTCAACCAGCATGACGGCATGGTGGAGATGGTGGTGGAGCAATCCCAAAGAGGCTTCGCCAAGCACCTCGAAACTACGAGCGAGGAAGAGTGGGAGAGAGGGAGGCCGCAGGCGTGGGAATTGTTGTCTCCAGCCTTGCGCCTCCTCCCTACTATATATAGGGGTGTTGGAGGGCTAGGGGTGCAGCCTAGCCCCTCCTCCAAGGAGGAGGCGGACAGGGGGAGTGCCCTCCAAGCCAAGTGGAGGGCCCTCCCCTTATTGTTTCCCTTCCCTAGGAGGATGGGCCTTAGGGGCTTGTGCGTCTGGCCCAATATGGCTAGAATGCTCCCTTATAGCCCATGCACGCCCTAGGTGCTGGAGGGACCCTTCCGGACTCCACCGGAACCCTCTAGAACCTTCCGGAAGCTTCCCGGTACAATACCGATGAAACCCGAAACTTTTCCGGTAGCCAAAATATGACTTCCCATATATAAATCTTTACCTCCAGACCATTCCGGAGCTCCTCGTGATGTCCGGGATCTCATCCGAGACTCCGAATAACATTCGGTCACCAATGTGAATATCCTAATACTACTCTAGCGTCACTGAATGTTAAGCGTGCGGACCCTACGGGTTCGAGAATCATGTGGACATGACCGAGACACCTCTCGGTCAATAACCAATAGCGGGACCTGGATGCCCATATTGGTTCCCACATATTCCACGAAGATCTTTATCGGTTGAACCACGATGCCAAGGATTCAATCAATCCCGTATGCAGTTCCCTTTGTCTAGCGGTATGTTACTTGCCCGAGATTCGATCGTCGGTATCTCTATACCTAGTTCAATCTTCTTACCGACAAGTCTCTTTACTCATTCTGTAATACATGATCCTGCGACTAACTCCTTAGTCACATTGCTTACAAGCTTCTTGTGATCTTGTATTACCGAGAGGGCCCCGAGATACCTCTCCGTCATACGGAGTGACAAATCCCAGTCTTGATCCATGCCAACTCAACAGACATCCTCGGAGATACTTGTAGACAATCTTTGTAGTCACCCAGTTATGTTGCGATGTTTGGTACACATAAGGTATTCCTCCGGTGTCATGGATTTGCATGATCTCATGGTCTTTGGAACAGATACTTGACATGAAGAAAGCGGTAGCAATAAACTAATACGATCAAATGTTATGCTTACAATTGGGTCTTGTCCATCACATCATTCTCCTAATGATGTGATCCTGTTATAAAATGACAACTCATGTCTACGGTTAGGAAACCTTAACCATATTTGATCAACGAGCTAGTCAAGTAGAGGCTCACTAGGGACACGTTGTTGTCTATGTATCCACACATCTATCCGAAGTTTCCGATCAATACAATTCTAGCATGGATAATAAACAATTATCATGAACAGGGAAATATGATAATAACCAATTTATTATTGCATCTAGGGCATATTTACAACACATCCCACCTTTCTTCATCAACAATTATCGGTTAGTATCGGTTGAGCCTAAGTTTTTGCTTGTTCACATGATGTGTGCTATCCTTGGAATGTCATTTTGTTTTGCTTGTTGTTTTCATAATATCCCAAGATCTGAAATTTTTAATGAGAGAGAGTCTTCACATAGCTACATAATTATTCAACTACTCATTGATGTTCACTTATATCTTTTGGAGTAGTTTGTCATTTACTCTCGTGCTTCACTTATATCCTTTGAGAGTCTTACAAAGAGTAATGGTAACATGCACTTGTTATGAAATTGGTCCTAATATGATAGATATTCGATAAGGATATGATAAAAACTTTCATGTAGATCACTGAACATATGAGAAGTTTGATTCCTTGCAATAGTTTTGAGATATAAAGATGGGGATATTAGAGCCATGCTAGTGAGTAAAATGTGGATAGTAAAAATACTTGTGTTAAGGTTTGTGATTCCCATAGCATGCATGTATGGTCTTCCTATTATGTGATGAAGTTGGAGCAAAATTTATCCTTGATTGTCTTCCTTTATGTGAAAGTCGGGAGCGCGATGGTTAACTCCTACCAACCTCTCCCCTAGGAGCATGCGTAGTAGTACTTTGCTTCGAGGGCTAATAAACTTTTTGCAATAAGTATGTGAGTTCTTCTATACCTACTAATAAAGCAAGGTGCATTTCTCCTATTTTGTCATCCGTTCACCTCATACTATATTTTTAAAACTTTTTTTCTATCCGAGGTGGTACTATTTTTCTGGTCCATCCTGAGAATTTATACCATAAACTTTTGGAAAAACCGTTTGGGCCAGATTTGCAGCGCGCACTTAACCACCTTTCTGCCACTGCATATTTGGTTGGGCCTCACTGCTTTCGGCCCGTCCGGGTCTCTAATTGACGCACATGGACGTGTCAAAAATTACAAGCGAGGAGAGGGATTCAAACCCAAGACCTTCCACTTATTAGGTGATTCAATGCAACAACCAACTAAGATGAGTAATTGTTGTGACTAAAACCAGGGTGTACTCTATTTCTATGATCTCAAATGGGTAGTAAAAGCGGGATTGGGCCTTGGCTATGCTCCACCGGCTGGGCCAACTCCACTAGCGCCGCCAAGATCATTAACGATATAAAAAAATAAAATTCGTGATTTTAACATTTGTGGATATTTCATGTTGAATAGTCCCATATGGCTCCCTTTAGTGATTCTCACCAATTTATATCGTTCAACACCATTTATGCTGTTGTGAGCTAATGACATGTAAGGTGGGAGATGCTTTACAACGGGTTTGGATTGTGAGCTGGATATACAACGAGACTTAAGAAGGTGTGGCGCTGCTTGCGAATGGAATGGTATGGAAAATGTACGAGTTCACGTGTGTGCATTGCATGGAGCAAAGAGAAGGAATAAGACATAGATAGGCCGGATACATACGAAATAGGAGGCGTGAGCAGTCGTGGTCGAGCTGGTGCAGGTTGCCGATGATGGGCGGAGCCGCGGAGGCAAATGCGGTGCATCAGGAGTCGTGGTCGAGCTGGTCTTTGCCATCGACGACTTGATGCCTGATTGTACTAACACGATTGCTAAGGCCTCCGTCTCTACGATAAGCAATACCAGGCGCAACATGTTTATTTGAATGATTGGACAGCATGTTCACGTGAAAGATTGTGTTTCTTTCGACCATCCTAGGTACTTATACCTTTGTTGATTTTGTAGCACATGAGGTTGTACAGTCGAGCACTAAGTTTTATTGGTTAGGGATGGAAAGTCGCATAACCTTACGTAGGCCTTTACGTACTTTAGCATTTTCGATTCTTATATCTTACTAAATTTAAATACACATCAGTTTTCTCTCCCGTTGCAACGCACGGGCATATGCACCGCTTCTCATTGGCGTATGATGCAACTGCCAACTGATTAATGAGTTTGATCTGAAGCCCGTAGAGGAATCAATCATCTACAAAAAAAATCCAGATGTTTGCTCGATTGATTTTATTACGGTTATGCTAAATTTCAGGTGCCTCGAATTTTCAAGCTAGCACTATACATATGTTTCTTGATGCTTGAAGGATCTCGGTTCATTAAAAAAAGTATTAACTAATTTGACCCGGCTCCCGTGATGGAATCAACCATCTGCAGAAACATCCAAATGTTTGCTCGACTGAATTTTATTGCGGTTTTTCTAAATCTCAGGCTCCTCGAATTTTACAAAGCTAACAGCATAAATATGTCTTTCCGGTCGGCTGGAATGATCTCGATTCATTAAAGAAAATAAAAAGAGAGTTGTCCGGTTAAGATACCAAAATCGAATTACAAGCTGTCACAATGGCACATAGAAAACAACACCGATCAATCTGGACAGCCACACAAAGATAGATAATTTTATTTTATTTATCTTTTCTATTTAGTGCTACGGGACTATAATAAATAATTTATTATCTTTTTACGAAAAATATACGTGATTGATATGTACTTTTCCTAGACTTTGGCATGTGCCTCCCTGGCGCCGGATGACATTTTTACGAAAAAAATACGTGACTGATGTTGCACTCTTTGGCGCTTTTGTGGAACGGGCTAATCCTGGTTTAAGCCAACTGATTAGCTGTAATGATTGCTACGACGATAAACATCGGTGACTGTTTGAGCAAATGGAATAGACAGACCCCGGTCACATACTACTATACATGCATGTGCATGTTGCATGGGTTAGCTATAACTAAAGAAACCCGTCTTTTTTTTGTCAATTTGAGATTGCTTTTACCACGCTTGTCGCGTGGTAAAGAAACCCGTCTCTAATGCAATGAATCAAGAGGGTTGGACGAGCTCATTGGATTGACGAGAGCTACTACATAGAGTACATTGAACACAACCAAGAAACTTCAAGGAAAAGACATTATCCGAGAATGTAAAAGATAAATATACAGACATCATCGACGAGAGCTACTACATAATTATTTTTGAACCTACCGTCATTGTCGCCGCTAACATCGGACGCGAGATTGAACATAATTTCATACAGTGTTCAATAGGGTAACACCGTAGTTCATGGACTCAATATTTGCACCCCAGATTTGGAAGCAACACATACTCCCTCCATCCGAAATATTAAATCGGAGAAATGGATATATCTAGGCCTATTTTAATTCTAAAAACCTATTTTCTTCCATTTCTCCACAAGTATTTTCGGACGAATGGAGTATGATACATATAATATTACAATATAATTTTATTGAACGTTCCCTAACTAAATCCATCAATGAAAATAGTGCAATGACTATGGAGCACATGCCGCATTGGTGGGTGTTTTGGTGACGACAGTGGCAACTAGCCTTTTTTTCATAGCGATTCATTAATTTTCTCCCGTTGCAACGCACGAACATTTGTGCTAGTTATGACTAATGTTGATTCCATGGATTATCGCACTCTCAGCCTTCCACCTTTGCTAGTCACTCTAATGCGGTGCAACTTTCGCTAGTGCATTAAACCCTCTTTATACCTTTCCTCGTAACAACCACCATATCGTACCTATTATGGCATTTTCATAGCCATTCCGAGATATATTGTCATGCGACTTCCACTGCCCGCTTATATTATGACACACATCATTATTGTCATATTGCTTTGCATGATCACATAGCCTACATGTCATTTGTGGCTAGGCCACCATTCTTCATATTCATACATGCTATGCTTTGATCTTTGCACATCCTAGTACCTTTGAGAGGCATTCATATATAGTTGTAATTTTGTTCTAGCATTGAGTTGTAAATTTGAGTTGTAAGTAAATAAAAGTGTGATGATCATTATTAGAGCATTGTCCCACGTAAGGAAATAAAAAGAAGAGGCCAAATGAGACAAAGTGCCCACCAAAAATAAGAAAAAATGAAATAAAAATGAGAGAAGGGGCAATGTTACTATCCTTTTCCACACTTATGCTTCTAAGTAGCACCATGCTCTTCACATAGAGAGTCTCCTATTTTGTCACTTTCATATATTACTAGTGGGAATATTTCATTATGGAACTTGGCTTGTATATTCCGATGATGTGCTTCCTCGAAATGCCCGAGGTCTTCATGAGCAAGCAAGTTGGATGCACACCCACTTAGTTTTCTTTTTGAGCTTTCATACACTTCTAGCTCTAGTGCATCAGTTGCATGGCAATCCCTACGCACTCGCATCAATATCAATTGATGAGCATCTCCATAGCTCATTAATTTGCCTAGTTGATGTGAGATTTTCTCCCTTCTTTTTTGTCTACTACCACCTTCTATTCCACTTATAGTGCTATGATCATGGCTTACGCTAATGTATTGCGTGAGAGTTGAAAAAGCTAAATCGCGTTAAAAAGTATGAACCAGTTGTTTGGCTAACACCGGGGTAGTACATGATTTATACTTTGTGTTGAGAAGAGGGAGCATAACAAGACTATATGATTTTGTAGGGATAACTTTCTTTAGCCATGATATTTTGAAAGACATGATTGCTTGTTAAGTATGCTTGAAGTATTGTTGTTTTTATGTCAATATTAGACTCTTGTTTTGAATCTTACAGAGTTGAATATCCATACTATATAAAAGAAAATATTACATGATAGTGTCAAGAAAATGTATTGTTTGAACCATTACATGTGAATTGATTGCTACTTTATCATGGTGAGTTTTATGAGAAAGAGTTGTTGTTATGATGCTAGGAGAAGTGATTGAAATTATCATTGATCAAACTTATACAATATGCTAGCATTCACACTTCATAAATTATTTCTTTTATCATTTACCTACTCAAGGACGATCAGTAATTAAGCTTGGGGATGCTGATACGTCTCCAACGTATCTATAATTTATGAAGTATTCATGCCATGTTCACAACAATTTTATATGGTTTTGGTATGATTTGATTAGAACTAACCCGGACTGACGATGAGTTCAGCAGAACTACCGTGGTGTCGTTTTTTGTGCAAAAATAGAAGTTCTCGGAATGAAATTTGAAAATTTACGGTGATTTTTATGGACCAAAAGAGACCCTCAAGCACCAAAGCTGGGCCAGGAAGTGGATGAGGTGGCCACAGCCGCTGAGGTGTGCCCCGGGGGGAGGGTGCGCCCCTATGGCTTGTGGGCCCCTCGGGCACCCCCTTGACGTGAGACCAACACCAAAAATTCCTATAAATACCAAAAACCTCGAAAAGAACCCTAGATGAGAAGTTTTGCCGTCGCAAGCCTTTGTAGCCACGAAAAACTAATCGGGACCCTGCTCCAAGCACTTCGTCGAGGGGAAATCATCATCGAGGCCATCTTCATCATCCCGGCGGCCACCATGATAAGGAGGGAGTAGTCCACCCTCGGGGCTGAGGGTTTGTACTAGTAGCTATGTGTATTATCTCTTACTCTCTCATGTTCTTGATTTGGAACAATCTTGATGTACCACGAGCTTTGTTATTATAGTTGGATCTTATGGTGTTCTTCCCTCTCTACCTTGTGATGAATTGAATCTTTTCCTTTGAGGTTTTGTTATGTCGGATTGAATCTTTTGGATGTGAGAGCACTTGATGTATGTCTTGCGATGAGATATCCATGGTGACAATGGGATGTTCTATTGGTCCACTTGATGTATGTTTTGG
Organism: Aegilops bicornis; assembly: GCA_021605145.1. Lineage (NCBI taxonomy): Eukaryota > Viridiplantae > Streptophyta > Magnoliopsida > Poales > Poaceae > Aegilops > Aegilops bicornis. The sequence continues at coordinate 9,532,018 of CM038673.1, forward strand.
TTATCAACTTGTGGATTCCCGTGGTCACATTGGGGTAATCTATTCATAGGTGTTGGTACGCGTTTTCATATTCCTTTCTCACGATAGAAATCTGGGGTACTCTTGAAGTTCTTTGTGTTGGATTGAATATTATGAATCTGAAATTGTGTGATGCATATCATATAATTGACCCACGGATACTTGTGGTGACATTGGAGTATCTAGTGACATTAGGGTTGATTGATGTGTGTCATGTGGTGTTATTTTAGTACGCACTCTAGGGTTGTTTGTGACACTTGTAGGAATAGCCCAATAGATTGATCAGAAAGAACAATTTTGAGGTGGTTTCGCACTTACAAGCAATTTGATCTTATGTTCTCTGCGATAGGAACTTTGGAGTGATTCTCTATTGCACATTGAGGGATTGTTATCTGATCCAATTATGTTATCATTGTTGAAAGATTTTATGCTAGTGAAGGTATGAAACCTAGGCCTTGTTTTCGTGCATTGCAATACCGCTTTATGCTCACTTTTACTACTTGCTACCTTGCTTTTTATATTTTTATATTACAAAACCTATATCTACTATCCATATTACACTTGTATCACCATCTCTTCGTCGAACTAGTGCACCTATACAATTTACCATTGTATTGGGTGTGTTGGGGACACAAGAGATTTCTTGTATTTGGTTGCAGGGTTGCTTGAGAGAGACCATCTTCATCCTATGCCTCCCACAGATTGACAAACCTTAGGTCATCCACTTAAGGGAAAATTACTACTGTCCTACAAAAGTATGCGCTTGGAGGCCCAATACGAGTCTACAAGAAGAAGGTTGCGTAGTAGACATCAATGGCCAATCCGATGTCTCGTGGTGTTGGGGACACGAAGCGGGACTAGGGTTAGTCAAGGGGCGGCTAGAAGTTTGATCTGGAAGCAAAAGCAAGGGATCTGGAGGTGCGAAATAGAGATGACAGGGGATCGGAGCAAGATAGGTGGAAGCGAGAAGGAGGAGTTGGGCCAAAAGGAGATTTAGATGCGGAGATAGCGAAGATGAATATGGCGAGTACATCGGTCCATGACCGGAGCTTGTAGACTAGTTTGTGGGCATGCAGCTTCATGCCGAAAGCGTGAGGAGGATTTTGACTTCTCTACCGAGGTCGATGATCTAGTGAAAGATGTACGCTGGTTGACCCTCTTTAGGGTTCATACCTATGAAACCCGTTCAGTCATCTTGGCGGTATTAACACAGATGAGGAATGCTTGGATGGTAGCACATGGAGTCACGTTCAATATCAAGGTACCTAACCTCTTTCTGGTCCAATGCTATTGTTTGGGGGGTTGGAGGAAAATCATGGATGGCGGCCCTTGTCTGCATTCGGGGAGGCGCGTAGAGTGCTCGAGAATATGACGTTTCTAGGACGTTGCCAAATTTAAACTTAACAAGTATCCGATGTGGGCTAGAGTTAAGGGGCTGCCGAATGGTCTTACTAGGAAGAAAGAACTTGCAGAGAAGGTTGTTGCGAAGAACTTGCAGAGTTAAGGGGTTGCTGTGGGATCCGGAGTCCTCTGCAAATCGGCCCTAGAGCGGCTGAGGAGGAGGTGATGGTGGAGGTGGGAGGATGGGAGGGAGAGGAGGAAGAGGAGGAGGAGGCAGGGGTCAGCAAAGGGCAGGTGGGGTAGAGGAGGGCAAGATTGAGAGGGGTCAAGGCGTTAGTTTTGTGGTAGACTGGGAGGTCGAAGGGTAGTGTCGGTGTCTACGCCAGAGAAAATCCAGGTGCCAAAGAGAAGGAAGCAGGATGGAAGTACATAGATGGATTAGATGGTCTTTACAACTCAGGAGGCCTCCGGAGAGGAGGACCGCCGTGCGTAATGAGGACCCTATGTTGGAACTGTCGTGGGATTGGCGATCCTGCAACGGTTCGTGAGCTCCGTGATCTCGTGGAGGCTAGTGCGCCGTCGGTGCTATGCATTGTTGAAACTCAATTGGCGAAGTATCGGGTGGAAGGGCTGGCTGGTAGGTTAGGTTTTAGTAGTAGTTTTGGAGTAGGAAGTAGTGGTAGGAGTGGAGGTCTTTGCTTGTACTAGAATAATAATATCAATCTTGAAATAAAGAGTTTTTTCCAGTACCATGTTGACTCGGTGATCTCTGAACCGGGTAAGGATCCATGGAATTTGTCTTGCTTTTATGTGGTCGTAAACAGGAGCTTAAGATACAAGACTTGGGACACTATGAAATTTCTGAGAGGAGAAAGCACATTACCATGGGTGTGCATTGGTGATTTCAACAATATTTGTGCACCCGGAGGAATAGATGGGCCAAATAAGCGAGATAGTGCACAAATTGCAAGCTTCCGTGAGGTAGTTGATGTGTGCGAACTAGCAGATTTCGACTATAAGGGCTTGGACTGGACTTTTGAAAAAAGAGTAGCGGGAGGTGAGTTTTGTCATGTCCGTTTGGACAGAGGACTGACCACCCCTAGTCGGTCGAGGATGTTTCCTTTTGCTTCGGTTGAGCACCTCACGAGGCAAAAATCGGATCATAGCCCATCAAATAAGCTGGAGGTTAGTAGCATGAGACATGCAATGAAAAAGTCATTTCGATACAAGTGTGCATGGGAAACTGATGACGGATTTTGTGGTGTGCTCAAGCGGGCTTGGGAGAAAGATCGACCGGCAACTATGGTCACCGAGCTAGCTAATAAGTTGAACATCGTGGCCTCTAGTTTGAAAGCGTTAGGATAAGATTTTGTTTGGCTCCGTTCGCAGGAACTAAGAGACCTAAGACAAGAGCTTGTGGCCTACGTCTTTGACCCACTTCGGTGGGGCCGGGTCCCGACGAGAAGCGAGTTTAGGATAGAATTGTTGAGCTTTCATACCAGGAGGAGATCATGATGAGGCGGCATGCACGAGTTCAATGGTTGTCCGAGGAGACTCCAACACAAAATATTTCCAAAAAGGCTAGTGCGTGCAAGGCTAAGAACACATCGATTCGTTGCAAACGACAGGATGGATCTACCTACGGATCTAGGGAGTTGGTGGAAATGACTAGTCCCTTTATATGAAAACTTGTATACCTCTGAAGGTACGATTGGTATTGAGGAAGTTCTCTACGCACATACCGCATGAGTCAATGTGCTATGAATGCTCGTTCAAATGCTATCTACAACAAGGAGGAGGTTAAGGAAGCCCTTTTCCAAATGTTTCCCACGAAGGCTCCGGTCGAGATGGTTTTCCAAACAGATTTTTTCCAAAGGCATTGGGAACTTTGTGGCAATGAGGTGACATGTATGATTATTAGGGTGCTTAATGGAGAGGACTCACGGAGGATATCAACAACACATTCATTGTTTTGATTCCTAATATTTCTAGTCCAAAATGTTAGGACAATTTCGACCGGTAAGTCTTTGCAATGTGATCTACAAGATCACATCCAAGGTCTTAGCTAATAGGCTAAAGATCATTCTCCTGACGTAATCTCTAAAGAGCAGTCAACTTTTGTTCCTGGACGTCTCATTATAGACAATTTTATCACAGCATATGACTGTCTACATTATATGAAAACAAGAAGGGAGAAGGGCAACCGTTTTTGTGCTCTAAAGCTGGATATGATGAAGCCTTATGATAGGCTAGAGTGGCCTTATCTAAAATCAGTCATGTTGAAGCTGGGTATTAGCCCGAGATTCACGGATACTGTTATGAGGTGTGTATCTTCAGTTTCATTTTCTATGTTATTTAATGGTGGAAGTTTTGATGCTTTCAGGCCATTGCGTGAGCTCTGACGAGGGACCCGATATCCCCATACTTATTTCTTCTAGCGGCGGAAGGCCTATCGTGTTTGTTGAAAACACAAGATGTTGGAATATGTGGTGTATTCGTGGCGGCCTCAGCACCGAATGTCAATCACCTCCTCTTTGCTGATGATAGTTTGCTCTTCTTTGAAGCTAGCAAAGAAAGCGCAACCAAAGTTCGTGACCTCTTGAAGAAATACTATGATGCATCCGCCAACAGATAGATATAGATAAGTCGTCCATATATTTCAGCAAGGGAGTACCGGAGCCATTAAGGATTGTGGCAAAGAACGTGCTTGATGTACATAACGAATCTTTATCATAGAAATACCTTGGCCTACCTACTGATGTACGAAGCTCGAAGGAGGGCCGCTTTCGCTACCTAAAGGACAAAATTTGGAAACATGTCCAAGGCTGGATGGAGAAGTGTTTATCTTCAGGTGGGAAATAAGTGCTTATCAAATCAGTTGCCCAATCCATACAAACATATTCAATGGCTTGTTTTAAACTACCAAGAGGTCTTTGCGAGCACATAAATGGGCTACTCAGGAAGTTTTGGTGGGAGTAGTAAACAAGGGAAAGGAAGGCTGCATGGGTGTCTTGGAGTACTATGTGCAAACCCAAGTTTATGGGAGGTGGGCTTGAGGGGATATAGAGCTTTTTAACCTCACTTTGTTAGCTCAACAAGCTTGGAGACTATTACAGGACCACGATTCTCTCGGCATGAGTCTTTGAAGTCACGTTATTACCCACATTGTAATATCCTTGACGGAACTTTGGGGAACCACCCCTCTCAGGTGTGGAGATCAATCATAGAAGGCAAGGAGATTCTATCATTGGGGTTTATCAAGAGAGTGGGTACAGGAGAGGATATCAATATCTGGCATGAGAATTGGATACCACAGGACTTTGAACTCAGACTGATTTGTGTATTATCTTCTAACCCACCGCAAAGACGTGTCCGAGCTAATTGCTTTGGAGTTATCGGATCATGGAACAAGCAAGTGCTATCTGCACTTCATAGCGCGGCATATAGATGCTATCCTAAATATTCCATTGAGTTCTCGTTTGCACCAGGACTTTTATGCTTGGCATTATGACAAGAGAGGTGTGTTCTCTATCAAATCTGTTTATAGGATGATCAGCAGTATTAAGGCTCAGAGGGCGGACTGGCTTGAGCAAAGACCGGGCATTTCTGACCAAGCATCAAGCAAGAGAGACTGGACTAGATTATGGAAGGCGAGGGTCCCACAAAGTTCACGCTTTTGTGTGGCAGCTTGCCCACACTTGATTACCGATGGGAGCCACTCGCCACCATCGTGAAGATCACCACATCGGTGGCTTGCAGCTTATGCAACAGAGTCCCACATGGTGCCACTCTCTTTTGTTTGCCGTATGGCACAAAGTGTGTCTGGGCATTAGGAGATGAGGAAGTGTTGGAGCATATCCTGTCCAATAGATCGAATGATGCACGATTGTGGCTCTTCTAGCTTTTTGACACCCTGAAAGAAACAGATCTTGCAAAAGTGTTGGTCACCATGTGGGCGATCTGGTGGGCTCGGAGGCGGGCTATCCATGATAATGAGTTTCATAGTCCTCTCTCCACCGTCTGTTTTATCATGCGGTATCTACAAGATCTTGAGATTGCTTTTGACAGCAAAAAGAGGATCGGTAGCAATGTGGCTAATGCCCGGCCACGAGTTACGGTTTGGGTGGCACACGAGGGTGACGAAGCAAAAATCAATGTTGATGGTGGGATCTCACGGCCAGTTAACGGTGTTGCAGCTGCAATCTGTAGGGATAAATATGTCCGCTTCTTGGGTGCATCTGTGATGGTCTTTCATGGGCTAGTCGACGCATCTGGACTAGAAGCACAGGCGTGCAATGAGGCTCTGGCGTTGGCAAAGGACCTAAATCTTTCGCGCATGGTGATAGCCTCTGATTGTTTGGAGGTACTTAGCAAGATTGATACAGGAGCAGCAACCCACTATGCACCGATATTGCATGAAATATCAGACCGGATGAAGGAATTCAATCATGTTAAATTCAAGTTGGAGCATAGAGAGAACAAATTTGAAGCACATCTTGTTTGGCGAAAAGGGTCACAGGGTCTTTGCAAATGCTTGGCTGGATTGTTCTTGTCTTTGTCTTGAGCTTGAAGCGTACAGGGTCTTTGGAAATGAGATTTATTGAGATTGAGCGATTCTGGATCCTCACTCTTTGTCTGTTGGTTTGGTCACCTCCAGAAATGGCAGGGCTCTACAAATGGATATGCTGACCGGAAGAGGAGTTGCATATTTTGTATGACCTTTAGTGTGGAAGAGCTGCTCACTGAAATGGTTGATAGGTCTTGTTTCAGCTTGTAAAATTGTATCATGTTGACACAACCCTATACTTTCAGTTTTGCGAATATGGTATTATGGGTTTCTTTTGCCATCTCAGATGTGAAAGTTCTTTTATCTCAACTTCGGATGTATGTTCATTTTGAACAAAAAGGATCTTTTTGGTGAAGTAGCATGTAAAGGAATGGGAATCATGTAGGAAAAGAACAACTGAATTTGTGTTGTACATATCAGATTGTTTCCATCCTAATGTGTAGATTCATGACTCATTCGGTTTGGAGGAAACCAAAACGTAGGATTTAGGAATAGTACAGGAATTCAATAGGATGGCACTTTCCATCCTAAGGAATTGTCTTGCCTCGTTCCTACGCACAAAATGAGCTTTGAGTGGATGTGTAGATTCCTCCAAAAACATAGGAAATGAATAGTATTCCTACAAAATTCCCGTACGTGTTTCCTACAAACCGAATGCATATGTAGGAAAATTTTCTTTGAAATCTTTGTTCCTATGCTTTTCTGTAAAAAGTCCTTCAAAGCGAATGAGGCCTCAAGTTATAAACCAAGATATTTCTTTTCATATGGATGAAGAATTCGCTTTTTAAGAATCTTTGTAACATGGTCGTTGGACGGGAGCCGCATGAGGTTCATACAAGCTTGAGGCTTCACAGACCTACTTGTGTATTGGTTCTTTTGCGAGCACAATCTGAGGTGAAGACAAGCGCTAAGATGATATACACCTGCCCTCTCGATGGGACCTTTTATTACATGGTGAGGTACCAGGGAAGATTTGTTGTGTTCATTTTGATTGTGAAGCAATATTGGCTTATTGGCATTTCGAATGCACATGGGTTCTTCCAGGCAATTTGGAAAAGACAACAGGACAGTAGTAAGACACTCTCGACATGATTTGGACTTAATCACAAAGATGTCGGAGATGGCGGGGTTGAAAACACAAAGATGAGTGTTTGGTCTCTTAGGGATGGGCATGTTGCATTATCCAGTTACGAGGGGCCCCATCGTCCGAAAGTAGAGGGCTTCCGCCAACCTTGGGGTACATATATTGTATACATCATGGAAACAAAATTTCTCGAGATCTTGCATAAATGTTGCAATTCCATGGATCATTTTGATAGGCTTGGGCCCCGCGCACGAGATTTAGAGGTGCAATGGTAGACACGATGTGAAGTCGTTATGCAAGGAATTGGGGAGGGTTTTGAAGATCAAAAAGACCTGGAGAAAGCATATGAATTGATGGGGAGCATACTAATATACCATGTTGATGCTTAGGCTGAAGGGGAGCTCTTTTTTCATCCTCCCCTGCCTCCCAAGCCAAGGGAGGAAATCTGGGCACCTATCGACGAGGGCGATGGGGGTGATGACATACATAATCCGGACATTGCAGCTCCACTGCCAAGAGCACCACTTCAACTGCGGCATGTCACATACACCAAAGCAAGAGGAGGGTAGAAGCATGGGTCAATCCAAGTCGAGGATAAAGATGGCAAACGGCCAAGAAGAGAGTGCACGGGACTTAGAGGAGGCGGAGTTGGTGACTTGGCTGAAGTCCCCCTGGTTCCTTGAATGGCATCAAGATGTCGACAATGAGGTAAATTTTTACATTCCTCTCAGTATTTCAATTTGTGTCCTTTTGGTTTATTCTCCTCTCATACTGCAATATGCTACATGTCCACAGAAGGTATTAAATCACCTAATTACCTCTGCAAAGAAAGAACTTGGCCTCACGTTTGTGGACGCTCCGCCTCTTCATTTGAAGCAAACCGTTGAGAAGAAGATGCAAAGTCTTGAGCTGAAGAATGCAGGTAGCCAACTTCGGTGGGTCCGATGTTGAAGACATCGAGAGGTGGTGGTTTCATCGCCGATGGAGTTATCGAGCGATGCTTGAAAGCCTCGCTCCAACGTTGCATAACCAAGTCAATCTGGTTCCCCGGCAAGCTCTTTGGCTTTAGCCCATGACCCAAATGCGATGGATGTGGCACTCTTCCTCATATATATCAATATGCTACTGGGTCAACGACAACACTAGTGATGAGGCGAGACATGGGATCCCAGTGGAGTCATGGTTATAAAATACAATAATTCATGAACAATCTGCTACACTATGCCGAATTTATCCTGCAACTCACTACAACCGTTCTAATCAATGCATTATGGCAAAAACAAGAATGCATGAAGAAAATAAATAGCCTTTGTGTGAGTCAAGTACCAGATTTTTGGCCCCAGTGCGAGTCAAATATATATAATTATTTATACTAAACTTTAATATTTGTTTATAAATTATTATTTTAATCACAATCATACCTAATTTAATATGGTAACACTAAGCTATTGTTTGCATCGAAATTTAAAAAAAACACTCTTTCAATAACATGTTTAAACTAAATCCTCTTAATTGTGAAAATCTGACAAAATCACATGTTTTCTTTGATTATTTTGTGACACTTGCATGAATATAGTGTATATGTTTGTGATGTATCCTTAAAAATATTAGTAGATATTCGTAACATGTATGGTATAAGAAATATCTCGATAGAAGTCTCTATAATGAGATATGAGAAAATAAAAAATCTAGATTATGTAAGATGTTTACAAGAAGCTTCTTACTGAATCACCACATATATTTTTCTAGTCCAATGTGTCTTACATATTACATTATGTTCGATAATTTGTCCCAATTCCTTGATCAATCCCAAATCGCACACAAACACAATCAGCTGCATCTATCTCACACACCCTTTGTCGTCGGCCCTCGCGGACCTTACATATGACACCAACCCACTCTGCAGGTATAATTGTATTGCCCATTTCCTATTTTCTACAGGTACGCATTAATCTCTGACCCAGATTCTTGCTACATCCTTTACTAAAACAATGTCAAGTTATATTACAAAGTGTGCAACTTATATAGGTACTATCTTTCATTTATATGGTCGCCGGCTGGATGCTTGCTGCCTAACTTCATTGTGGCCTTCATGTTAGCTTTTGGTGACATGTAGCTTCCTCGTGTTAGCTTCATTTCCTTTTGGATTACCTCTTACCCTCAATTAATGGATCGACTCACTGAATTAGGTTCTACAATGTACGTACTACTACATATAATGCATTTGGGTTCCTAGAATATAATCTCTGTGTAGCCAGACGACCTGATCTATGTTCCCCGGCTCTGCTGACATTCATGATTCCATGTATCTCATCTACCATTAATTGTTGACATTAATCTCACCTCCTAACAAAAGTCGAGGTTCATATACGTTAGTCCCTGTTCAAGAATTCATCCGATTAACCAGTTAACTTGCCGATTAATCCCTACTCGTAGGGTCACCGAGTAGCCTATAAACCGATAAATCGTTCCATTAATTGATTAAATGGCCGATTAACTTGCCGATTAGCCGATTAATCCCCTACTCACCAGCCGACCGAGCAGCTATCAGTTAACGATTTCCTCAACAATGACGTCAGTCAAAACAAGTAACAAACAAGCCAACAAATTGTACAGAGCCAACATAGCATCAAATCAAGTCAGCCTAATCTACATATCCAACATGGCAGTGCATGGGAACGCTCTCAAGAGGCCGGCAATGGCGGGTCCTAACCACTAGTGCGTATCAAACGTCACATGCACGTTGCTTCTGGGTGCTTTGCGTTCATTTTCTCTCTCGCAACCAACACGAATCAAACCCTCTAGTTGCATTTTTGGTGGGAAAAACTTTGTATCTATTCCTCAACTGTTAAGGCAATACAAAGAACACGAGAGGTAACATAGATTACATTGAGGTCTATAGACCAAGTAGAGACAACCATAAGCACTAGAGCGAGTCAAAGGCGTGCCACCATCGTCACTCCTTGCTGGAGCTGGGCAAACCTTGTTATAGCAGACAATCGGAAAGTCGTCATGCTAAAGCCCTACAGGGACTAGCACACCGTAACAACAACCGTCGCCCGATGAAGAGAAGCATAGATCAAAATGATCCAACTTCTTTGAAACATTGACACAGACTAGATCTAAGCGGATCCGACGAAGACCAACACCAATTGAATCTCACGAGATCGATTCGAGACACACTTTCACACGCCTTGTACAACGCTAGATGCACCACCAAGACAGGGGTTAGCGGAGAACTTTTTCCATCTTGAGAGAGTCCTTGCTTTGCCTCGCCATTACGAGGAGGACACAAACCCTACAAAAATCTAAAAATGAATCCCTTCTCTTTGGAAAAGGCCGAGGTCCACGGCGCCTCCATGGATGTAAGGCCCACGGAAGTGAGGCGGTAGGCAAGAAAAGGTGTCGACGGGAGGCAGAGGAAACCCTAATCGCCTAGGTGCTCATGAGCAAAGGGGTACGTGCGCTTTTGCTTCCAACCCTCTCTAATTCCATCTTAGCAAGCCTTCCATTCTTACACACCCTAAGATGCGTTATACGCAAATAATATAATGAATTCAGAACAGCTCACATGTTATCCCCCACGATGCTAAGGACATACTCCCTCTGTAAACAAATATAAGAGCGTTTAGATCACTACTTTAGTGATCTAAACGCTCTTATATTTCTTTACGAAGGGAGTACGAGCGATTAATGGAGTTAGGGTCACACAAAATCACAGATTTACAATTAGATAGAATGGAATTTTGGATGGAATGCAACAATGAGTCAATGGTAACATTTCTAGCTAAAAAAGTCAATAGTAATATTTGGCTTGTGTGGCTTGTTTTAGCGGGTAACTGATGATGGATTTTATTTTTGGATGGCATGTGTGAGAGCTACCACGTGGGTCATGCCACGAAGTGTTCTAAGATGACAAAAGAGGTGAGTTTTTATGTGGATATATTTAGCAACGTGCCAATTCTTTCCAATATGATAAAATCTCTACTATAATGAAGTTATGGTATGTTGTGGTTTAATTTGGTTCCGTACATTGTTTTAACGGTAATTACCGAGAGTATCATTCTTTGGACAGAAGGAACAATTATGAAAAATATCATTCTTTGAACGTGAGGATCATATTAATCTTAGGAAGTATCATCAAGCTTTGGACGCGAAGATCATGTTAACTATGAAGAATATTATTATTTGGACGGGAGGATCACATGTAGTTAGCTAGTTTACCATGCGACAAAGTCAGGGTACCGCCTGGCGAAGATAGAAGTAGAACTAGGAGATACCAGATATGGCCAAATGGGTTGTGCTTTGCGGGCCATCCCAGAAGCACGCGTGCTTCTCATGTCACGTGCTCGGTCCGACACACGGCTAAACAGGCCGTGTCAGGTCATTCTGTGCGTTCGGTTTATTCGGTTTACATGGTTCGGCTTATGTTTTTCGGTTTGTATGGTATTAATACTTCAGTAAATATAGTATGAAATTAAAATACGGTTCGGTTTTGGTATATACCAAATTATTTCGGTATGATTTTGGTATATACCATAAAAACCAAAGTTGACGCGGATTCGATAATGACGTAATAATAATTTACAAATTTATGACTCAAAACACATACTATTTTACACAAGTATTATATAACTATATACTCCTCCGTTTCCAAATATAAGTCTTTCTAGAGATTCCAACAAGTGACTACATCTGAGCAAAAATGAGTGAATCTACACTTTTAAAATATGTCTATATACATCATGTATGTTGTAGTCCATTTGAAATGTCTAAAAAGACTTATATTTAGGAAGCAGAATGGGTATATAAGTGTATATGCATGCATTGATTCATCCGTTGATGGTTATGGACGTTCGCATTTTAAAAAGAGAAAAATAACAATTTTACAAGAAAAATTCACGTGCTTAGTAGTGAATTTGACTCATGTACAAGAAAAACGACAACTTGTATGGTTGTTCATCTCAAGAAATATAAATTTATTTTTTACTTCAGTTTATTCGGTTAACAGTTAGGTTTTTCGGTATATACCATAAAAATCAAAGTCCAAAACGGTATGAAAAGTTCATACCATACTGAAACTAGAAGCCATAAAAACCATAAAATTGGTTTGGTTCAGTTTATTTTCGGTATGGTTCTTCGGTTCGATTTTCAAATGCACAGAGTGAGTGTCAGACTCACGACATGCCTGCGCAGTGTTTGGACCGCGAGGCGAGGCCCATGTGCCGCTCCTCCATGACCCTTTTCAGGGAGCTCCTAAGTGGCGCCTTAAGCGCCACTTGGAGGAACGGGCTCTCCCGCCCCCCTGCTTGTCGGACGGCCAATGTAAAGTGGCGCTCGATCGCTTTAGCGGACCCCCTATTCGATCGAGAGCAGTTTGACCTATTGTGGTTGACCAGTTCAACCGTTGACTTTTAAAAAATAAGAACCTTTAAAAACGAAAAAAAATTGATGAAAAAATGTTTGTGGATTTTTAAAAAATGTTCACAAAATTTTAAAAAACATCATGAATTTGACAAAAAAATTCATCAAATTTGAAAAGAAAATATCAATTTTGAAAAAATACATTTAATTTGAAAAAAAGTTCATCAAATTTGGAAAAATCAACAAATTAGAAAAAAGTTCATCGAATCTGAAAAAATAGAATTTTAAAAAATATCTCAATTTTTAAAAAGTTCGTCAAATTCGAAATAAGATCAACAATTTCGAAAAAATTTCATCAAATTGGAAAAAAAGCTCATCAATTTTAAAGAAAAGTTTATCAAATTTGAAGAAAAGGTTCACTTTAAAAACTCATCAATTTTGAAAAAAAATTGAAATTTAAAAATGAAAGACAGAAAAAGAAAAAAAAAGATGAAGAAAGGAATAAAAAGGTTGTTACTAATTACATCGGTGTTAGTGGTCTAGCTGGCTAACGTAGATAACACTGCTTGAGGAGGTCGTTGGTTCAAAACCCACCTCTCGCCTCTTTTTTGCAGCCTTCTAAAACGGAAAAGGAAGGGGAAATGGTCGGCCAAGCGCGGCGCGGGGTGTGTGCGCCCATTTGCGTAAACTGAACCAACGGGCGCCTTAGCGTCGTTTAGGAACTGCCCCTTTTTTATTTATTTGTATTTTTAACAGCCCAAAAAGCAAAAATAGGCCCAAAATAGCCCAAAAGGCCTAATATCACGCAAGCATGTAGGCACATGTGTTGGGGCGCCCCTATGTCTTACAGCAAGCCTTAGGAAAGCCTCGCATAAGGGCAACCCAAGATGGGCCAGCCCAGCTGCGCCGGAGGCCACAACCTCCCTTTTTTTCTTCTTGTTTTCGTTTTTGTTTCCTTGTTTACTTTTTTTACACTTCCAAATTCTAAACATATACTCCCTCCATCCCAAAATAAGCGTCTCAACTTTAGTACAACTTTATACTAAAGTTAGAAAAAAATGAAGATGCTTCGTGACTTACATGGTAGTCATCCCAGTGATCCCTGTTGCGCTGAAATACAAGAACAAAAGAATGTTAGTAGATCATTCATTCATTTGCATATGATGTCTTACAGAAGCTATAGAGTATATGCTAGTCTGGTGTTCTATTTTTTTCCAGGTAATTAACCGTTTTCTTATTTTCCGCAACAGATTGCAGAGGCTGAAATTCTTGAAGGTCAGCTTTTGGTAGCTTTAGGACACATGATTTTTGAACTCGTCGAGAAGCTTGAAGACTTCTGATCTGATATTGCTTCCTAGCTTTCAACTCGGGAGGCAGTTAAAGTTGGCCGGAGAAGCAATAGGCATCATGTATGTATCATCCCCCATCCGATCTTTGTCTTGTCTTGTGTTGTTAGAGAAACCTGACTCGGTTCTTTTGGATGTTATTATTACAGGAGTTAAGAGAATATATAAAGAAAATAAATGAAAAACCCGGAAGCCAAGCCAAATGGAAGTTTGATATGCTCAAGGGCCACCTGGAGCAGAAGTGGTTTGCTCTACATGGTGTGATAATCTATCTTATCTTGGTTTGTTTTTCAGGGAAATCCCTATTTAATTGGTCACCCACCCCCCACGAGTGAACATATATTAAAAATATACCAAAATGTATACAGAAAACTAGTGCAACCCGAGAGAAAACAAAGAACCAATGAAAAACATGAAAGAAACATACAAATCAGAATAAAAATTAATCAAAAGGAAAAACCAGGAAAAATAAATAAAGCTGAAGAAAAAGAAAGAAAGGAAAAAACAATGAAAACAGAGAAGATGACAAAGAAAAACCAATGAAAAAGAAAGAAAAAAAACTAGAACAAAATACCTAAAAACCCAATGAAAAACCGACTCTTTTACCCTCAAGTAGGTCGCGCTCTGGTATTTACCACGAATCTGATTGTAACTCAGTGGCATGCATCGTTCCCTTTCATCTAGGACTCCTTGTTCCTTAGCCCTTTTTTTAGAACCCCTTAGCCTTTTTTTTTCCTTTTTCCCTTTGTTTTATATAGGTGAGCTAATGGGCCGGTCCAGTTTCTTGTGCTAGGTGGTATTCCCGTCAGCGAGAGCATCTTTCATATCTCTATCTCTACTACTAATAAACAATCAAACATGATCTTCTTTAAGCACACCCGTAAAATGTACACAAACCCATTATAACCGTCTGATTAGACCCACTAATTTAATCTAACAGCCAACCTAAATCTAATCCCTTCTCTCGTGTGTACTTAGTAATTTAGGTTGGCTGAACATACTCCACCGAAAGGAAATTTCAGCCCCGCTTGCGCAACCGCATCGCCTGTAATCACGCAAGGCCCGAAAAAGGGATCTGATGTGAATTACCCTCCGATAGTCACGCAATCCATCCCTGTAATCACGCACCCTCAAGCTTGACGCTAACCCACCATCCCTACGCTCCCTGCGCCGCCGCCGCGCCACCCATGGAGCAGCGAGCCGCGCGACCCCCGCCTCGTGCCCTACAACCCGCAGCACACCGCGCCGCCGCGCCACCGAGTGGCAGGAGGTGGCGCGACCCGGCCTCGTCTTTGTGCAGCCCGCAGCATGCCGCGCAACGCCGCCGCCGCTTGTCGACCGAGCGAAGCCGCGCGCGACGTACACAATAGCGGACACCCATGCGGCTGGATGGATTTTTCCTTGAGGAGCACACGCACCTATGAAAGCGCAAGCCGCAGAGCTTGCTTGATCGGTGGCACGACTCAGCGGAACACGCGAGCAAACACAACCGTTTTCATGACCGAGCGTGTACGTGGAAGCCGGCTCTACGTACCGAGGCCATTCTCTACAAGACCGCCGAAGACAGCTTCAGCCTCCCCTCCTCCCCGTCAAGGACGGAATCACGGAAAGATCTGCTTCATCCAAACCGTGTCCGCGAGGACGACGGGCAGGTACATACGTACATATAGCAAGGTCAATGTTGGCGATGCTTGTGGTTGCAATTTCATATCCTGGCGGTGATGTATTGATGCTCATGGTGATCCATGGAATAATATCCTTGAACTTTTCACCTCTCAGTCATACTAGATGAATCCTTGTAAGTAATCTCTTTTCCCAACCCCTTCTTATATTTACAGGGAATTTAAGTGTGGTTCAATGCAATTTAGTTTTTCGTTCCATCTGACAATTCAGTTGTATTATTGATTTGGACAATTTTCAGAAATTTTAACCTCTCTTTTGATTTTTGGCTTCCTCAATCATTCTTAATTATTTAATGTCAATATGAGGTATTGTTCCTAACATTATACCTGAGAAATGTTAGTTGACCACTTCAGTTTGTTCATGATCTATTCTAAAGACAGATTATTAGCGGTGCAATATCTTTGTTGGTTCAATCAAATAGTCCGAGTCAAGCCGGTTTGTGGCCAGGCGTGTGATCGTCAGGCGTCTGGAGTTGTGGGCGATCAGTTAAGCCAGCCGCAACATCTGGCGCTGCAACACATCGTGTGCGCCGCCGGGGATGGGGCTTGCCAGCTCCCCGGGTATGCTTCCATCGGTGCTACGCACGCACGCCTAGCGGCTCGCTCGCCCCGGCTGCGGGACTACGTCCAGCAACTTCAAAATCGGCGGCATCCACGAGCTGCATGCATGCATGAGTTGTTAGCTGGATGAGGTTAGTTAGCTAGCTTAGCGCGTGGAGTTAGTGGCCGGTGTGGTGGCCGGGTCGTGTGTGTGCGCCCGTGTATAAATACCCCCATGTAATGATCAACTGGATGTGTAGTATGTGTCCACCGTAGTTCAAGTTGCATATAATAGAAGAGGTCGTGCGTGCGGCACTGTTCATCAGCGTGGCGCCGTTTTTGCGGCGAGGAGTTGGTGCGCTGAAAAAAATAGTGTGTTCCTTTCCACCTTCGTCTGTGCGAGTGGGAGAGAGAAAGAGAGCTATCCCAGGTTGGTCACCACAGATTACTGATCCTTACTTGCATATACATGCACCGACATGCGCGAAGATCATATGCCATGATGCATGGCGTTCCACCGAAAACACCGGGTAGTCGTTGAGTATCCCTGGTACATTTACTATATCCCTATAAAAGCACCACAGAGGATAGATCTATGTATGGCTTTGGGATTAATATATTCATATACAGTCAGATGTACTCCGTCACACTACTTAAGTGTGCCAACAATATTATAGCTCCGGGGACAATATTCCTACACACTCTAGAGGCCATTTAGTTTAATATATGAAACTATGGCGGAAGGTCTCCTTGGTTGAACTCAGTTAATCAGCGGCAGACGTTGTCTTTGTGTATGCCAATACATTAAAAAGAACAGATGTTGTGTTGCAGGGCCATTGTTTATTGTAAATTCCTTATTTATACCTACACTTGATGCATTTTCAGGTTAGAGAGAGACAGAGGGAGGGAGGGAGACCGGACATGGAAATATGAAGGCAACTCAGTATTGAAGATAATCATATTGCCCCATGTATGTTCATGTTACCTTCGTCAAAAAAGTCGTGAGCTGATAACATTTTTCCTTTGTAATGTAAATCTCTAGGTAATGTCATTCTCTTTCATGACCTCTTTGAGGACTATGACTTACTAAAAGGATCAAAAGAAGACAACCAAGTTTTCAGATCGTATATGTTTACCATGATAACCCCTTTTTTAGCTATTTCTAATGCACGATATCGTATATGCAGGACATGGTGCCTCTGCCACCGGCCTCGACGCAGAGTCCCCGCTGCCCCGCGCCTGGTGGCACAATGTCTCCCTCTTGGCCGCCCGTCTGTTTCGGCCGCCCAGACGTACTCCCATGAGGCCGCCCTCGTGTGCGGTGTCTGTCCCGCTCTCACTATGGTGCCATTGCTCTCCATTGTATTATTTTTTATTTTCCTAGGGCCAGGTATTTTTATTAATTTTTGCCATAGTACCAATGTATAGGTGTCAACAGGTTTTCCTATGTTGATCCCAGTTAGTACAAAATGTTAGTTCATGGCATAAAATCCGCTTTAGCCTCTCTCTTGCGTGCTGACAAATTTTATATATTGTTGTGCAGATGTAAAATTGGCTTTTGTACAAGAAAATAAGATTCAAGAAGTAGGCATCCTTATCAGAGCAATTGAATTGTAAAGTAGTTTGCATTTTGTTTTCGGTGGTTACACTAGAAGTGAAGACTACATGCGTATCAGTCAATTTTATTTTCTATTGCTAAATCTATACTTCCCAATCAAAATACCATGTCCACTTTAGAAAATACCATACTTGTACAGAGGAGAAATTGATGGAAGTATTGAATAGTCATTGGTAGAATTGAGCAAGTGTTGCATAACTTTAACTTTTTCCTTGCATGTTGATCATGTGTAAATTCATCTCGAAAATCAGTTTGTTCAAAAAGCTTAGTGACCATGGCCAGATGCTTGATTCTTCACTAGGTTGTTGGATCACAACGGTGTTTCACTTATAAAAAATACATTTAGAGTGACATCTATTTTGTATCCATTTCAATTATATTCTTTTCCAAGAATTATTTAAAATTTAGAATATGTAAACTCGCTTGATCAAAGTTTTAGACGTGTGTCGCACGTGCACGTTTACTAGTGTTGCTTAAGGCGAGATATAGCTCTCGCGCACGTGTTGTGCTGAACTTGTTGGCATGGTTTGTTTATAAACGTGTCATCGATGGCTGTGTAATTCTAGGCATGCTTAAGAGTGGGCCGGGCCGGGCTTGCCGGATGGCTGGGTTCGAGACTAACCTAGCCAAGCGAGTGCGTGCTGGCAGGTCACCGATTAACACACGCGTGTCGGCCTGTGATGGGATGGCCCAGCACGTGGTTAATCAGGTCGTGCCTGGCACATGGCCCGCCTACGGCCATGCCTAGGCATGCATGCCGGCCCGGCACGGCCCATTCAGTTTTTTTAAATTTTTTATAGGCTAATAGGAAGCGCAATAGGTCAAATAATACGTGGGTTGACGGCTAGACGTGCCGATGGGCCGGCCCATTTAATATCAGTGGCGTGCCTGGACCAGGTAAGGCAGCATGCATGCCTGCCCGACACGGCCTGTGTAGTTCGCGTGCCTAGCTGGGTCGTGTCGTGCCAGACCCGTATAACCCACACCCGGCCAGGCCGACCCATCTGGTCAGATTTGGTCTGGGAGATGCTGCTAATTTTGCATTATAGTCCTATATCAGTTGTGAAACAACATTGTTCGTTCTGAATAGTCCGGAAGGCGTCGCCGAGGTGTGTCGGCATCTCCCTTACTCGCTCCTAGGATTGGTTGTGGTCTTCGGACGAAAGCCTAGGTTCAGAGTTGAACCGACGCGATGGCGTTGTTCTTAACATCGCTATTCTTGAGGTCCCATGTTGCTCTACTTTTCAGTGCTCGCGTTGTTCAAGGTGATCTTCAGTGGCGCTATGTACGTCATGGCCGACGAGTCCAAGATGGTTGCTTTAGATGGCTGACCAAGTCCCGCCATCTACTTCCCACCTCCTTTTCAGCATCAAGGGTGGATGGTGCGTCGACAAGAGAAGTTTATCAGAGTTTGTGTGCTCTTTAGAGGTGCCCGGCATTGATCGAGACGCGGCAATGGTGCTCGGTTTTGTACAAGCTCCTTTTTTTACTTTGTAGTTGTGTCTTTCGGTCGAAGGTTCACAATATGATACGCATTCGCGTAATCTTGGGAAAAAGAAGGTCGCAAAAAAGAAAAGGAAAATCCCCGAGTCGAACTCGAACAGTCTAGGGCATTGGACTCCCACCCACGCCCCAGAAGCCGCTCGAACGAATCCCCTCCGGAATCCCAAGGTCAGAGCCGCCGATCCATCGCCAAACCCCTCAATCATCTCAATTCGACCGCGGAACCCTAGATTTCCGCCAGAGATCCGTCCATCAGGCCAGCCACTGATCCCCTCTTCGACCAGCGAGTACCAAATCCGCCCCCTTTTGGAGGGGAGGCGCTGCTCCCGATCCAGAAATTCCAGCAGACAGAGCATCGTCGATCTTCGTCAACCTCGGGTCGCAATCTCGGTGAAGAAGAAGCTAGGTCCGGCGACATGGGGAGGCCTCTGATGTACGAGATAGTGGAGAAGCCGGCGAGCAGTGGCGTGATAGCCCTCTGCTCCCTCATCTGGTTCCTCATCCAGAAGAGGGGCATCGGGTACGCGGACGTGGGGCTGAGCTACGAGGCGGCCGTGGAGGGCGGGCAGCACTGGCGGCTCATCACCGCCGCCTTCTCGCACGTCAGCGTGCTGCACCTGGTGTTCAACATGAGCGCGCTGTGGAGCCTCGGCGCCGTCGAGCAGCTGGGGCAGGCCGCCGGGCTCGGCGTCCAGTACTACCTGCACTACACCCTTGTCCTGGTGGTGCTGTCCGGGCTGCTGGTTCTCGGGATCTACCACGTGATGATCCGGAGGTTCAAGGTGGACTACTTCCGGAGGGTGACCGCTGTGGGCTACTCGTGCGTCGTGTTCGGGTGGATGACCATTCTGGCCGCAAAGCAGCCGTCGTCCAAGCTCAACCTCTTCGGGGTGCTCTCGCTGCCCATCAGCTTCGCACCGTTCGAGTCGCTGATATTCACATCCATCATGGTTCCCCAGGCCAGCTTCGTCGGCCACCTGTCCGGGATCATCGTTGGGTACTCCATTGCCTGGGGCTTGATTCATGGGATGAATAACTACTGGGCCATCACCATGCTTGGGTGGATTGTGCTTGTCTTCGTCTTGAGCTTGAAGCGTACAGGGTCTTTGGAAATGAGATTTATTGAGATTGAGCCAGTTACGGATCCCTCACTACTGTCTGTTGGTTTGGTCACCTCCAGAAATGGCAGGGCTCTACAAATGGATATGCTGACCGGAAGAGGAGTTGCATATTTTGTATGACCTTCCTTCAGTGTGGAAGAGCTGCTCACTGAAATGTTTGATAGGTCTTGTTTCAGCTTGTAAAATTGTATCATGTTGACACAACCCTATACTTTCAGATTTGAGAATCTGGTGTTATGGGTTTCTTTTATCAGATGTGAAAGTTCTTTTGTCTCAACTTCCAGATGCATGTTCATTTCGAACAGAAAGGGGTCCTTTTTGTGAAGTAGCATGTAAAGGAATGAGAAGCATGTAAAGGAATTTGTGCTGTACATATCAGATTGTTTCCATCCTAATGTGTAGATTCAAGTTATAAACCAAGATATTGCTTTTCATATGGATGACATAGCTTGGATGAAGAACTGGTATGTTCATTCTATTTGTTTCGAAGTTCAGATAGTGAATCGGGGCCAGTACAAGTGTAGGACAGTATTGTTCCGCCAGCCATTGCCATTTTGTGTTTTGAAGTGCGGATAAGTTTTGTTTCAGTATGTAAAATTGTATCATGTTGACACAATGCTATACTTTCAGTTTTGGAAATCTGGTGGTATGTGCTTCTTTGGTCATCTCAGATGTGAAGGAGTTCTTTTATCTCGACTTGCAGGTGCATGTTCATTCGAACAGAACGGATCCTTTTATGGAGGATATCATGTAAAGGAATGAGGCCCAGTTCTTTTGGCCGATTCTCCCATAATCTTGAGAATCGATTCTCCATCCAGCTTCTTCCAGAATCTTGAACCCATATTTTTTTTACAATCCTAGCTAGTTAGGATGTGAATAGTTAGGATTGTAAAAAATATATAGATACAAGATTCTGGGAGAAGCTGGGTAGAGGGTCAATTCTCAAGATTCTGGGAGAATCGCCCAAAAGAACTGGGCCTGAGAAGCATGTAGAAAAGAACAACTGAATTTGTGCTGTGCATATCAGATTGTTTCTATTCTAATCTGTAGACTCAAGCTATAAACCAAGATATTGCTATTCATATGTGAATGATGTAACTTGATGAAGAACTGATATGCTCCTTCTATTTGTCTTGAAGCAGACATAGTGAATTGTTGCCAACACAGGCATACATCAGACTTGTTCCGCCAGACACTGCCGAGTCACCTTGCCTTTTTTGCATCAATGTGTTTAGACGATTCTCATGCTATTCTGGTATACCAATCAATTAATCAAGGAAGTTCCAAGTGTAGATATGTATGAACTTATAGTGCATGAAAGAAACGCTAATATATGCTTCTTCTGGATGCATGTTTTCTTTTCACTACCTGGGAAGCTAAATTCTAGCAGGCGTTTGTGTATGCTGATTACAGGAGCAACATAAAAATTTGCATGCAAATCGAGTGAGAACTCCTCAGCAACAGCAGCTGTTTGTGTTATGCAATAAATATGGAACCTCTTATTATATCAGCAAAGGTAATGTTCTGAGTTTACAAAAGGAAGTACATCACAGACCATGTACACTACAAGTACAACATCGCATTTCAGGTCCAAGGCCAAGTTTTTGAATTTTGAGGATAAGTGGAATTGCCTGTCCTGCTGTCACATAGGATGATCTTCGTGGTCAATTCAATCAGTTTCTCTCACACGAGACAAGAAACACTTCAATTATCATTTATTTGCAGCAACTATAACACAATGTCCGTGTCAAATCCCAGTTTCTCCTTTGGAATGATTGAAGATTTGGGGGGCTTCAAAGCTCATCCTGAACAAGAAATCAGAATGTTATAAGTCACATGTTATCTATCTAATTTACCATTTAGAATTATTAAATGAAAGCATGAGATGCTTC
Organism: Aegilops bicornis; assembly: GCA_021605145.1. NCBI lineage: Eukaryota > Viridiplantae > Streptophyta > Magnoliopsida > Poales > Poaceae > Aegilops > Aegilops bicornis. The sequence continues at coordinate 9,554,094 of CM038673.1, forward strand.
TTACATGGTAGTCATCCCAGTGATCTCTGTTGCGCTGAGACACAAGACGAGAAGGATGTCAATAAATCATGCATTCATTTGTATATGATGTCTATGTCTTGCACAGTCACAGTTTCACAGTTAGATACATTTGTATATGACACCACAGCACAAGGCAACACACCACGGCCTTCCAAGAATACCAGTATTAGAACATATTCAAGTATACTTGTTTACCATATAGCAATGTCTTGAGGAGTAGGGTTTTGTAATATGTTGATATATTCCATCAGTCAATAAGTGTGTTAAGGGAATCAGCGAATAAGACTTCAAAGGGTTCTAGGATGGATGGTAGTCAGAAGTTGATACTTCAAAGAGTTCTAGGGTGGCTTCAGGAAGAAAGCGAACGGCATGTGAGCTTACTCTTTTGTATCTGTCCTTGTAATGGTCCCTGCCACGGTGTCGATCACCCCTCTCTCTCCTCCGTCGCTCTCCTTCCTCCCTTGCTTGTTGAGCTTCCTGTACACAAGCAGTTATGTTTAGCTTCTTTCACAATGACAGTTATTCTTTTGCTGCTCTGCCTCAAGGGCATCAAAAAATGGCCAGTAACAATTGCTAATTGAAGATTTTAACCTTGTCTTCTCTAGCTTTCCTCTCCTTTTCAGCTTCTTCAAAAGCCTCCTTTTCAGCCTATAACATACAGAAAAGTAAGACGCTGCTTACAGGATATCAGCAACATAGGTTAATTCAGTAAACATGTGAGGTTACCTCCTTATTTGCACCCCATGTTTCATCGGCAACCTGTTTTGCATACTCCGGGTCATCGCATATGAGAATGTTGTCAAAAACCGAACCGGCTTTTACCTGCACATGAGTAAGGTTTAAGTCAATATCAAATGTGTTTCATTCAGAACAACCAATAGTTATGATGGAACATGTATCTCCAGAAAACCACTATATTGTAATATATGGTACCTGCCAAACTTCAATTCCAATGTACTTCAAAGGTTTCAGTACATATAAATCTGGATCATCCTCAAACTCTGCAGAAGTGCGACAGTTCATGGTTTAAGATTCTTTCAAACTTTGACAAGAGGTTCACTTCAAAATCAAGTGTCGAGTCCAATATCACTTCTCCTATTTGCTTACCTGGGTTATCAATCCATGGGATCTTCCATTTACCCTTGTAGTTAGGGTTCTTAATTTTCTGTGGGCAGAAAATGTTAGAACATGAAGTCTACCAAAGAAATAAAGTAGGATGAGCGACTGATGGACAAACAACAAGACAAACCTTGCGCTTCCATTGTCCTTTGTATGCTGGATTCGGTATCCTTCTAGGTTTCCATATGCCATCATCATCATCGTCCCACGTGTCGGGCTGATTAAGAACACAACATGCATATATTTGTCATCATGTGGTGTGCTTAGTTGTACAGAGCTTCATCGTAAGAATGTTTCTTTAGATGTGCTGCGGCATCCACAGTTTATGTGAGGGTAACTAGAATGCTTCAAATGCAAAACATTTGCAGAAAAACCAAATATTTAGAGCCAGATAAGTGGGTAAATGGGTCAACCTCATGCTAATAAGCTAGAACTGAATGATGCATTACCGAATAAGTCAGGACCATTTATAATATCGAGTATGAAGTGCAGTAACTTAATGTTTGATGTCTTGAGCTTCATTAAGATAGGAACTTGCATACCTTTTTATCCTTTGGGTCAGGAATCTCTCTTGGAATAGAATCATAGCCCTGGCCAAGGTAGATGAACCGTTACAAAACAATTTGCTACACTGTAAAATAATCAAATTCACATAATAATGCATGGGCACACAAACCTCAGGTTTAACGCATCTGGATCCTCAATGTACTCTCTGTCATCCCAATCCTTAGGCTGCAAAAGGCATATATGTCAAATAGATGATTCTGTCACTGTAATGTTTCTAGTTGTAGTACAGTTCCATTTTTCAAAAAGTGAGCTACTCCTCCGTTCTAAAATAGATGACTCAACTTTGTACCAACTTTAGTACAAAGTTGAGTCATCTATTTTGGAACGGAGGGAGTACCTTTTTGGCACCAACATCCTTAATTTTACGAGGAGGCAAGATGTCCCAATCAGTGTACATGCTTCCAGATTCTCTTTCACGGTTATCAACCAGTAAACTATAAGATGCGTCGGGCCTTAGAATGAATGTGTAAACATGCGTCAGCCTGTCGGTTTCGCATTGCAGATCTTTCTTGATAGGGTAGTTCTGCCCCTGGTAAGAGAGTATAAGATGCAGCTTCTTTGTTTGAGTCCCACATATATCTGGCCCAAACATCAAGCTGCATAAGAGAACATGAGAAAGTTATCAGCACAACTCAGCAGTAGACTAGTAAAACTGAACAAATAAGCAGTTTATATTTATTCATTTCGCCTTAATCATGAATGGACATTCGCAAGCTATAGCATCTAGGTGGACTTATACAATACAATATAACAAATTATGTGAGATAGACTTTTGCTCATCAACTATACAAACATTCCAATCACATGTTCAAAAGAATGACAGGGTCTGCTTCGGAGCTTACTAACAGCAATGCTGGATCTTTGTAAGAACAGGAAATTCAACGGGCAAGAAGTAGGCAATAACATACCTGTATGGGGTGTCTCCGCTATATTTCTTCTGGTTGACATAACCAGACATTAGCTTAATGTAGCCGCCGCCACATTCAATCTCCTGCTCAAACTTTATGGAATACTGGACCACCAATGTTCGGCCCTTGTTGCTGAACTCTGGGATCTTGGCTGAGATAGCAAAATGCCTGGCATCTATTGTTGTTTGAATGCCTAGAAAACACGCGAATAAAACAAAAGGATCAGACAGTATCCAGAATTAAGTTATCGTAAGCAGGAGTTCCTTTGACTTGCGACCGAACCATCATCATCATCAATTAAACAAGAACTATATGGTTGAGAAAGCAAACCTTTGTCATCAGGATCTCCAGAATATTTTCCTGCCGTGTGCTTAAACATACCGGCTTTCCCTTCGCTCTTCTTCCAATCGGATTTGACCCACCGAGTCTCCCAACCATCTGAAACATGCAACCATATGAGACAACTAGTAGAAACTAGCAGTGACTTAAGCAAACTCATGTATTGGACAAGGCATCGGAGCTAATTCAAGCAAACCACCAGGCCATGTCAGCAATTCACTGGCCACTCCATCAAACTGATGCTCCCCATGAATACAGACATAACTAGAATTAAGTGGTTGGACAGTTCAACTTATATAACACTAGTAATTCCCAATCCCACTTCCCACTCAGTGTCAAGGCTCAAGGAACTAATTATTTCACCAGGAAACCTCACCACATCACTCACCTCCAACCACTTAATTCCTTACCTGGTCCTTCAAAAGAAGTCAACATCCTTTGTGAACCCAAAAAACCATGAACAGGGGAAGCAAAAAATCCCAAGGACATGAACAAAATACTGGTCAATCCAGGGGGGGCGACACAGAAAATTTTCAGGCGCCCATCAATCACTCGCCCAAAATGGAACTTGGGAGCAGCGAATCCAGTTCGATTCACGAGGACCAGCACAGAAATAGCAGCAGGTGCAATACGGAGCACGCAGGCACCTCCGAAACTGGTAACTAAGCAGCAAGTCTACTCTAGACTGAGCTGGGGAAGTGGGAATACTACCTTCGAAACGCTCCTCGAAGATGACCTCCCCGGAGGAGAGGAGGAGCAGCGACGAGAGGGCGAGGAGGCGGTGCAGGAGCTGGCGGTCGCCCCGTCGGCGGCTGCTACCCATCGTCGGTGGCTCGCCGGAGACGAGGAAGTGGTGGTGGGCTGGTGGCTGCCAGCCAGGCTGCTGCTTCTGCTCGGCTTTCCATTGCAAAGGGAATATTTGTAGCGCGCGGGGCGCCGCAACAGCCCGCGGATGTGGCGCTTATTCACGGTAATGCCCCTCCAGCCCGACCTGACCAGCAGCGTCGGGGTCCGGCGAGCGGTAGCGCGGTGGCATTTTCGTGAATTCGCGACGACCGGGGGCCGTTTGCGGGGGCGAGTGGGGGTGTGGACCGGAGCGGCGCGGCCTTCCCCGTCCCGGGTCGCCAGCGGACGCCGGCGACGACCCGTCAAAGTCCACGGTGGGTGGACCCGCGACCGCGAGGGTGGGACGTCCCCACCTGGGCGCCGGCCCCACTTTTAAATGCGGTAGCAAATGAAGCTCGGCGAGGCTCCGGTGCCAGCCAGTGGGGGGACGCCACGTCGTCCCACTGACGTGGTTCGCGCTTTTGTCGACGTGCTGCTGCTCCGCCGGACCGGAGACGCTCGTCGTGCGCCGTGCTGGCGCCGTCACCGGTCGTCGCGGCTCGTGGTGCTGGACGGACTAGTGGTACGCGCGTAGCCGTAGAATTCCACCGCGGTTCCGCGCCGTGCCTTTGGGCACAAGCGCGACCTCGACCGACCGAGCCGATTGGCCCGGAACGGGTCGATCGCCTCGCGCTGCTGGAGCAAGCAGCGCGGCAGCTCACTCTGCTACTATGTGCATGCAATTTTCTAGTGGCGGCGGCTACGTAAGTCATACTCTTCTTTTTTTTTATTTGAGAAAAATAAGCACTATACCTGTCATTACATGTTGGGTATGCATAAGCCAGCTGTCTGTAAGGATGGGTTTCAAACAGCTTATTGAACTAACAGCTTGTTTTCAGTGATGAATGAAATACTATGGTATCTGCACTAGCTCATGGTTTGAAGTCAATTAGAAATCCCACTACATAATTCTGGTAGAAAAAAAAACTGTTTTTCTGTTTTTGTGCTACATTTTCACGTTACAAAATGTGAGTTTACACCATCTGGCAAATAAATACAATTGCGATTCTTACGTATTTCAAACAGCTAGACCCTGGAAAGCGTCCACAAGATTCATACAGATCGGGGCATCTTAGCAACACGTGATAAACAGCACAATTGCTTATTGGCAGAACAAAGTATAATATAGAAATATAAACCATTTGTTGGAATTAACGGGCCATGTCTTAGGCCTTGGCCCGTTAACATTTCAAAGAATGGACAGAAATGAAAGTGGTAAATGGGTGGTGCCATCTAGGGAGTTTCTGAGGCAACCCGGCTTGAAGTCAAAAATGTGCTGGATGTCCATAATGAGGCGTTGTCTGAGAAATATCTGGGCTTACCGAGTGATGTGGGTAGAGCCAAGGAGGGTTGTTTTAAATATCTCAAAGACAGAATTTGGAAGCATGTTCAGGGGTTGGATGGAGAAGTGCTTTCTACGGAGGGAAGGAGGTCCTTATTAAATCATCGCTCAAGCAATACCAACGTATTCTATGGCGTGTTTCAAGCTATCATGCAAGGGCCTTTGTGAGCATATAAATAGCCTCCCGAGGAAGTTACGGTGGGCGACAAACAAGGGCGTGGAAGCCGGCTTGGGTATCTTGGGAAACAATGTGCAAACCTAAATATATGGGAGGAATGGATTTCCGTGATATTGAGCTTTTTAATCTTGCACTACTAGCACGCCAGGTGGAGGATCCTGCAAGAGCCAAATTCACTAAGTGCTAGGGTACTGAAGGCGAGATACTTCCCGGATGGAACCATTCTTGAGGCGACCTTGGGAGCTCATCCATCCTGTGTCCGGGCGATCTGTTAGAAGGACGAGATGTTCTTGCATTGGGCCTAATAAAGAGGATCAGCTCGGGGAGAACACGAATATTTGGCATGAGAACCGGGCCGAGGGACTACGCGTTAAAACCTATGTGCTCGATCTCCCCGATCCTCCACAAGCGGTCTCGAGCTTATTGATCCTACCTCACGGACGTGGATTAGAACAAGCCTCATGCAGCACTTTGTGAAGCCCGATGTCGATGTGATTATGAATATCCCACCTGGTTTCGAATGCGACAAGATTTTGGGCTTGGCACTACGATAAGCGAGGGTTTTTTCAAGACGGTCTCACAGACAGATGATCTCGTGTATCAAACACCAACGCGAGGAGTGGCTTGAACACCGAGCGAGCAATTCTAACAAGGAGACAGAGAAGAAAGCATGGTCTCATATATGGAAAGTTAAAATCCCATCAAAAGTTAAAGTTTTTGTATGGAGGTTGGCTCACATGTCCTTGCCAACGGGGACAGTACACCACAAAGTGCGGAAGATGGCGACCTCACCGCATGTTCTATATGCAACGAAGAAGTGGACTCATGGCGGCATTCCCTGTTTGATTGTCGCACGGCCAGATGTGTTTGGGCTTTTATTGATGATGATATCCTCGAACACATGTTATCTAACAGAACTGATGATGCGAGGCTGTGGATATTTTGGCTGTTTGAGACCACACATCAGCATGATCTAGCCAAGATCCTTGTCAGGATGTGGGCTATATGGTGGGCTTGGCGGAGAGCGATTCATGACAATGAGTATCAAAGCCCATTATCAACTTTCGATTTAGTTAATCGCTATCTTGAAGAACTTGGAGTGGCAAATCTTTGAAAGAGCGACTAGTCCGAGCCCTCGCTATCCAACATAGGCCAATGAGATGGCTACCAATTGCCGACGAGGAGTGTGTGAAGATAAATGTGGACGGCGCTATTTCTCGCCGAGGAACCACAGGGGCGGCAGCGGCAGTGTGCAGGGACAGATTTGGAAATTATATGGGATCTTCGGCAATTGTTCTTGACGGACTAGCTGATGCTCCAAGCCTAGAAGCCCATGCATGTAATGAAGCTCTTGTTCTGGCCATGGATCTCAATGTTTCACATGCGATAATAGCCTCCGATTGCATGCAAGTCGTCACAGACATCAAGAGAGGTGCCAACCCTCTTATGCTTTTCGCTTAGTGAGATCAATGAGAGGATGAATGATTTTGTAAAGATTAGCTTCGCTTTTGAGAGAAGGAGTCGAACTTTGAGGCGCATGCTTTGGCTAAGGCAGCTGTCGCCTCAAGTGGTCGCCACATGTGGCTAGGGATCCTACCGGATATTATTTGTATTCCTTCCGTTTTGAACTTTGAATAAAATCCCTAGTTTCACCTCAAAAAAAAAAAATCTACCACATAAATCGACATAAGGATTGCTCAGGTAGTTTAAATAATGTTAATATATTTAGAAAATATTTATGCAATTTCAAAAAAGTTTTTACATATTTTCAAAAAATGTTCGTGTAATTTTGCAAATGATAAAATATTTTAAAAGAAGGTTCATGTAATTTTATGAGTGTCACACATTTAAAAATATTCATGCAATTTAAAAAGTGTTCACATTTATTTTTGAAATGCTTGTATAACTTAAAATTTATTGTATTATTTACAAAAGACCGACAAAGCGGAATACAAGAAAAAGAAAATCCAGGAAAAACTGCAAGAAAAACCAGAGAAGAAAAACAAAAAGTACAAACCGGAACAGGGCCGGGAAAGGAATCTGGAAAATAAGAAACACGAATGGGTTGGCCCATGTAATCTGTGGGAGCGAAGCAAGTGATCTAAAAAAAGTTGCAATCCATTGCAAAATGTTTTCTCATATATTAAATATTCCTTTTGTGGCCATAAGTGGCTCATAAATGCAAATCAATACTTTTCCCTCTTCCATAAATCATCAAAATTTATGGAGGCGATATATGTCTCCACATTTGCAGCTATTCCAAAGGTTGGTTCCATTTAAATTATGAAAAATACTATTTCCCTGTGTTTAAAAAGTGATTTTATGCAAAAGTGTTGTTCTGATCCCGAGCTCGGGTGAATAGTAAAATAAAAAAATGGAAAATTTTCAAAAAATTCTGACCTTTTGTTCCAAACATATATAAATTTTCATTGCTTGCAAAGCTTCATCATGAAATGACATTCGTGGAAGACGTGACCAAAAAAATAAAATCGATGCTCCAAAATGCATTTGAAAATAACATTTTGGAGCATCGATTTTTTTGCCACGTTTTCCACGAATATGTTATCCGGTGATGAAACATTGCAAGAATTAGAAACATTTGTCAATGTCTGTCACACAAAAAATTCATAATCTTTTGAAAAAAAATCCCCATTTTTTTCGATTTTACTCTTCACCCGAGCTCACATGAGCTCGGTGAGGGAGTCCTGGACTAGGGGTGTCCTGGATAGCGAACTATCATCTTCGGCCGGACTCCAAGACTATGAAGATATAAGATTGAAGACTTCGTCCCATGTCCGGATGGGACTTTCCTTGGCGTGGAAGGCAAGCTTGGCGATACGGATATGTAGATCTCCTATCATTGTAACCGACTGTGTAACCCTAACCTATCCGGTGTCTATATAAACCGGAGGGTTTTAGTCCCAGAGGACTAACAACAATCATACCATAGGCTAGCTTCTAGGGTTTAGCCTCCTTGATCTCGTGGTAGATCTACTCTTGTACTACCCATATCATCAATATTAATCAAGCGGGAGTAGGGTATTACCTCCATCGAGAGGGCCCGAACACAGGTAAAAACATCGTGTCCCTTGTCTCCTGTTACCATCCGCCTAGACGCAGTTCGGGACCCCCTACCGAGATCCGCCGGTTTTGACACCGACATTGGTGCTTTCATTGAGAGTTCCTCCGTATGCGTCACCGATAGGCCCGATGGCTCCTTCGATCATCAACAACAACGCAGTCCAGGGTGAGACTTTTCTCCCCGGACAGATCTTCGTATTCGGCGGCTTTGCACTGCGGGCCAATTCGCTTGACCATCTGGAGCAGATCAAAAGCTACGCCCCTGGCCGTCAGGTCAGGTTTGGGAGTTTAAACTACACGGCCGACATCCGTGGAGATTTGATCTTCGACGGATTCGAGCCGCAGCCAAGCGCGCCGCACTATCTCGATGGGCATGACCTAACTCTGCCGCCGAACAGTGTCCTGGAGGTCAAGATTAGTGTCCGCCCGAACATTGATTCGAGCCGATCTCGCCGATCGAGGATGGTTGGTTGGACACCACCTCGGGGCTGAAATCTATACGGCGATCGGGCGAACACAATCCACTGTCGCTGCGAAGACCGTGACTCAAGGTGTCGGACTCCTCTCCGGACTCCGAACCCTCCGCGCCCGCCAATCGAATCCGATTGGGCGCCGGTCATGGAGTTCACTGTCGCGGACATCTTTCAGCACTCGCCCTTTGGCGACATCCTGAATTCGCTAAAGTCTCTCTCTTTATCAGCAGAGCCCTAGCCGGACTACGGTCAGGAAGGTTGGGATGCGGACGACGGAGATATTCAACGCCCACCCACCACCCACTTTGTAGCCACTGTCGAAAGCTTACACGACGTGCTCGATTTTGACTCCGAAGACATCGACGGTATGTACGACGATGTAGGAGACAACCATGAACCAGCACCTATAGGATGCTGGACAACCACCTCATCCCATGATGTATACATGGTGGATACACCCAAAGGAAGTGACGACGAGGAACAACGGGACGCTACGAAGGATAAATCCCTCGAAAAGCAAATAAACGGCCACATAAACGCCGCGCAAGTCCCGCCTCAACAAAGACCCAGCCATAGAGCAGGGCGAACCGTGGACGCATTTAACACACTATTGAGCAACCTTTCGAACAGACAACTTGGATAAACAACCCGTCCCCGACGAAGATAACGATCCGGACGACCTCACGCGGACAAATTATTAGAGCAGAAGAACCTCCACAAAAGGCTGCGCTACGCAGCGCGTAGTCTGAAAAAGCAGAAGCGGAAGCTCAAAACAGCGAAAGATGCACTCAGAATCAGATGGAGCAAAGTATTCAACACCGCAGACAAATACGGCGACAGTCGCCGAACAAAGAGCTACCCAAAGAGAAAACTACTGCCCGAATTTGATGAGGAGGCCTTAGAGCCCCCACAATCAAAAAATAAGAAGGCCACCCGGTCGGATGGACGACCCCACGGCAAAAAGAGAGCGGCAAATGGCGCCAAGACACAAGCCGCAGACGCGATCCGCATAAGGATTCACATCAAAAGGATGGCCCATTAGGTCCATCTATGGGCCAGAAAGCAAGATCTTCAAAGCAATTCAACACGTCAAATATCCGAACATCACGGCACACCCAACATAGGCGCCAAGCACCCCTATGCTTCACCGATGAGGTGCTGGATCATGAATTTCCAGCGGGATTCAAGACCGTAAACATAGAGGCATACGACGGAACAACAGACCCTGGAGTCTGGATTGAGGACTATATCCTCCACATACACATGGCTAGAGGAGATGATCTCCACGCCATAAAATACTTACCCCTTAAACTCAAAGGGCCAGCTTGGCATTGGCTCAAAAGCCTTCCCGAAAATACCATTGGAAGCTGGGAAGAGCTCGAGGATGCATTTCGGGCTAATTTTCAGGGGACCTATGTCCGCCCTCCGGATGCAGACGATCTAAGTCACATAACTCAACAGCCCGGAGAGTCAGCCCGGAAATTCTGGAACATGTTCCTTACTAAAAAGAACCAAATAGTTGAATGTCCGGACGCCAAGCCTTAGCAGCCTTCAAACACAACGTCCGAGGGCGAATGGCTCGCAGACACCTCGGCCAAGAAAAGCCAAGAACAATGGCCGCATTAACAAGCCTCATGACCCGCTTTTGCGCGGGAAAGGATAGCTAGCTAGCAAGATGCAAAGACCAACGACCCAAGTACATCCGAAGTCAGGGATGGAACGGAAACCACGACGCAACAAGGACCAGCGCCGGATTAAGGGAAACGGTCCAAAGAGCGCGGCAGTAAACGCCGGATTCAAAAGCTCACGGCAGAACAATAAAAAACTGCCCCTTAAGGACAATAGCGATGAGCTATCAAACTTAAACAAAATCTTGGACAAGATATGCCAAATACATAATACACCCGGGAAGCCTGCAAACGATACCCACAGAGATTGTTGGGTCTTCAAGCAGTCCGGCAGACTTAATGCCGAACACAAGGGGCTCGACACACCAAGCGAGGACGATGACGAACCCCACAAGCAGAGCACCGGAAAAGAAAAGATTTTCCCACAAGTGGTTAAAACAGTAAACTCACTTCACGTGATGAAAGGGAAAAACAGAGCGGCGCCCATTAAGATGCGCGCCGCACATACTACCCTAGCGGAGTACCAACACTGGTTGTCAAAACCAATCACCTTCGACCATCAGGACTACTCCGAAAGTATCCGGAACGCAGGATGGACTGCCTTGATATTGGATCCTATAATCAACGGATTCCAATTTACACAAGTCCTCATGGATGGCGGCAGTGACATAAACCTGATATATCAGGACACAATCCGCATGATGGGGATAGACCCAACAAAAATTCGCCATAGCAACACCTCCTTTAAGGGGGTAATGCCAGGCCCATATGCCCATTGTACGGGCTCCCTACAGCTAGAAGTTCTGTTCGGCTCATCCGACAACTTCCGCCATGAAAAGTTAACCTTCCACATCGCCCCATTCGAAAGTAGCTATCAAGCACTACTGGGGCGTGAAGCTTTCGCCCACTTTAACGCAATACCGCATTATGCATATCTTACACTTAAAATGTCCGGTCCACGCGGCATCATCTAATTAAAAAGGAGTATTAAGTGTTACTCGAGCACGGAAGAGTGCGAGGCCGCCTTGACAGCCCCACACCAATCCGGCTCCGCTTACCAAAGCACCTGAATAGGTAATTCGAACCCCGGACACGGCTAGACGAGTCCGGCGTCTACTAGCGGCATACCTCCGTACAAGGGGCTGCACGCATGTACAACAAGAGACAATAAAGCTCAATTTTATTCACTTTTTTGAATCATACTCTGTTTATTTAATATAAAGTACATTTTTCGCATGATCCTTTTTTTCTTTTCAAATAAGTTCCTCTCTTTTACAGATGAACAACGTGCTACACCCGTCCAGGATACGGCACAACGGAGACACAGGCGCAGACGCGTGCAAGAGGGACCCGTTGCAAGGATTCTTTTGATTAAGACCTGCGTAAACCTTTTTACTGTCTCTTGTTGATATACATCCCCGGTTTCTTACTATAACCGAGGAGGAGATCGGCGTTTTGGCATTGGCCGCACCAAATTTTTTATGCGTGCACGGACACGAGGGCTTAGGGCATTATTACGCCTGCTTTTATAGAGACCGAATACCTTAGGGAGTGTTCGGCGTCTCGAGTTAGGCCTTATATGCATCAGCTCCGAATCATGTCTTTGGTCAAATGTTGGGTTTGCCCGGCTCCTGTGTTTTGCTGCCTTACGCCCGCTTTTATCGGCTAACGCGGCACCAGGAGAACTACTGCGATTGTGCCCCGGTTCGGCCAGGCGAGCACCTCAGTAGAGAAAGCCGAAAACCGACTGTCATGATATAGCGAGAGACTGGTCAACCACTCGATGACTCACCGGAATGTTTAGAATTCCTCCGCATTAACGAAGGACCGTTTCCCGGTCAGGCACATACGCACCCCGAATTCGGGAGAGTGCGGTGCCTCAGTGGGCTATATAGTAGCCCCACCCTCGAACTCCTATGGCTAAGTGAAAGTGATAAAGCATTATAGTCCGGTTGCCTAGTTTGCTACGCTACCACCTCCTTAATAGGACCAAGACGTTGGATTAAGTGTGAAAAAGCGCCTTCTTTGCAAACACCCCCACATTATGTGCGTGGGGGCTGAAGCCAAGGACTGCCATCTTTCAGGTTATATATACATATACATCAACGGCCGCACAGGGAGTAGTCTACTACTTGATCGCACAAGTATAAAAAGCTCTTATATTATATTGAAACATTGTTTTCACAAATCATACATGTCATTTAAACATAATATCCTTCGAGCACTACGCCTCTATTAAACGAGCGCCCTGCAGGACTTCCTCAAAATAGTGCTCGGCGGTACTAAACTTCGTCCGAATCTTGGGATGCAACGTCGGTGGCCTTCATCTCCGCCAAAGATGTCTTGACACGGGCGAGCCATCCGCTCCCTCAATACACGCCGACCGCTTCATTGCGTCGATACGCTGTACCGCATCAAGGAACCGCTGCACTAAACCAAAATAACTCTTGGTTGGGGTCCGCCTGGCCACAAATGAGTCATGACATGCTTCATGGCAGAAGTCCGGATAATCGATTCAGTTCGCCCATTCGCCAACCGATCGGTCAGCGGAAGAGGCGCCCGGACTATGGAATTGCGACCAATATAGCTCTTCCCTTCTATGCCCCTTCGGCCTCGGAAGTGCTCATTCGCGTCCGCGGCCTTCGCCGCTAAGTCCAGAATAAGCATCCTCCGAACTCGAGAACTTGTCCAATCGAGCATACTTCGGATCCATATATTTCCTCCGCATCGAAAGCGGTTTTCCGGCCGCAATAGCCCGGCTCGACTCAGCTCCTCTTTGGCAGCTCCCAAAGCGGAGCAGGCATCCTTGGATTCGGCGGTGGCCTTTTTCAGCCCTCTTGCTCCGCTTGACGTTCTTTTCAAGAACCTCGCGGCGGTCGGTAGTATTCTTCAACTTTATGGCCATATCGGCCATTTCCTCTTCTTCGGCGATGAGCAGCCCGTTCGCTTCTAGCTCTTCGGCCGCCACTTAAAGGCCAGTACATTACTTCGGCTTGCTCTTTAGCTCGGCGAGCTCGCGCAGCTCCTCCACAACAGCCGGCACCACCTGCATTAAGCATACAACTAGTAAGGCATGGGCGTCAAGCTACCTTACGGTGTCCGCATAGAAGTCGCATACCTTGTGACTCGTCAAACCATTTATTGACGGTAGCGATGTCCGCATCCGCCTCGTCAAGTTGCTTTAGTTCGGCATATTCATCGGTCCGGCTGGCCACGGACGCCCGCCACCTATTTAGGAGCGGCGATATGTTATAATCGAGATTATGATCCTCGACGCTGTCAATTTTGACAACATACCGAGTCTCGAGGGCTACTATCTATACAGGCGCATTCTATATGCATAAGCGCCGTGAGGTACATCATTTTATGCGTACCTCGAACCCGTCGACAAGCTTCGACGACTTCATGCAAGCCGCTCTCGGCGGATGCAATTCTTTCAAACACCGTACTCCATGAAAGCACGGTGATCTTCTAAGATAGCTTCGCCCGGCAGATCCTTCAGACTCCTCCGATCAAGACGCCCGGTTGGCGCCGGACCTTCCAGCCCGCGGACTTGGGAAACCCTCGCGACGACACCTCGGTCGTCCGCCTCGCATGAGGGTGCGGCATGTGGAGGCGTGGCTCTCCATCATCTCGGGAAGAAGATCCTCAAGACGAAGTTCTGCTGAGAAGGGCTGAGATCCGAACTACAAGGTACAATTTCGGTTATCTTTAGAAATAAATGCGAGGATGTTCCTTATTTACAAGACCCCTTCTTTTTACTTACGGTTGTTGGAGGGCTGATCCCCTTGGGGAAATAGTGCGGCTGGGATACTTCCAGCGCACCGGACTCTCCGACGAAGATTTCTTTCCCTCTTTGAGGCCTTGACCTCCGGATCTTCCGAAGCGGTCCTCTTCTCTCCTTGGAGGGTGGGACTTTTGATCCCTCCTTCCTCAGGAGCCTCCTTCGTGGAGGCAGTTGCTTCCCTGCTCCTCCCTTCGCCTTCTTCAAAAGGCGCGGCTTTCAACATCTTGGTCAGCATGATCCGGCGTGGTCTCTGGGAGGGGAGCCGGACACCTTATTAACTTTGCCTTCGCCATCCACTCCTGTTCAAGAAACAACTCCTTTAAGGGCAAGTCTATGATAAATGAACGAACAGCCTGTCCGGATACAGGATTACTTACTTGAGTATTTGGGCGATTGCAGCTTAGTCCTGCATCCTCAGTCAGGTCCGGACACTTCTCTTGTGATCGAAGAACAGTTTATACATCTCCACGGGCGTCGTACCCATAAAATGTTGGAGAGCTCGTGGTCCCTCCGGATTAAATTCCCACAGGCGGAAGGCGGCGCTTGCCAGGCGTATAGGCGCCGAATCAACATAACCTGCGCCACTGCGACCAGATTGATCTCTCTTTCTTGGAGGTCTCAGACACGCCTCAGTAATGCAGGAACGCCCTTGGACGACCCCAGCCGAGCCCCTTGTTGACCCATGACGCCCGGCCACTGTGGTGGACTGAGCGGAAGGCGGAAGCGCCACCCATTTGGTGCCCCCAGGGCGGTAATATAAAACCAATCCCGTTGCCACAAACCAAGCTCCTCTTGAAAAGAGCCCTCGGGCCACGGAGCATCAGCACACTTGCTTATGACCGCCCCTCCGCACTCTGCTTGCTGCCCCTCGATCATCTTGGCTCCACCTTGAAGGTCTTGAGCCATAATCCAAAGTGAGAGGTGATATGGAGGAAGGCCTCCCATACGACAATGAATGACGAGATATGGAGGATGGACTCCGGATTCAAGTCATGGAAATCCAACACATAATAAAACATGAGCCCACACACAAAGGGATCCGTCGGGAAGCCTAAACCCCGAAGGAAGTGTGACACGAACACCACGCTCTCATTTGGGCTCGGGAGTGGGAATGACCTGCCACAGGCGAGGCAGCCTATCTGAAATCTCGCCGGTTAGATACTGGCGTCTCGCATGACTCGGCACCTCTTCTTCTGTGACGGAAGAAGACACCCATCGGCCGTCTTTGGTGAAAGTGGACATCGTCGAAGGTCCGAAGCGCCTAAATCTGAAGCTTTGGGTGTTAGAACTCGAAGCGCGAGGCGAACTCGATGGAGGGTGTAAAAAAGAAGAGGGCATTGGTCTCATTATAAAGAATACCAAGAGCCCTCCCCGTGGTCGATTAGGGCTCGCCGATAGAGGAGAGTATAGCGAACGGCAGTTGGAGTTACCCACGTCTGTATTTGATGAGAATCCCGGAATAAGGGGGCACGATCTACGCTTTGATAAAGACATGCCAAGGAAACCGCCTCGCTAATCGCGCTACGGTGGAACAGTAAAAAAACGATTCATATAAAGGCCTGGCCGTGGTGTGATGTCACGCCGCGGAATACGTCAGCAGATCTGTGCAAAAGTTATTCTCTCTACAGTAGTATGTGGAACTTGTTTTGCAGAGCCGGACACTATCACGGTGTTCAAAACCTTCTATGAAGAATTGAGGAGGAACCCGCCTTGCAATGTCGAAGACAATATGCGCGCGGACTCGTCGTCATTCAAGCCTGGTTCAGGGGACTCTTGAGGGAGTCCAGGACTAGGGGTGTCCGGATAGCGAACTATCATCTTCGGCGGACTCCAAGACTATGAAGATACAAGATTGAAGACTTCGTCCCGTGTTGGATGGGACTTTCCTTGGCGTGGAAGGCAAGCTTGGCGATACGGATATGTAGATCTCCTATCATTGTAACCGACTGTGTAACCCTAACCTATCCGGTGTCTATATAAACCGGAGGGTTTTAGTCCGTGGGACGAACAACAATCATACCATAGGCTAGCTTCTAGGGTTTAGCCTCCTTGATCTCGTGGTAGATCTACTCTTGTACTACCCATATCATCAATATTAATCAAGCAGGAGTAGGGTATTACCTCCATCGAGAGGGCCTGAACCTGGGTAAAAACATCGTGTCTCTTGTCTCCTGTTACCATCCGCCTAGACGCACAGTTCGGGACCCCCTACCCGAGATCCGCCGGTTTTGACACCGACACTCGGGATCAGAACAACCGCGTCCACTTTTATGTCACATTACAAGGCAACTATTATTTCGTTAGTTTGATAAATCCTAAATAATTCATGGACCTTCTCCTAGCCATATGTTGCCAATATCTGCAAAGACTTGATGGTTTTTTTTGCGGGTAATCAGGGAGTTTTATTTTATGTCAATAGGGTTACAATCGACCAATACAAGACCAGGGATAAAGGTTGGACCATGCTGCGACCAACAAGCCGTGCTACGGGCCATGCGAGCGTAATTAGCCAAACAATGTGCTACCTGCTACGATCTCTCGAAAGCTTCAGAGGTTTAAACTCCCTAACCACTAAGAAAATTTTAATCTCCTTGACTAAATTACCAAACTACGAATTGAGAAGCGAAGTGTCCGATGGAGAAGACAACACTACCTTAGAATCTGACTGCACCAAAATCAAAAGACTTGACCATTGAAGAGCAAGGTTCATCCCAAGCATAATTGCTTGAATTTCAGCTTCTAGGGCATTGTTTCAATAGAAGAGCACTTGGCAAGTAGCGAAGATCACTCCTCCTGCGTATCTCTTAAGATCATGCCTACCTTAGCCGAGCCATCCTCAAGATCTTGAAAGAACGGTCGTCCGAGAGTTCCAGCCGGTCTGCGGTGGGGAAGCGAAAAAAGAGGGTGGGGCTTTGGAGCCTTTGCACCCTAAGTCCATTCTGTGTCGATCATCATGGATTTTCCTTTCATAATACCCTCGACAGAGAAAGTAACTTAGCGTTAGTATCCATCGTCGAAGTGCGGATAAGTCACATTATTCAATCTTTGTCGAACTTGGAGGTTTAACCTTTAATAAAAGTGTAGACAAATAACTTGGACAAATGTTGAGCCTGTGAAACGGAGATGAATGGTGATGTTAAGAAATACAGTGATAATATGGTTACAAACCTCGAGTTTGACTTGAATTATTACAGACTTATATATGCATGTTTTATCTCTATCATACCTCCTAGATAAAGTTTGCTAAGCTAGCTATGTCGTGATAGCTAGAATTGCTATGAATCCTCATAAAATCTTTATGCCATGAAAGCCACGGTGCCAGCCAATGGAGGGTGGCACGTCGTCGCACCGACGTGTGTCGGCGCTTTTGCGCCGGGCTGCGGCGGCTCCGCCGGCCCGGAGCCGCTCGTCGTCGGCCGTGCTGGCGCCGTCACCGGTCGTCGCGGCTCGTGGTGCTGGAGTGCTGGTGCGCGCGGGGTCGTGGAATTCGACCGCCGTGTCTTTGGCGCGCACCGCTCAGTAGAGAGGCCGACCGACCGGCAGGCGAGTCCGAGCCGATAGGCCCGGAACGGGTCGCGCCGCGGTGCTCGAGCAACCAGCGCGGCAGCTCAGCCAGCCAGCAATTTTCTAGTGACGGCGGCTACGTAAGTCATACAAGTTTTTTATTATTATTTGAGAGAGATGATATGCTTGTCATTACAGGTTGGGTATGCATACAAGGATGGGTTTCAAACAGTTTATTATAACTACCAGCTTATTTTCAGCGATGAATGAATACTATAATATCTGCACTTGCTCATGGTCTGAAGTCAACTATAAATTCCACTATATAATTCTGATAAAAAACAGTTTTTCTGTTTTGGGGTTACATTTTCACGTTACAAAATGTGAGTTTACACCATCTGACAAATAAATACAATTGTGATTCTTACGTATTTCAAACAGCTAGACCCTGGAAAGCGTCCACAAGATTCATACAAGTCGGGGCATCTTAGCAACATGTGATAAACAGCACAGCTGCTTATTGGCAGAACAAAGTATAATAATAAAAATATAAAACATTTGTTGGAATTAACGGGCCATGTCTTACGCCTTGGCCCATTTACATTTTCGGGAAATGGACAGAAATGAAAGGGGTAAATGGGCGGTGCCATCTACCACATAAATCGAGATAAGGATCGCTCATGTAGTTTAAATAGTGCTGATGAATTAAAAAAATATTTTTGCAATTTGAAAAAAGTGTTTACGTATTCTCAAAAAATGTTCGTGTAATTTTGCAAATGATCAAATATTTTATTAGAAGGTTCAAGTAATTTTATATGTGTCACGCATTTAAAAATACTCATGCACTTTAATAAGTGTTCACATCTATTCTTAAAATGTTTTTATAATTTTTTTATTATTTACAGAAAAACTGAAAAATCGGAATACAATAAAAAGAGAATCTAGGAAAAACTGCAATAAAAACTAGAGAATAAAAAACAAAAACAAAAGTACAAACCGGAGAAGAACCAGAATAGGGAAAGGAATCTGGAAAATAAGAAACACGAATGGTTTAGCTCATGTAATTTGTGGGAGTGAAGCAAGTGATCTACAAAAAAATTCCATCCATTGCAAAATATTCTCTCATGTGTTAAATATTCCTTTTGTGGCCATAAGTGGCTCATAAATTCAATCCAATACGTTTCCCCTCTTCCATAAATCATGAAAAATTATGGAGATAATACTTTTCTCCATATTTGCATCTATTCCAAAGGTTGGTTCCATTTGAACTATGAAACATACTATTTTCCTATTTTGAAAAGTGACTTTTATGCAAAAGTGTTGTTCGGACCCCGTGCTCATGTGAGCTCGGGTGAACAATAAAAAATCCAAAAAATTCTGACTTTTTTTGTTCCAAATATCTGTAAAAATTTTCATTGCTTGCATAGCTTCATCATGAAATGACATTCGTGGAAGACAGGACCAGTGCACGTAGCTCGGAAGGATCCGACCGCTTTAGATCTATAGTACGCGGCTTTTCCCTACATTTCTGCAAGAGGCTGTTTTGAGGACTCGAAGCCGTGACCTCATGGTCACAAGGCAACAACTTTACCATTGTGCCAAGGCTCCCCTTCTCGTGCAAGACATGACCAAACAAAATCGATTGTTCCAAAATGCTTTTGAAAATAACATTCTAGAGCATTTTGAAGAATTGATTTTATTTTTTTGCCATGTTTTTCACGAATGTCATCCGGTGATGAAACATTGCAAGCAATCAAAACATTTGTCACACAAAAAATTCAGAATGTTTTGATTTCTTCCCGTTTTTTTACTATTCATCCAAGCTCACATGAGCTCAGGATTAGAAAACCGCGTCCACTTTTATGTCACATTACAAGGCAACTATTATTTCATTAACTTGATAAACCCCAAATAATTCATGGACCTTCTCCTAGCCATATGTTGCCAATATCCGCAAAGACTTGAGGTTTTTCTTTGCGGGTAATCGGGGAGTTTTATTCAATGTCAATAGGGTTACAATCGACCAATACAAGATCAGAGATAAAAGTTGGACCACCCTACAACCAACAAGCGGTGCTATGGGCCATGCGAGCATAATTAGCTAAACAATGTGCTACCCTATTCTGATCTCTTTAAAGCTTTAAAGGTTTAAACTCCCTAACCACTAAGAAATTTTTAATCTCCTTGACTAAATTACCAAATTTTGACTTGAGAAGCGAAGTGTATGATAGAGAAGACAACACTACCTTACAATCCGACTGCACCAAAATCAAAATACTTGACCATTGAAGAGCAAGGTTCATCCCTAGCATAATTGCTTGAATATCGGCTACTAGGGCATTGTTGCAATAGAAGAGCACTTGGCTAGCAGCGAAGATCACTCCTCATGCGCATCTCTTAAGATTGTGCCTACCCTAGCCGAGCCATCCTCAGTACTGAAAGAACCGTTGACCGAGAGTGCCAGCCAGTCTGCTGGCGGGGGTAGAAAATAGGGGGCGGCTTTGGAGGCTTTGCACCTTGAGTCCATCCTGTGTCCATCACTGAGGATTTTCCCTTTCATAATACCCTCATGTGAAAGTAACTTGGTGTTAGTAATCGAGGTGAGGTAGCTGCAGAAGAAATTTTGAGACACCCGAACTGGTGGGACTTCTTTCCCATGCACCAAATCATTCTGCAAAATGCAATGACTTGAGGCTGTGTAGTTCAATTAATGAGCAGAGCATCCATTTCCTTATTCTTCTCAAAATGGCACCTCATGAACCAATTATATTTTCCAATATTCCATTACATCTGAGTTTTGGACACGTCATTCAATAGCTCAAATGTCAACCTAGGCTGAAGCATGGCTCCAGGGGAAGTGATATTGACCATTTGTCAAGTAACAAACTCCTACTACTAGTGTATGGCCTAGTGATGATTTTGGCGGGGTATCCCTGCAAAGGATGCTCCGTTGTATGGGTAAAGTGTACAACCTCTGCAGAGTCTAAAACTATCCGAGTAGTCGTATCCACCGTGGAGTCCGGATAAGTCACATTATTCAGTCTTTGTCGAACTTGGAGGTTTAACTCTTAATAAAAGTGTAGACAAATAAACTTGGACAAATGTTGAGCATGTGAAACAGATGAATAGCGACGTTAAGAAATACAGGTGTTAGCCATCGAAGGGCTATGTAAATATTGATCTCGGTGATCATGATAATATGGTTATGGTCTTGAAAGGATCTTGAGTTTGACTTGAATTATTACAAACTTATATATGTGTGTTTTATATCTGTCATACCTGCTAGATAAAGTTTGTTAAGCTAGTTATGTCGTGATAGCTAGAATTGCTATGAGTCCTCATAAAATGTTTATGCCATGATTTGCTCTGCTTAGTGATATATGTTATTTGGTTATCTACTTTAAAAGTACTCATTGACTCGTTGCTTTGGCCAGATCCATCTGAGGAGCCATCTTCCACTAGCGTGAAGCGAGAATATTTGTTTGCTAGGAGAGTTTCCCAGCCAGTTTCATGTGGAGTGCTCTTGCACCAAGTTTGTCCTGCCCCTAGTTGTTGTCTTCCATTGCCGTTAAACTCCCATCTATGACGTTGGTATAATAAGCAGACCAGAATGGCTTTGTAAATGTTGTTTTAGTACCATGTTGTAAGGTGCTCGCCGGCGTGGTTCCTTGGTTGGTGTGTGCGTCACACAGATCCGCGAATTGGTAAGTTACAAGTTATCGATACGACCCTATAAGAGGGAGGTATTCCTCTCTCGAGAGTCACCACTCAAAACACCCTTATGTTCTCTTATCATTTACCGTCGCCGATCCTCTCCCATTCGTGCAGCAGGGTGAGGACGCAACAATAGTCTTCGACGATCGACGACCTGCACGGTATTCGGGTGCAAACGTCTCTTGGAAGTTCTCACATTTGTGCTTCACCTTCTTCTGCGGCCTCGTCTTCGTACAGTACTAACATGACTCCCTGCCGTCATATTCATAAACAACCCCGCTGTAAGAAAACTTCACCACACGATGGTTGCTCGTGGTTATCTATGAAACTAGGGTTTATCTGGTTGATAGATGTCATGCTAGTTTTCTCTGCCCACACGAACTTTATTCCTCTTACAACCGGGATCCACTCGTCCAAATCCACGATGCACCAAAGAGCTCCATTTCTATTGAGCCACGAGTATAGTATCTTTTAGAGATATCCATTTCCAAACCCCACACGGAAAGGAACCAAGCGTGTTTCTCGTGGCTTGGGCGCATACGGAAGCGCACAAGAATGGCGTGGAGTCGCAGCCCGCTCAGCTCTACGGAGAATCATCTGGATCGGACAGAATTTGCAACGCCGAAGAAACCAAGCACCGAAGCAACATCATCTTCTCAGCGAATTAAAAAGCTGGCCCGTTGAGCTACTCGATCGATACCTGCGAAGCAAAGCAGAGCAGAGCAGAGCTCAACAGGCAACAAGAAAGAGAGATCGCAAGAACATGAGGAAGCTGGTGAGGGCGTCGCTGCTAGGCGCCCTGGGGCTGGCCGAGCTGCTCGTCATCGTGGTCGTCCACCTGACCTACGGGTTCTACCTCTTCACCATCGCCATCCGCCGCGACCTCTCCCGGCTGGCCGGCGTGGCGAAGAACGCCGTCGTCGGCGACGCCCAAGCGGAGGCCGTGCTCGACGGCGCGGTGCCGCCGATCGTGCTGGTCCACGGCGTCTTGGGGTTCGGCAAGGGCGTACGTGGTCCACTCTAGTCTCAAGTGCCTGCCTGACGTGTGAATCTTGCGTCTCGCTAAGCGTTCTGGTTTGTCTCAGAGGATGGCCGGGATGTCGTACTTCGCCGGCGCGGAGGAGAAGGACGACCGGGTGCTAGTGCCCGACCTGGGCTCGCTCACGAGCATGCACGACAGGTGATCGATCCATGCATTTGCTGGATGGCCTAGCTCGCATAACATGTTATACTACGTACATAGGTGCGGTCGTTTCAGCAGCAGCACACATGCATGCATGCAGGGCTCGGGAGCTGTTCTACTACCTGAAAGGAGGGCGGGTGGACTACGGCGAGGAGCACAGCAGGACGTACGGGCACGCCCGCTTCGGCAGAGCATACGACCGCGGTGAGAATTGATAGTTAGATAGATAGATAGATAGATCATCCATTATCCCTTGGTCTGTGGTTACATGGATTGTTTGTGACTGATGATGAATTCAGGGCACTACCCAATGTGGGACGAGGAGCACCCAGCCCACTTCGTGGGCCACTCGGCCGGCGCGCAGGTCGTCAGGCTCCTGCAACAGATGCTCCATGACAAGGTACTCCATAGAGCCAGTCACACGCAGTGAAAACCTCTTTAGGAACTCGATCGGTTGGTAATTACCGAAAATCCTATTCTTACATAAAGGTTCTACAAAATTAGAGTAATTGACAAAAAAACTACCACATTTCACGTATCCGTCCCACAGAATTACCACATTTTAAAAACTGACCAAAAACTTCATATTAGTGCTAATTTCGTGACAAAAAAACTACCAAATTAAGTTGATAACCGTTTTTATGATTTTAAACCTGTTTATGACATGTGGGACCGACAACAAAGTCAACTTTGTTTATTTTAACCGTGAAGTTAACCGTTATGACAAATGGGACCCACACGTCATCATCTACCTTCGTCTTCCTCCCCTCCTTCTCTGTTTGTCATTTCAACAAGCACCTTATGTGCATCGGGCTGCACCACCGTGCCGTCGCGTCGTCGCCGGTGAGCAGCGGCAGCCCGTGGCACCGGCGACCTTCTTCCTCTTCCTTCCTCCCGCTTCCTCGCTCCTGACCGCGCGCCGCCATCGATGCCTTGCCGCTGCCCGCCTGCTTAGCTCCGCCCATTGCCGCCGCCACGACAAGGTGCCAGCCCGCCCATCGCCAAGGCCTGCCGACGGCGCCCCACGCCCGCTAGCTCCGCCGCATCGCCGCGCTCCCGTCGTCGTTGATGCTCAAGATGGCCGGAGCACCACTTCGCCGCTTTCGCCTTCTTACGTCAGCGTTCGCACCGCACTGCGCCTCGCCTTGCCCCACCGCGTAGCTTCCGTCGTGGCCATCCGTCCGAGGCTTATCAAATAGGGCGCGACGCCACCGGACGCTGGTCGTGGTCCGCCACGAGAAGAGAACGAGGAGGAGAGCGTGGAGCATAGGAGAGGAGGTGCCCATGTGCAACGCGGCGAGCATCGGCTCGAGGGCGCGGAGCGGCTTCTTCAGCGTGGAGGAGGAGGTCTTTGGCATGGACGGACCACTCCGGCGACGGAAGTGCAGGTGGATGTGACGGTGGAGGAGCGGCGGCGCGGGATCTTTGCTCCAGATGGTGGGTTTGTTAAAATGTCAGACAGGGAAAGAGGAGGAGGAAGAAGAATGACATGTGGGCCTGACCCGTCATCACGGTCAACATGACAGTCAAAATAAACGGAGTTGACGATTTCCGCCACGTCAGCCCTGACAAACGGGCCCCTCCTGTCATAAACATGTTTAAATCGTCTAAACTGGCCATTTTATGAAAGTGGTAGTTTTTTGTCATAGAATTAGCACTAATCTGGAGTTTTTGGTCAGTTTTTAAAATGTGGTAGTTCTTGGGACGGATACGTGAAATGTGGTAGTTTTCTGTCAATTACTCACAAAATTACGCAGTGAAAACCTCTTTAGGAATTTGATCGGTTGGTAATTACCGAAAATCCTACTCTTACATAAAGGTTCTACAAAAATCTTTACGTACTAGTGTGTTCAGATCGGCAACCACCTCCCTGATTTTAGCTACGATAATCCTACACCAACGTGCCCGCTAGGAAGACCTCTTTTAGCTATCTGCTACCGGAATGAACTGGTGCAATCTACTCTCTTTTTTAAAACTATCTCCTGCTTTATTCATTGATCAAAATAATGGCATCGCTTAAAAGAAAGGGAATAACCGCAAGGGCAGTATCCATCCAACAACCAGGGGGAGAAAACTTAGCTAACCTAGCCAATTCGTGAGGTACTTGATTGCTCTCTCTCTCTCTCTCTCAATCTCTCTTTCTCTCTCTTACAATGTACATAAATGACATGATTGAAATCTAATGACATGAAATAACAATCATCAAATATAGCACTAGCAACTAAAGAAGAGTTGCCCTCCTATAGAGCTTCTACCACCTCTACACTGTCGGAGTTGATTTCAATCTTGTTACATCCAGCAGTACGAACTAGATTCATTCCAAATCGTACTGAACATACTCTGCTGTAACTGAATCAAAGCATATGTCTATTTTTTTTTGTAGCAGCAATGAGCGCGTCGTGGTGATCACAAAGGACTCCTCCCACCGGTCCTTCAAGTGTATCCATATGAAATCCAGCGTCCACATTCAACTTAGCATATCCGTACCTTGGTCTACTCCACCCGCCTACCTTATGTTTAGCTTTGGGCATATAAGAGATAATGTAACTGATTAATCATGGGTAACCTTCCCTAACTAATTCTCTCGCCCCCTGATTTTCACGGGGTGGGCCCCTTCCACCCTTAATCAATCCAATGCTAAAGTTCCACGTCAACTGTTACGTAAAATCCATAACTATTTTATGTAGGTGTAGCATCTCTCGTAAAAAATTTCATAGAACTCATACGTATGAATAGGATCATTCGGTAATTAATTACCCGATTAAGGGGGGAGCTAGGCCAAGCAATACATGCGGTCTTTTTTTTTGAGCGGCGGCACATGTAGTCTAATAAACACGTTGTCATGCGATATACGTTGCTAGGGTTTGTTAGGATTGCTCGAAGAGAGGAGAGAGTTCGTTGGGGTTGTTGGGGGAGACAAGGGCGTGAGAATCATGCATTCATGCAGCACACACCACATCACGTGCACGTTTTCCATATGTGCCATGATCTCACCCATATGAATGCACGCATGCACCTTACCCCTATGAGTATCTCTGAGATACTCAGCTGGCATGACATCCAAGATTGACGAAGCCACGAGAGGCGTCTTAGAATCGATGGAAATATCTTCTCCCACTAAACAAGCTTCACGAAAAGTCTCAAATAAATCTAGAAAAATGAGAGCAGGTGTTAAATTTAGGACTTGAATCTTGATGGGCTGGTTCCACCACGAGAAACCTAACCATCTACGCTATGCTCAGTTTGCCATCATGCCATGTTCATAAGTCAAAACTAATTAAAGACAACATATGTGCATCGTGCATATTGTCTTTATAAACTCTCGATGCACGCAATGTTGCAAATGCTTATGAAAGTACTCTGCGGCCGACACTCTTTGCCCAATTTTAAGACGACGCGTGATCCTACGGCCGTGCGACAGTTACTCCTACCCATGCATGGTCGGATCCATAGCATCGTCCAAAAATCGTCCGTCTAGCAGCGCTCAATGCTTAAGAGTAAGCGTCAAGGCACAATCGCCATATGGTATGGGTGTTGAAAATTTATACTTGGATAGCCAAAATTCGATCTGCTCTGCACAATCGCCATATGGAATATATGTTTTCTGTCCACCTGACCAGCATGCACACGCACAAATACTGACAAATTGCGTCATCTCTCCACAGGCATTTGACGGCATGAGAACACCTCTGAGAAGTGGGTGCTGAGCGTCACCTCCCTCTCTGGCGTGCTCAATGGTTCCACGACAGCCTACCTCGGCGGAATACGGTGAGTCCCTTCAGCGTCATGATGGGAACGGGTAGTGGTCACCCTGATCGATACACGCGACCATCAAAAAAAAAAAAATGAGACGAGGCACCCTGCGGACTCTGCAGTGTTTTTTTAGGGAATTCTTGACATACATCACTTTTTAGGGAATTCTTCACATACATCATTATAAAGGTGTGCGTGGACACATGTTCCGAAAATCAGTATAAAAGCTCAAAATTTAAAGTTTTAGAAAAGATGTATTGGTGCAGCAACATTCTTCACATACATCATTTTTTTTAGGGAATTCTTCATATACATCATAGTTTAAATGATATATAGCATCAAGTCAGGCTAATTTGTAGTTACCATAGGTAACTATAATTATGGACCCATAGATAATCGGAAAAACTAACGCCCACACGTGTGGGCATTTGCAGATCGCCCACACGCCTCCATCACCATCCATTTTGCCACGTATGAATAGATGACATCAGCAGAAATCTTTTTGGTTTTCGGCTTAAAAATGTTTTATCTCCTAAATAAAAAAGCGAACTAAAAATTCGTTTTCACCATTAAATCCTTCTTGACGAGATCTTCAAAACTAGACCCCATGTTGATATGTTTCGACGATTTTTTTTGCCCAGAAGTTGCCATGATGTTTACACTATAGTTGCCATAGTGCTTAAACTAAAGTTGTCATGTGGCAATTTTAGTTTGTAGATCATGGCAATTTTAGTTTTTTGATGATGGCAATTCCAGTACTTTGACCATGAAAATATTTTTTTATTGAACCATGGCAATTTTAAGTGCATGTATCATGGCAATTTTAGTTTATGGTGCATGGCAAGTCTAGTTTCTTAATTCTCTATTTTATAATATGTTAAAAGTTACTTTTAAATGTAAAAGAAAATAGTTGAAACATATCATGGCAACTTCAGTGTAAATATCATGGCAATTCATGTGAAATAGACATGGCAACTTTTAACCAAAAAAAAAATTCGCCGAAATATATCGATATGAGATCTAGTTTTGAAGATCTCGTCGCGAGGGATTTAATGGTGAAAACGAATCTTTAATTGGATTTTTCATTTAAGAGATAAAATATTTTAAAACTGAAAATCTAAAGATTCTCGCACGCATTTACGTCACGATGACGCTAATCTATTTGCATTAGAGACGTATATGGTGCGTCTTCTTTCCTGCTACACGTGTGGCAGTTATCGATGTCCTAGATAATTTGTAGTTACCGATAGTTTAAATAACATATCCGCAAAAAAGTTTAAATAACATATAGCACACGTAAATAAATTGATGTGGTATGATTATGGATCCACAAATCAGTGCGAATGTGTAGTTACCTGTGCGGGGGACTGATGGAAAGTACCAATCCCCGTGATCCTCGATGGATACTACGTACTCCCTTCGTTTCAAAATAATTAAAGTTTTAGATTTGTCTTAAATCAAAGATCTACAACACCAAATATATTTTATTAGAAAAAAATCACATGAGACTAATTTAGTGTTCTGTATGTCATATTTTTTCTATAGATTTGGTCAGACTTAAACAAGTTTAACTTGTGGCAAACCCAAACTTCAATTATTTAGGAATAGCGGTAGTACTTTTGATCAATATGCATACCCAATTATCTCAACCAAACTTGTCGCTTAATAGCATCCACACATAATCGGGTAACAAGTATCCATTGTCATCTTGATTTCATACATTCATCTCGTGGCACCACGACACCTTCTATACATTGGTCCTCTATTCAAATAGTGTTGTCTACAACGTGGCAGTCCAGAAGATGGCCGGTCTATAAGGTTCGTCTGCCTCGCCCAGATCTACCGAGTGGGTACCACCATCTACCACTGGCTCGACATACCCTGGCTCAGGCACTACTACGACTTCGGCTTCGACCACTTTGGCATGTCTTGGCGCACAGTCGGTGTGTCAGGCCTACCCAGCCTACTCGGCGGCACCTTGGGACCGCTCGCCACGAGACCGGATTCTACCGGACCTCACCATCCAGAACGCCGCAAGGATGAACGCCGATGTGCGCACCTTCCCTGACACGTTCTACTTCAGCTACGCTACCAGGCGGACGACCAAGTTTTGTGGCATCACCGTGCCGTCCGGTGTTATGCACATTCACCCTCTTGTGTTCATACATGTCATGCAGTTGTGTCGGTGGCGCCACTTCGCCGCCGAGCCCCCTTGCAAAGGTTACAGGTTAGCCATCTTAAATGGTACATTTGGAGTTCAATAATGTTCAAAATTGGACCCATTCTTGTGAGGTTTTTACTATTTCTCAGTCACAATTAAGTAAGTCTTACTTTGGACGTGATGGTAGGGATGAAGATTGGGAGGATAATGATGGTGCATTGAATACTATCTCCATGACACATCCTCGGATACCAGTAGAACATCCGAGCATCTTCGTAGAGGATGATTCGGATTGCCATCAACTTCAACCAGGAATCTGGTATGACATATCACAATCAAGCCTATGTGATGCGACATGATTTTGTATTTCATTCCAGGCGGGCTCGTTTGGGACTGTGGAATGACAAATACTTTTTAGTTAAAACCTTGTTCTATTTTCTACAGAAAGCATTTTTTTCTTCTGAAAACCTTGTTCTACTTTCTCTGAGAAGCGTTGGCGGATCTAGTAGGGGTGCCACGACACCCCTCTAAAATGCAATCTAATTTTAATATACACACTAATCATATATGAATTTAATGTTGTTTGAGAAGTATTTGCTAGGATTATGATGATATTTGGACCAAATTGCACAATTTAGCACCCTCGGTGCTATGATTCTAGGTCCACAAATGTGCATAAGCTTTACGAAATTTCTCTATCTCAAAACAAGAGGACTTACATTCTTGTGTTTTTGTTGTGGCAATGCAAACTCAGGTATTACAAGATCGTGGAGGCAGATCACATGACGTTTGTGATCAACCGCCTAGAGGAGGCATTCAATTCGATCTCATATACGACAACATCTTTAGGAACTGCAGGAAAAATGTGTTTAGGACAGCCCCACTTATGGTACCAAATAAAAACTCGACCTAGGTTAACATGTTTGTTTATCGTACTCGTAGAATACATGATATTGGGTGTACAATTTCTACAACTTCGTAGAACTTGAGGCTCTCCTCGAAACTGTTGGGAAGGTGATATGTGTGCAATATATGTGTTCGTATACATGTTTTGAGTTCACACGCACCTTTCAAAGACTGCACCCCTCTTAATAGTATGGATTTCCTACGACCAAAGAGATAAAAGTGTTGGAAACACCATCTTCAGTCTTTTCCTTCCAGAGGGGAGCATATCCGCCTTGTGCCACTTTTGAATATGCATGTTTAGCTCAAGCACATGGTTAGTCCGCAAATTACGTTGTCATCAACACCAGGCATGGAAATGCCCTCTCAGTGATAACACCCATCCCTCCAATGGTGACTAGCTTTCCTTCAAGGAAGTGAACATCGGATACATCTTCATCTCTATGTCGTCGGTTGTCCCTAACCAAACTCCCTATTTGCGGTTTACTTTGGTCACTTGACCTACATTTGTTGTAAATTTTTGAACATACTACATTACATTACTTATCTCACTTTAGCAACTGTTTAGGCTGACCTCTATATTCTGCATTTCCTAAACTTGATAATAATCGCTTAAAATATGTAATTGTATCTATTCACCCCCCCCCCTCTAGGTCCATCTCAATCCTTTCAATTTTTATGAGAGCCTCGTGCTCTATCTTGTGGCTTAACCGCCCTAGAGCGAGATGACCGGGAAGAGGGATGTGCAAGATACCAACCATGTGGCACTTTTTGATTCCGGGAAGGAATCATCCTCGAGGCAACTGGAGGATAAGCATTATGCCTCCACAGAAGTCATAGACTTGTCGGATAAACAAGCCCCCCGATTGAAGATCATGGTTGAAGAGGTCATAGCGAAAAGGCTTGCAGGTGGTGGGAGTCCTAATGGAGTCTCCATCGCCTCCGGAGTGAAGGAAAGTCCGCCGATGACTCAACCAAGTGCTCTCCTTTCCTTTCCTTGAAGTAACCATGCTGAAAATGGGTGGGATTACCTTAATGCACTTTAAGAAATTCCAAAAGAACCTAAGATAAAGTATCAAGGTAACCCTCCCGTTTATAACATAAAGAGGAAGTTCTTAACTCGGAATTTTGAAATGAGGATCATATTAGGTACTCAAGATGTGGAAGATTGTTGTCACTGGGTTCTACCCCATTGATCCAACAACCTATCTCCTCGAGAAGCCTATGATGATCAACTCAACAATTGTGCATACATTTTTAATAAGGAAGGGCTTGCCGGAGAGTATGAAGGAGCCACATATTTTTCGCCTTGTCTTAGTGTCGTTGTTGTCGTCGCCCTTTGCCACAAGATTTTGGAGCATGTGCGCCTAAGATGGATCCCGACGATGTTGGACTCGAAGCGTTTGTGATGGTTCTGTGCTTGCATGCATTGATTTGACCCTTGGTGATATCTATGCAAAGAATATGCACGCGATCGGCTACCTCCATGCATGTATGCCATGTTGTATTTCAGTTCCCCATGACAATGATATGTGGATGCTTTCATGGAGCTTCATCTTCTTCGGTAAAAGGGTGGCGACAATTTATAACAAATGGTGTGTCTTTGTCTTGGTGGCTCTTCAAGCATCACGTCTCAAGCTCAGGGGGTGAAAACCCCAGGTCGATGGTTGCACCTGGCAATTGCGATGTTTTACACGTTGTGTCCTTATTGGAGGCATTGCTTCAGATTTTTCTCATGTCATATGAGCTGGAATTTTAACTCGAAACTCATGAGCTAAACAAGTAGCTCATGACTCAGCCCGGCTCGACTCGAACTCGATGACTAACGAGTTGAGCCAAGTCAAGTTTTGACCTGAGCTCGTTGACATAACAAGTTTAATGAGCCGAGCTAGCGAGTTACTCATTTAGCTCATTAAGCTTGTTAATTAAAAGGGACACAAGATAAGTACGAATATTGTTGCTGATTGTTATCATTTATGAAGTGTACCAAGTGTTCCTTTAGTGTAAATTGTTGATTGTTGTGATCTAGGAAGAAATGTATGTGTCTACCAATATATTTTGTAGATTAATTGCATACATAATGCACATATTTTGTTATTCTGATCTATAGCGAGGTTAACGAGTTAAAACAAGCTGCCCGTGAGTTACACAAGTCGAGTCGAGTTTGAATCTGAGCTTGTTATGTTAACGAGTCAAACCGAACTAACTTGTTATCTTAATGAGTTCTAACGAGTCGAGCCTTGGCTGGACTTGAATTTCACCCTTACTAGATGTGCTCTCCGGGTAAAAACTCAAAAGTCCAACCTGCAACGGTTTTGGGGGCTTTGTTTTCAGATAACCTTTCCCCTAGCTCGTGCGTCGTTGTTGTTAGTTTATTGCAAATTGTTGGCTGTGTTCGCCTTTCTTCTTATTATTTTTATGACTGGTTGTGTACACTTTTTATGCCTTGATTGGATCTTGATATTGATACCGTGTCATTGTAAAGGTTGGGTGTAATTGACATAATTTTGTAGGAGTACTTATTAGAGTAATATACTTAGAATAAAAAATCGATTTTCTGGAGATTCAAGTAGCCGACAAAGGGCCCGGAGCCGAACTGCCGCAGCAAAACTCCACCCAGATTCCCTCTTCACTCCACGCCGCCCCTCTTTCCCCTCTCCCCGATCGCCGTCTCCATCCTCCCGCCGCTGCCGCCATGGACGGCGTCATCGGCCAGGTAAACGATCTCCGGCCTGTCGTGCTCCGCCTGCTTCCCCATCTCCTTGTCTCTGACGTGCTGCGGCGTGCCCCAACGATCGCAGATCTTGGAGAAGCAGGTCCTGTCGGCCGCGAAGGCGGTCGAGGACAAGCTAGATGAGCAGATCGCCGCGCTCGAGCGGCTCGACCCGGACGACATCGAGGCGCTCCGCGAGCGCCGGATGCTGCAGATGCGCCGCGCGGCCGAGCGCCGGGCCAAGTGGCGCGCCCTGGGGCACGGCGAGTACGCGGAGGTCCCCGAGAAAGAGTTCTTCTCCGCCGCCAAGGCCAGCGAGCGCATGGTGTGCCACTTCTACCGCGACAACTGGCCGTGCAAGGTGCGCTCCGTTCTTGGCTTCCTTCTTTTCATTTCATTCCGTGGAGAAAAGAAGTTCAGATCGGATTGTTTAGATGTGGATCTCGTGGTAAATCATCTTCGACTGGCAATGATAATGCCGTGCCTTTCGTAGATCCGGATATCTTGAGCTGGGTTAATGCTTTTGTTTCGACCTGGTTCTTTACCTAACCCCTGAAATTGCTCTGGGATCTGCAATACGGATGTCGGCTGCTCCATCTGTACTGCACAAACCATGCTCTTTAACTTAGCACTTCTCGCTCCTTCCAACTTAAGTTACTTGCCATTATGAGTTAAATGAAACTTGAATAATTGTTTAGCCGGCGCACTCACAAATGCTTGGTGTCCGATTATGATTTATGGAGTCCAACATCCTTGTGTTTGCGAAAATGCGCGAGGGCTGCTGCCCTAGAGGTGAAGGCCATACTTGTTGGATGAATTTTATCTGTTATATGAAACTTGAATAATTGTTTAGCAGGCGCACTCACAAATGATTGGTGTCCGATTATGATTTATGGAGTCCAACATCCTTGTGTTTGCGAAAATGCGCGAGGGCTGCTGCCCTAGAGGTGAAGGCCATACTTGTTGGATGAATTTTATCTGTTAGGTGGACCTGCAAGTGCCATTACGTACTACTTCTATTCACATTTAGATTTAGATGTCGTTTTGGGATTTGGCACAAGAACTAAGGAGAGAGTTGAAAGACATTACTAACGCTCAACAAAGTCCATACTAATATGGTACCAAGCAAACCCTCAACAAAGTTCATACTAATATGGTACGAAGCAAAGTCTGGAACGTGGAGAGCTTGTAGTAGTCCAGTGTACTAAGTGTGCTCGGGTTTATTGATTTGACAAGCGTGGCATTGCTTGACGAAGTCAAGAATGTCTTGTTTCATACCGGACCAATGGAAAAGGAGCTTAATCCTTGTAGCTCTACGGTCTGAACTCCCACCCAACTCTGAATTATGTGCCACACCTCTTCGGAGGATTGTAACTGAACTTCTACCTTTTCAATGAAAAGAAACGCAAAGGTCTTTTGCGTTTTCTCGGAAAAAAAACTCTGAATTATGTAGTGCAGAGATTAATTTGTTTCTGAGGGCATTGTGTGAACCTACAATGACTCTGTTTTTATATTGGATCACTCCTTGCTTGAAATTATAATTGGAAAGGGAGTCCAGGCTAGTTGTCAGCTGGGTGATCAGATCTTTGCATCTCTGGTCCTGGTTGTAGCTAGCAACCACTTCAGCAATCCAAGCTGCTTTTGCAGTACTACTCCCTCCGTTCCCAATTTTTTGTCTTTCTAGACATTTCAAATGGACTACAACATACGGATGTATGTAGACATATTTTGGAGTGTAGATTCACTAATTTTGCTTCGTATGTAGTCGCTTGTTGAAATCTCTAGAAAGACAAATATTTAGGAACGGAGGGAGTAGCAAATAGAGTGCAATTTTTGCTGAACTCTAGAGAGAGCACCGGCTACTCTGTTTTGTTGCCTTGTTTATATTTAATGGTATAATTATAGCCCAGTAATTTGACCAATAGCTTGTGTGGAATGCCCTCTCTCAGTTTCGGCTCTTGGATGTACTTGCGACTCTGTTGAACTGTTCTGGTGATCAAGGAAGAAGTAGCAAAATAGTGTTTCCATTTTTGTTAATGCTTCAATGATGGCCATTGCCTCTTTTTCACAAGTGGAGAGAGCAGATGCCCTAGGAAAAGTTGTTTTGCTGAAAAAAGAGATAGGCCTGCCACCGTGCATGAGGACTGCACGAATACCATAAGCACATATCTCTGCATCTACTATAAATTGTTTTGTAAAGTCAGGCAGGGCTAACACATGTGCTTAAGTCATTTTATGTTTGAGTGTTGAATGCATCTTGCTGTTGAAAATTGCCCTTTTCAGGACTGTGAAAAGAGGTTTGCATTCTGGATGAATCTCCTATGTTAACCAGGGAGGCTTAAAAAACTTACGAGCTGAGTAATATTTTTTGGGGGTGGCCAATTGATAATTGCTTCAGAATTTCAATGGATCAGTAACAGCAGAGAGATTTAGGGGGATTTGGGAGGGATTTGCAATGATTCACTCTTGGCTTTGTGCAGTGGCGGAGCTTGAAAGAAAAAGCTGGGCGGGCAAGACTTAAAGGAAAGCACAATTTTTTCAAATTCTGAAAAAATTTCGACCCTTCATGCTTCTAAAATCTGTGACGACATCTTTGTGGCTGTTGTTGTACCCATTCAAGCAATGGCAAGTT